>OU343225.1:95641749-95778162 GCA_910596185.1 Chrysanthemum makinoi
AACAAAACCTATATTCGATGATCAACGGTTTGGATGAGTGTTAAATGTTGATCATTCATCAGGTAGACAAACATGACACTTGCGGATAGAGATACTTTAGTTTGTACAAATATGATAAAGTCTTGTGGGGTACATTGTGGTGGGCAACGCGCTGCATCCGTTGAGTTTCGTTTGCATTGCATGAAAGGTGTTGAAACAGTAACGACAATTATCTCAATTCTCATTCAGTATGCCCGAAAGCATCGGGTGTCTTTCCGCTTGGATAAATCTTATACAAAAATTTGGGTTGGGCGTGTTTGTTGATGAGTTGTAATGGGCCTCGTATTTGATCTCTATATCCTTTATACAGTAAGACAATTTCTTTTTAGGCTCATCATGCATGCTCAGGGTTCCAACTTCCAAGTCATGTTAATAACCGATACGAAAATGATTTGCATGACTAAATTTCACGCTTAAAATATATCTAACTCTAAGATCATGACACATTGTAGATTAATGGTGAGGATTGTGAAAAGAGAAAAATACATTCCACACGTCACATGCATTTAATTGTTAAAAAGCATTTAATTTATGTGAGTTAGGTCTCCCTATGATTACCATTTAAATTTCTAGTTTCGATATTTAATAATGCTTATGAAGTTTTAGAAAATTATTTTGATATGTATTCAAAGCACCAAACTATTATGCATTTTATTTTTAGGCCACTCATTTTCTAAAACTAACTTATAGGCCACCCAAATATGTGCTCATTTTTCTTTATACCAATCTCGTTTATTTTCCGGATATTCATACAATTACAAGAATAAAGCTAATTTTAACATATCAACACAATAAAACTAAGGGTAAATTGCATAAAAGGGTACTAAACTTATCTCCAATTTCAATTTAAGGTACTTATCTATTTTTTTCTCAATTTAAGGTATCGAACTTTTATTTTGTTGCAATGTTTGACAATTTATAGGTTACCAGCTAAAAAACATAGTTACCGGTCACCCGCTTATCTAATCTATTTTCGCAACCCTCAAATTCGGTGACAAGTTTTTTCTGACCAGTGTTTGGCACTGTAATATCAACTTTGGCAACATAAATAACACTAAAATAAATAACACTAAATAACCATTTAACAATAGATATCCATCCAAATGGTTTGTTCCTCCGCATTTACTGTTGAAATCAGTTACTGAAAATAACAAAGAACATCATGAGATCGTTCATACTTCGAAACCATTTTAAAGATCTAAAACCCCTCAAAAAAGATTAAAATTAGAATAAACAACAACAATATACTTTGCATATGGATTTTAGAATTGAAAAGATTAAACTTAAAAGTTAATATTTTTTAGCAACTTACCCACTATTATATGGTTCGTATCTCGCCCTTTTGAACATTATCAGTTGATGAATACATGTTAAAAGGTTTATGAAGTGTGTTTCTGTGTGGGGTCAAGGAAAAAAAACCGAAACGTTTCCATATGAACTTTGAAGATAAAATACTTTTATTGTGAAATGCTATTACGGACCAAGGATATCGTTACTTGAAGCAATCGGGAATATTGGGTAAAAACTACATTTTCTGTTTTGGTCGGAATGTTGACCGGAAAACTGGTCGGAGAAGATGAAGTGAGGCGGTGGTTACCTGCTACCGCTTGAATGGGTAAAAGTTTCCTAACATTGCAACAAAAAAATAGTTGGATACATTAAATTGAGAAGAAAAAAGATAAGCACCTTAAATTAAAATTGAAAGTAAGTTTAGACATTTTATGCGATTGCCCTAAAACTAACAATTTAAATGTAAAACATTAGTTAAATTATTTTAATTCACTTTCAACTAACTAAAGTTGCACTTAAATAATGGCTAAAACTGATAATTTACATTTCAATACTCGTTTGTGTTGTTTCAATATGTTATATTTAGCTTTATTCTTGTTGTTTTAAAGATTTTTAACATAAAATTATCCGAAATTGGTATAAACAAAAGCAAACTCATAAATGGACGGCCTATAAGTTAGTTTTAATAAATTAGTGACCTAAAAATAGTTAAATGAAAAAGGATCTTCCATGTAACGGAATTAACAATAGGAATTAATGGTACAAAGTAGAAACTAAAGTGTAAAATGACAGAAGTGCCCTCATGGGCTTATAACCTCTAACTATGGGATTTAACCCCTCAAAACCACACATGTCCTTATACGGTGTAATTAGAGGGGATTTGGGGAAGGAAAAGAGTTTAGTTATTCATTATCCCATTTTTTCAAGAATAATTCACAAAGGAATTGCAAGAAAAGCTTGAGTGAATTTATGGGAATTAAAAGGATGTTGATAACACTTTTAATTAAGCTCTTCATCAATGTAAGTAAGGAAGTTGTTAGTTTTCATGGTTAATGATCATATGGCTGAATTTAGATTTTAGAAGGAATGACCTTTATGATGATTTTAGACTTTGTTATAATGTTTTTACGATTTTTAGATAAGGATAATATGAATGACATTTGATAAGAAGCATTCTAGTAGAATTTATGTTATTGAATTAGTAGAGATTATGATGAATATGATGAAGTAGTTATCATGATGATTAGTTCATATTTGATAAAGGGGTGTTTGAAACAATGCTTCATTTAGACCAAGTTAAATAGTTAGAAAAGAATCTTGTGTGTTATTGTTAAAATAGTAGCTTCCAATTATGTTAGAATGAGTATGATCATGTTTTAGTGGCGTGGGGAGGTGGTGGAACACCAAACCCAAGCATAAAGTGAGTAAAGGATTAGTGTAGCATGAATAGTAGTTTAGCTATGCTTATTATAATTATGAATGTTTCTAGCTACATGATTAGTAGTAGATTATAACAAAGAATGATATAGATGATTTATAGTTCATGTCATGGGTGCCTAAGTGATACACCGTTAGTTATGTTATAGGTGCCCAAGCGATGCATCATTAGTCATAAAAGAGTGCTTAAGATATGCACAAGCGAAAACTCCTACCATAGTAAATGTTCGTATGGGATTGAACTAGGGATCTCTCATATGAAGCATTTCAAACAATAGAACATAGTTGGCGCATATGAATTGGCTATGTTGCCTTTTAGTAGTGGTGAAAACCCGGATTGCATCCGCGTAAGAGCGAAAGGCCGATATGAGTAAATCAAGCCTATGCCTATAAGGGATTTCGTATTAGTACAAGTAGATTAGTATCGCATTATTAGTAGCATGTCAATTAGATATCGCACTATTAGTAGCTAGTCGATTAGATATCGCACAATTATCAGCAAGTAGATTAGATATCACAAATTAGTAGTTATGCAATTAGATATTGGATGTATTAATAGAAGCATTCTATAGCAATAACATCGTGTTTTAGATGAGTTATGACCCATATAGTAAATGGGCGGATTAATAGCAATATAGAATCAAGATTTTGATTATTTCATGTTTAGCTCTTGTTCTGTTTTACTTGCTAAGTCTAAATGACTTATAGTTTTAGTTATGTATTTATGTAGGTATCTGAAGTGGACATGGGGCCTTTGCATAGGATATAGTGCATTTGTGGATATTAAACAATTTGTAGTGAGTTATGGGCCATTTGTATGTCTATAGACAAGTAAACTAGTTATGGGTAAAAAATGCGAATATTTGGGATAGCTCCTGCATTTTGAAATATGGAAAATAATCTTTGCAGTTGGTTGCAGAGATATTTGTCTGCTACTAGGTTTAAATGACGGGCCAATTGAGTAAAATCGTAAAATTGAAAGTTGCAAAGTGAAAATGTCGAAATCCATTTTCCAAACAACATCAGATAACTCCTTCTTGTTTGCAGTAGGGATGCTATTCCCTTTGACTTGGAGAATGTCAGACTGACAACACCTTATGAAGCTCCAAAGCCTAAGTCCAAGAATGAACCGATAGTCCCTGTAAATGTACATTTGTACAGGTCCATGATAGGTTCACTAATGTACTTGACAGCTTCAAGGCCTGATATAATGTTTGTAGTTAGTGCTTGTTCAAGGAATCAAGTCAATCCTACTACTTCAAACTTGGAAGCATTGAAGAAGATCTTCAGGTATCTCAAAGGCCAACCTAAGTCGGGCTTATGGTACCCTAGAGAGTCACCCTTTGTGCTTGAAGCCTATAGTGACAGTGATTATGCTGGTGCAAACAAGGATAGGTGATGATAACATCAAATAGTCCTGAATATTAAGTGTCAATTTCCCCCATAATGCTCGTTATTTATATCATTTATATGGATTTACGCTTGTTTTCCATTGTTTTCCACTTTCATGTAAATTACGAGCATTGGAGCTAAAGAGACGCGGAAATGGAAACATTACTATAGATTTATCACAGTATGCTTATTTGGAAGAAGTTACGGCGTAACTCGTCTCTCACATTACGCCGTAACTATTACGTGACCCAGAAGTCCAACTTATCAAGAGGTTACGGCGTAACTCTTTCCAAAGGTTACGACGTAACTCCATTAGGTCAAAAGAGGTTCCACGCCGCTGATACTTACGCCGTAACTACTGCATCACTTACGACGTAACCAAGTTTATTGAAGACTACGGCGTAACCCCTTATAAGGTTACGCCGTAACAAGAAGATCTAGTGCATTTACGAGGAAATAGAAGGTTACGGCGTAACTCCTCTATTGGTTACGCCGTAACCCAGACCTTGCCTATAAATACCCCATGAATTCCAGCATTTCAAAGCATCCCATTCCACACACAACACTCTGAGAACGTGGGAAAAAGCTCAAGGAAGTTCTAGGGAAGCATACCAGCTGTTTCAAGGGAGAAGTCACACCATTACGATAAGCTTTAGCGTTTATTATTTATTTTATTTTCAATTCATGTATTTCGTACCTTTGAATATTGAATTGATTTGCATGATTAATATGAGCGGCTAAGAACCCTTTGGTGCTAGCCTAGTTATGATTCCTTAATTGTTTTGATTGCATTTACCTTTACTCGTACAATTATTTCTAAGTGTATGCATGCATAGTTCTTTGGTAGTCACCCTTGGTTCGGTAGTTTTGAATGACAATAGAGGCCAATTTCCTAGGAGATATGACCAATTGACCCTAGGTGAGCGGACTGAGATGGGAAGGGTAAGATATGACCAACTGGCGACCCTTTCTACTTGTGCGATTTGACCAACTGATCACCTATCGTTTGGATGAACTTAAGAATTGGGGGTGTAGTGTCTAAGTTCCTAACGGGCGGGCACTCACTATTTAGAATCTAGCATGTAGCGGTACTTAATGACTCGGCTTAGCAGACCAGGAACAACAGACTTATGACGGTCGCCAGATTTCTCCTCGTGGTGGCATCTTTGCTGATAGGTTAGGGCGAATTGACCAAATGCTGTCCACTCGAATTTGACCCCACCTGAAGTAATTGGAAGTAGGTAGATGTAGACATAACTAGATAGGAGGATTGACTAGGTTAGCACCACTATTCCTCTATTGATTTCCCTTTACCATTTATTTGCTGTTATTTTATATTCTTCATTAGTAGTTTAATTAATTAAATACCTATCGAAACCATTATTATTCTGTGACAATTAGACTTAGTAATAATCCGACACACATAGTTCTTGGGACGACCTCGGCTTTACCATTTACTACACTACACACGACCGGGTACACCGCCCGTTAGTGCATTAGGGTAGACCATAGGTATAGCGAGACACTATATATATTAAGACATGGTCAAGTAAAACTGCATCAAGTTTTTAGCGCCGCTGCCGGGGAGTTATATTAGGATTGATATTAAGTCTTTCATTTCATTTTTAAACTTTTCTCACGATCATATTTCAAGTTTTCAGGTACCATGGAAGCTATTAACATCGATAACCTCACTCTTGAGGAATATTTGGCATTGACAAAAGATGAACAAGGGCCAGGATTGTTAGGCCGCCATTGCGGAAGATGCTCAATTCGAAATCAAACCTCAATTCATGAGGGAATTGCGTGCAAACCCTTCTCGGAAGCATCACCGATGATGCCCATGAACATGTAGACAACGTCGAAAACATTGTCAGCCTATTCAAAATCCCCCGAGTCTCACACGATGCTATAATGCTACGAGTATTCCCTATTTCTCTTACAGGAGCTGCAAAAAGATGGGTCGATCGACACTGCAGGACTGTCAACACTTGGCCTATCTTAAAAAAATATTTCATTCAGAGATATTGTCCTCCATAAAAAACGGCTAAGCAAATGGAAGAAATTCGTAACTTCAAGCAAGAGGGTGATGAAACATTATACCAGGCTTGGGAAAGATACAACGAATTGTTATACAAGTGCCCTACTCATGATCTTAACAGCCAACAAAAGTGAACGTCTTTTACAAGGGACTGAACATCTCTTCAAGACAAATGATTCATTCTCAAGGGCCAATTCCTAGTATGACACCCACCATGGCTTTGGAAACTATTCAAAAATGGCGACCACTCTCACAAATGGCACAATGGAGGAAGCAACCGAAGTAAAAATAATGATATTGAGGGCCTTGCCGCAATAAACAACAAATTAGAAAGCCTTGGAAGAGACATGAAGAAGCTCAAGGAAAATGTGCATTCCATTCAAGTAGAACGAGATGGGGCTCGTCCTTCTAAAAAATGTTCCTCCAATGAAGAAGTTAAAAGGATCAGAGAAGTGAACTATGGGAAAGAATTTCCTTTCAACAGATCTGATAATTATGGACCTAGGTATCGTGAAAAATCCCCTGGGTTCTACACTAGAATCAACAATAATCCTCCTAAACCTAGTCTTGAAGAAATAATGCACCGACACATTGAAGATTCAACAAAGAATGAAGATAAACTCAAGGAATGGATGGTCAAAGTAAAGGAGGACACCAATATGAACCTACGTAACCAAGATGTTGCAATTAAGAACCTCGAAACACAAATTGGGCAATTAGCTAAAAACCTTGAAACAAGTGATGCTAAAGCCACTTCCTGCAAGGCCATATTTGCGCAGGATAAAGCAAAAAGGAGCAATGCACATCCTCTATCACTAATGATCTCTCCGGGATTAACTACCTAAGAGAGGATGATAAAACAGAAGACGACGAGTTCCTACCAAGCCAACTTCCCGAAAAGCTACAATACCAGGAAAGTTTTCTTCTCCCTTGCACTATTGGTAAAATTAAGATTCCCGCATAGTCTGATTTAGGGGTGGGGTTAACCTTATCTCAACCACTTTATTTGAAAAAATCAAACTGACCAATCTAAAAGAAACAACTATTATGATTGAAATGGCGGACTCCTCTAAGTCGTACCAACTGGGGAATTGTGAACAATGTGCTTTTAAAAATTGGAAAATTTTTCTTCCTCCACTGATTTTGTAGTTATTGATATGGGAAAGCGGGAGGCTTACAACTTGATTGTTGGAAGACCTTTCCTGGCCACTTGTAGGGCTCAAATTATGGTTTTGAAAACAAATTTCCTTGGGAACTAAAAATGAGCGAATAACTTTTAGTATGAATGAGCATTTAAAACCAAAAACTGAAATTTCTAATAATGTTCAATCGCTAAACCCCACTCTTCACTCTAAACCTACTACTGATAGTCGTAAAGAAAGTATTGATCATTGTAAGCGAACGATGAAATTGTCCAAAGTATTGAGGAACTCGAGTCCAACACACATTTTGTAACTCTATGTCAACCAAAGAATGCGAATCAGCTTGGCCACCGTTTACTCATCCTCAAAAATGTGAAAGAAAAGCTAATGAATGGATTTACCCTCATAAAGGAGAGAAACATGATGTTGAATTAGCATTGGAAGATTGGTACAAATTAAAGCTTGGAAGCTCGAAATTTATTAAGGAACTGATCAAGCGGTATGGGTGCAACCATCTCACTAATATCATAGGCGGAACAAGATCCAACTTCAGATTCCGATAATATTATTATGAAGATGACGACCAAGGCGGATCATGTGATAAATGGCTTTCACATAAGTTGGGATCAATTGAGCTTAATAATTCTACTAGGAAAAAAGGGCTTGATAATTGGATAAATGAGCACCAACGGGTGATGAAAGTGGGGCAATCTCAAAGGCCCCCATAGGAGCCCCGCGGCTCTGATTCTAACTTAAAGACTCGTTAATAAAGAAAAGTTCTCTTTCGGGAGACAACCCTTCTTTTGTTTTTATTTCCTTTCTGTTGGGTTTTGTGTTTTCTAACCATTTTGCAGGAGACAAAGAAGTAATTACTTTGCAGTTGATCGATTCACAGAGTTACGGCGTAACTCATCTGGTGATTACGCCGTAACCAACATTTTAGCAGCAGAATTCTTGACGCATTACCAATTACGTCGTAATTCCATCTCTGTGGTTACGCCGTAACTACTCGCTTTACAGCTCATACCAGGTTTTGCCATTACGTAACTCCCTAATAGGAGTGACGACGTAACTCTCCTCTACTTTAATTCTTTTATTTTAAAACACAGTAACCTTGTATTAGTTTTTAAATGAACTTTGTGGGTGTGTTCCCTGCAAACCCTCACGAGACTTCACTCGTCCACTTGGGACACCAAGTGGTTTAAAAGGCTTGTTGCATTCGTTAAATGCAACCGTGATTCCTACGAAAGTGAGTTAGGTTTGTTTTTTATTTTTCCTTTTAGAATTATGCTTGTCGGTATTGTGATTTCAGGGATGGAAGTTTGTTCATGACGCTTAAACGAAGGAACGGTTCTTTCTCGTGGGCCTTCTTCTTTTTTGGAGCAAATTTCAGGGAAGTTCTCGCCCTAATTCTACCTTTCTCTTCACCTTTATTTTAATGCCTAGTACAAAAGGGACTTTGTACAATTTAAGTGGGGGGACGGGAGTAGAATTATATCTTGAACTTTATTTCGCCCTCATTTTTCTAGTTTATTTTGAAAAATTATGCCATTTTGAAAATTTTGACATCTTTTTCCGAACCTAACTAGATTAGACCTTAGCCGAGCACATACAACCCTTGACATTACATGGTGAGATTAGCCTTATCCGTTTCCAATATTTTACCCCAAATCCACCAAATTATGAGTATGCCGGTAGCTTGTAAACTTTAGAACTTGGCCTTTGCATTATTTCGAGACCATAGACGAGGTATGTTGAGTTAGCTCGATGTATTTGGACTTTTCAGTTTTAGAAGGCAGTATTATAGGATTATCACCCAAACAGTCTACCATTGTGAGTCTATCGATTAGTCACCTTGACTTTTCGACCCCATGTGAAACCCTTTTGTTGCACACACCTTTAGTGCAAGATACCCCTAGATACACCCTTCTGAGCCATTCATTTCATTTTGTAAACCCACTATATTGTTTTGTTACACCCTTACACCTTAGCCTACCATGTAGTCTTTTATTTGTAATTGGGAAGTCATCATTTGCCTAAGTTCAAGGTTCGAGTGGAAAGGTTTGGAAATCACGCTTTCCTCGACAACATTTATGAAGATCATTGAAGACCCCCCGAATTCCCTTTGTTCATCTCAAGTGGGGGGATGTTATGTTATTATGTTATGTTAAAAAAAAAAAAAAAAAAAAGTTGATTGAGTTATGATATTGTAAAGTGCGATGTTATAAGCACTATAGTATGAGCTTTATTGATTAGTATCGAGGAGGCCACCTCGATCACATTAGAAGATTAGAGTTGGAGGTATACCAACTGAAGAAGAAAAGGTAGTGTGCCCATCACGACGTCCTCTAATGACAGATCTACCTTGCATTTCATGATCCGGTCTCTAGACTTCTAAGCTTGAACTTTGGGCGGACGGTAAGTGGTAATGACCTAGTTATAGATTTAGACTACACGCTTATTTTTCTTTTTACACCAATTATATATCCCATGTCTTATCCTACCCTTTAGTCATGATGCATGTCTAGGTGATGCATGAGCAATCTTTGGTGTCTTGGCCATGGATTTGGTCATGTATCATTGATTTTGTTCACTTCGCCGTGACATATTAGTAATGACTAGTCACCCCTTAACCTTTGTCGTGTCTACCCATATTGCCTTCGAGAATTGTTTAGCCCTTAACTCTAGTGGTGGAGATTTGTGTAACCGCCAAGCTTATGATAGAATACATGCTATGACTGTGCGATTGAGTGATCACCCCGAAATTGAAATTTAGAATAGTTGAGAGATTTGAGTGTTTGTTCCCCTTTCGTGAGGTGTTCGCTTTGTTTTATTCTAGCATAAGGGATTTGTAAATTCATATTTTCCAGGTTTTGGGAGATATCATTTTAGGAATCTATCTAATAAGGTCTACTTGAGGGCAAGTAGAGTTCAAGTGGGAGATATTTGATAACATCAAATAGTCCTGAATATTAAGTGTCAATTTCCCCCATAATGCTCGTTATTTATATCATTTATATGGATTTACGCTTGTTTTCCATTGTTTTCCACTTTCGTGTAAATTAAGCATTGGAGCTAAAGAGACGCGGAAATGGAAACATTAATATAGATTTATCACAGTATGCTTATTTGGAAGAAGTTACGGCGTAACTCATCTCTCACATCACGCCGTAACTATTGCGTGACCCAGAAGTCCAACTTATCAAGAGGTTACAGCGTAACTCTTCCCAAAGGTTATGACGTAACTCCATTAGGTCAAAAGAGGTTCCACGCTGCTGATACTTACGTCGTAACTACTGCATCACTTACGACGTAACCGAGTTTATTAAAGACTACCGTAACAAATCGCTTATAAGGTTACTGTAACAAGCAGATCTAGTGCATTTAAGAGGAAATAGAATGTAAGATATAGGATTTCACAAATACACTAAACCATAATCACAATGGGGCGTTAAAGTTGGTTTAGAGAGAGAAAGTTCTAGAGAGTTGGGAACTATGTGAAACAAAGAAAAATGGTATTGAATCTCAACCCCTACCTTGGGAGGTAGAGGGTATTTATAGTGTCTTACAAATAAACGCCACCTACGGGCCGTGGATCAGGCATACAGTGGGTAAAGACCGTCCGGTCCTCCACGATGTAACTTAACAAACTACTAACTAACATAACTTGACTACGACTACGAGCTTTCTATCGAATACATATACTTGAGGTGACCGACTCTTTAACGACTAAATTTTCTAATTCCTAACAATCTCCCCATAAGGGAGGTCACCTCAATTTATAATGAATACAAACAGATATTACATTAGATTGTTCTAGAATTCTTGATTAAGTTCTTTGCTTAGTAGCTCGTAGACTTTGATTCTTCATGATCCACATGTTTGGATAATTTCAAGTGGAGGTCTTTAACTGATCCACGTGATGATGAGTTTTGAGCCAGTATTGAGGTCATCAGCTAACATAAATCTCTGACTCTTCCTTTGTGGTGTTGGTATTATATGATGTTGTGACATTTGGCCCGACATGCTCACATTCTGGATCATGATGTATTCTCATCAGAGTTGTGGAAGCTTTCATTGATTCATGATATTGGCATCAGTAGCGTAAGCATGAAGTGAAAGTATCGAGACGCGTTGAAGCACTTATCATGATTTCTTTTGAGATGAATGTGTAGTGTGAGCATGTGGCTCTGGATTGACCGCTTCATTCTCGGTCACCGCTAACGCCGCAGCGTACATTCGCATACAACAGTTAGCAATAAAGCGCACGAAAGTGTCTTTGATCACTTTCGTTGAATTGAGGTACACGCCCACGGTTCCCGCTGATCAATACAAAGTACGCCTGTGATCAGGTATAATTCAAGAATTTCCTTGACAGGGTTTCAAGCTGCTCTAGCGTTCTCAAACCGAATGTCTCAAAGAAGACAACACAAGTGAGTGAGCCAAAGAAATTGAGATTCACTGATTGATGAAAAGAGATTATAAAAACAATCGTGCACTGCTCAATAGAAATTGTTTTTGCAAAACAACGAAGGTTTTAATGAAAATCAATTATCAACCATAAACACCTTTTATTTTGAAATATGAGTACACAGTCGATGTGCTAAAGAGAAGAGTTTTTAAGCACAACAACTGGTTTTTCAAAGGTATCCGTCAATCTGTAACTTGAACCAGGATTGATTCAAAAGATTGAATCGCCTCATTGTTTCTGTTCAGTTGTCACATGGTTGATCTATTGGATAGATATCACATGCCACCCACCGTGAGCTTGTTTGATATTGGCTTCAGAAGGCTTTCCATCTTCATTGTGAATATGTTTGCATATCACACGGATGTTCTGGCAATACCACAAGGATAATGCGTAGGACTCAAGATATAATATCTCTTTCCACATTGTGTGAAACAGAGAGTCTTCATTGAAAGTGTCCTAATGAGATTTATTTGATGATCTCGTGGCTCTAGACTCAATTGTGCACATTTGGTTCCTATGCTTCGGAGACTAGGGAGAGGGTCTCCTTCTTCAATATCAACAATCTCTAAGAGAAAGTCGATAGATAAGGTCGGTTCCCCGTGAGAATGAAACAAGTCCTTTTAAGAGGAACTTGAGTGGTTTGGGAAGTTGTAGTGAAGTACGTCACTGTCCGTGGACGTCTTGTCTTCAATACCGGTGTTACCTTAGTAACCACCAAGTAGTATATGAATTGAACCCGATTCTGCCTAAGGTTGGATTATCGGAGGGCTATTTATTTTCACCCTTTTCACATTCAATTCTTTTTCATTCTTCAACCCCTTCAGTGCTTACCGAGAATTCATAACTAGAACCTTGTTGGGTTTATTCCATTACTAGCTCTGTCTCAGTCCGCACTCTTCCCATATCTCACATTTCTCCTTTTTCATCATACCTAAGGACTTCTACACTATCTAGTGGATTGTCCCTCGGTAGATCCCTCCGTTCTCGGCGGATCATGGGAACAAATACCTAACCTCATCATCCTTATATCATCATACATAAATTAAGTTGGTCGGTCTATTTGATATTGTTCGTCTGCCATTAGAACCAATTGAAAACCATTTTAAAATCAATCCAAATACTTGTGATATATTATCAAAGTATTTTGCACCTGAATTGTTTTTGATTTTTTTCAATCATCATTTTGTAATGGAAATAATTTTCATCTTTGAGGGATTGGCTTGCATCTAAGAGTAGTTATATAA
The DNA here is from genome assembly GCA_910596185.1 of Chrysanthemum makinoi. Taxonomy (NCBI): domain Eukaryota; kingdom Viridiplantae; phylum Streptophyta; class Magnoliopsida; order Asterales; family Asteraceae; genus Chrysanthemum; species Chrysanthemum makinoi. The sequence goes on from OU343225.1 coordinate 95,654,806, forward strand.
CGAAAGTGGTTTTCAAGATAGTTTCTCCCCCACCATATGTGCATAGAAATTTGAAAATGTTTTGCACATATTAGGAAAAGACTACACATTGAAATAAATTGACCACGTTTCAAATCTTTGTGGTTTAAAATAGATGCTCCCCCTCAACATTTGCATGGAAAATTTGAAATCGTTTGGCACATGAGGGGAGGAAAGCTTGCTAAACACTTATAAAACCAATCATCAAGTTATCAGTTTAAATCCAATTTAAATCATAAATTCTCCCCCGATCACACTTTCCAAATCCTTTAAGAGATGTGATCTCTTATTGATTTAAATTAAATTTTGAGAGCTTTTGAGGAGAATAGTGACTTGTTTTTGAAAAAACTTTTTAAGCGATAAGGATCGATTTTCGACTTTAAACTCCATTGATTTAACATGCATAATTGTCTTTTGAAAACATAACATTAGCAAAGGTTTTGAATCAACTGAATAAAACATTATTCTTTTTGATTGTTCAACAATAAACCTTGCTCATTTACGTGCCAATTATTTGAAAAAAGACATTTCAAAATAACCTTTTAATTAATAAAATCATTCTCCCCTCAATCAATGACACAAGTTGTTGATTGAGAGATAGAGATTTTACAGGATGATAAGCACAATTGATTTATACTAATAATAGAGTACAAGGTATTTTCAAAGCAATTTAGTTTTCATTAGATGTCAAATATTTTTCAGAAGAATCATTAGACGGAAAAATATTTGGAAAGAGAAATATTTGTCCTTTTGATGACAAACATTTTTAAGAATCAGAGCATGAGATTTGTAAAATAAGATAAAGCATGACTCTGTTCTTTACTTTAAAACCGGTTCTTTGCACAAATGACAATAAACCACCATTTTTCTCCGCCTCATTTTTTTTAACAAAACTCTGTGCATTCGAAGAACATCTAAAAACCCTTGACATTCTTTGAATGTCAACACAAAGTCCATAGATGATATCGAATAAGGAAAAACATGACAAAATATCAATATTTTTTAGATTTTTTTTTTTTTAGGGTTTTTCAAGTTTTGTATTTTGCTTTTTGAATAAGTATATACAAGAGATAGATGAATAAAGACCTTTACTCCTCGTCTTCCTCTTGAAGACGCTTAAGTGTTTTCGGTTGTAGACTCTTTAGACCAAGACGTGGAAGGATAAACTCAAAACGTTCTCTAGGAAGAGCTTTGGTGAAGATGTCTGCTAATTAGTATTCAGACCTCACAAAATAGAGTTCCACCACACCTTTTTCCACTTGTTCCTGATGAAATGATGTCGAATGTCGATATGCTTTGCTCTTGAGTGTTGTATGTTGTTGCATGAGAGAGCAATAGCACTTTTATTATCACAGATGCAGAGGGATTTTATTGAATTCAAAGCCATAGTCAATTAATTGAGATCTCATCCATAGGATTTGAGCACAACAAGATGACATGGCTATGTATTCCGCTTCTGTAGAGGAAATAGAAGTACTCATTTGCTTCTTTGAAGACCCACGCCACAAGCTTATCACCCAAAACTGAGCACCTCCGGACGTGCCGGACGTGTATCTTGACATCTGCATGATCGTGTCACACCTCCTGCCAGGCGTAGGAAACACGAGGTGCAACATAATCAATATGCATTGCAAAAGAGATATAGTACAATACCATATTTAAATTTAAGGAAATAATAAAATGTTACAATATTTTTCAAGCCAACTTTGGCAATAAAAACTTAAAGCTTGATTTCCAAAAGAAGTCTTCTTATACTTAATGACCAAAGACGACACGTGAAGACTCCTTTATGCAAAAGACTTCATAAATCATGCTTATTGACGATCACCTGAAATCCATGAGAAAAAGGGTCAACTATGAAAATTGTTGGTGAGTACACAGGTTTTATGTATTACAAAGGGTCGTTTTTATAAAAGTCTTTTTATATATTATAATATTTTATTTTAAGAAAGTCTCTAAATAGTACAAAAACATTTTTGAGTATGTCTGCCTTGCAAATGTCCAGTCAACTCACCATGTTACAAGTCCCGCCCATACAAGACTTGTAACATATAAGTTGACATACATTTCCAATGTCAAGTGGTAAGTCTAGTAATCAATACGCCTATGGTCATATTAACGCCTCATATATAATAAAGTTATGTGGCAATGCCCCACAAATAAATAATATGCGTTCAGAGATTGGGAACGAGAGGTTGGCCGACCTCTAATAGCGCTATCCATACTACCTACCGCTCCGACAGGGAGCGTCTAACGAGCACGTATAATTGGAGTGCGAACGGCAAACCAATCGGGACTAACAATGCGAATGTACCGCTTTGTGCGAGACATCATAACAACTATTATACACTATCAATTAAGACCGCGCTCCGAACATGGGAGACTCTAAGACCGCCTTTGCTCGAACAGGGGAGACTTTCGCGTACGCTCGAACAGGGGAGACTTTAGGTCAAGGACGTACGGTCCATTAGGTTCAAACAAGTCATAAGCTCATAATTAAGTCCAAGAGTCTAAGGGTTCAAATATATTAAATAGTCTAAATCAATTCAAAAAGAGTTCAATATAAGTCAAAGAGGATTCAATATAAAACAAAGTGTTCAAATATATTAAAGGTTCTAATTCAGATAAAAACAATTTAAGTTTATAATCATGCATTTCACCCCAAATAAGTAAAACAGTAAAAAGGGGCTGTGAATACTCACCTTGGCAAAGAGTAGTCCAAAGCAGCAGTCAATTAGGATTATTGGATGGCACCGACACGCAACCTAGATTAGTATGGCAAATTTAGTCTTTATTCATGATTATGACTCGACAAGGTTTAATAAAGGTTTTGTTGTTACTTGTGTGGCAGCATTTAAACTTCGAAACAGTTTTCTAAACGTTTGTAAGTATTGGCTCGTGGAAGTGTGTAAGCATATAAGTATATAATAGCAAAATATCAAGGACGAATAAGTCTACGGTTCGACGATAACCGAAAGACGATGTACGGAAAATAATTACAATAAATATTAGACGTCGTCGGAATATTAGACATTGATGTTAAAGTATATATATAACTAAGTGTATTTATTTATACTTAAAATATTAGTTACTAATATAAATAGAAGTATGTAAATAACTATTTTTAAGTAATGGTTTTGTTAAAAGAGCTTGTATACACTTATAAGTTATAAGTGTAATGATTTTTTGAAAATTGGGCATAACCCATGTATAAGTTTCGCTTGTAATGCGTGGTGACTAGGTGTCACAATAATAAACCGTTGTTATATTATTTTTTTTCAAATGTCAAGAGTTTCATTTAGTATAATAAATCACTGTATTAACTAATAATTTGAAAATAGGTTATGAGTAGTCATAGTTTTAATTATGTGAAAATCCAGTTTTGATTACCAATTATAATTTAAAAACCTTTTACAAAACAAGTTTAGTAGATTATAGTATGTCGTGAAATAAGTCGAGAAAACAAGCAATTGCGACTCGATTAGTAGCACAATCCGAATTTTTCATTAATCTTTACCACTTGACTCACACTTATATATTTTAAACTAACATTTGTTATATAAGTAAAATGGTTCAAAGAAAACTTGTTTTTCATAATCCTAACCCAACGCACCCTTTTATTTTAACGAGATGGAAACACCCCGCCGCGTTGCGGCGGAGTTTTTTAAAAAAAAATTTGGGACCACAAATACGTTGTACTAAGTTCGGACAGTTTGTTAATTTTTTTAGATTGTTTAAATATCTTTAGCTGTGTTTTTTTTAAACAGTGACTGTTAAAGTTTTTTTTAGCTTTCATAGTAGTGTTTGTTTACGAAAGTATCATGTGCATTACAATGTTGCAATTCTTGGAAAACTAAATAATACCCATCTGAGCAAAAAATCATCATTATATTACATATAGTTACAGTTAAATAGCTAGTATCCTAAGCCTATTACATATTTGCCCAGTTAGATTTGTATTAGAGGCATACTGTTGCTTCAAGTCCTCCGAATCAATTATGAACTTCTTGCTGAATCTACAAGCCGTAGACATTACAATGCATGAAGCCATATTATATGCGACGAAGCCATAAATTTTTAGTCACTTTAAATAAGTCCATTACTTGATTAACATAACAGAAGATATAGTAATGCATGAGCGAAATGAATAGAATTTCACTTAAGTTCAAATCCTCCAATAAAAAATATAACATGACCACAGTAACTCTAGACATATCCAAATAGTTGGAGCACAGTGGGTGATTATGAACATCCAATAGAAATAAATGTTTCAGTAACACAATTACTCTCTTCTTCCTTTTTTATTCATCTTTAATACCCTCAGCCTCATCTTTAACCTTGCTTTCATCTTGGTTTTTGGTCACGGGTTCTTTTAGTACAGACCTCATTACATCTTCCGCCTGTAATAAACACCCAAATGCACGTTTATAAAACTAAAAACTAAAGTCTTTTTAATTCTTTATAATTGACTAAATAACAATCGTCATCGTATCCCTTTCAACAGAAAAACCTGCAGTTTGTTATGCTATTTACTTCAAAGATTCGTATTTGCATCAGCTATTGCAGAAGACTTTGTTTCAATAACAAAAGTATTGCAAACCCAAATTCAAATTCACTTTCTAAAACCGTGAGCTTAAAATGTTGAAAAGCTTTCTGCTTTCTTCTCTCAAAACTAACCACATTTGAGCCTCCAAACCTGCGTATTTCAGCCCCTGTGCATCTTAGACCCCAGTTCAGGTCCAAACACGGCGATCTAAACCCCCGTGTCAACACCCAAACCCCAAGTTGAGCCACCAAACCCACCCCTTTCAGCGTCTAACCATTGGATTGTGTTTTTTAAACTGGGGCTTAAATCATTTCATGTTGCTGCTGAAATGAAGGCTGAAGCACATGGGTTTATGGGATGAAATGGGCGGGTTTAGAAGCTGAAATGGATGAGTTTGGGGCGAAAAAATGAGTGTGGGTTTGGCGGTTGTAATGGACTGGTTGGTGAACTTCAGGTATCTGCTGACCTGGAAAAAAAAACCACGAACAAAATTTACAAACCTGAACAAACCAACATATCGAGTATTGTGTATATACTTAATAAGACATACCTCGATTAGCTGTTGTTCGTGTGCGCTTTTTCCTATGAGAGACAATACGGGAAGCATCGGAAGTACCTAGTATATGGTTTGAAACAGTAGTTGAAATTATAGCTGAAAATACATGTAATATATAAAAGTTTTATACACTCATGCACTAATCAAACAAAAACAACTTACTTAACACTATTTATCGGCAATACTTACCATTACACCAAAGGGGAACTATGTATCCGTAATTTTCGACATTTGATCGTTACCGACCATCAATAAATCTCGCTATGCCTGTCTATCATCTAACTACATTATAAAAAACTTGTAAGAACCAACTGTTAATCAAAATATAGTTATCATATAGTTCACTGAATTGAGGTCAAATAGACAAAGTTGAAGCAACAATAAAAAGCATCGAAAAGTAAAGTAGAAGCTGCTAATAAAAGAAAATCACCATTTTCTCCCTTTAACTGCGATTCGACTCTCTCAGCTAGATCCCATCTTTGCCTACCAACCCTTAAAGACGTGATACCATCTTCAAGAGACCTGATTGGAGATCATGTAAATAATATCAATATAATCGTAAATAGAAAAAAACCAAAGACCAATAACATACGAAATCAACACCCAAGAATAAATGTTACTTGCATAACATTTCAACAAAGACCAGTAACATAGTCTGCAAGAACCACATAATACATGCTATTTAAGCAATTGACAACCTATAAATCGCTAAACAAACTTAAAAATTAAAGGTAATGTTACTGTAAAAGTAACCTGAGTATAGCAAAACCCGGGGTTGAAGATGAAACCGCAACAACAAAACGAACAGGCAACATAGTATTTGGGATTACGCCCCTGTTTTTTGTCCGCAACAAATTGAAAGTCTGTCTTCCATGAACAACACAATATTAAAACATCATTAAAAAAAGATAAAAACTTAGTTGGAAAAATTAACAAATCCCAACTAATAATCCATCCAACCAATCCCGCTCTTGAGCCATTCAATTCCTGTAAAAACCAGAAAAAATAGGGGTTTCATTTTGCAAAATAATAAATAGCTCAAAAGTTAATTGACGGAAGAAAAAACTTAAAGCTGGTTTACGCTCTTTGTTTCTGGTGTCTGACTAATCTGGTACTCGTTGTTGATAAGAACAACGCGACAAAGCACTTTTGGGTTAATCCGACCACTCGAAGATGTAGGTTTTAGATCGAAAAGTGTGTGGCTGTGTTTTGGTCTGAGAAGGCAGAGAGTGGATTTTGATTTTGGAAGAAGCTTCTAGGTGAAACCGGAATGAGGAGGGCATATATTTTGAGGTGATGATGATAAAAATTGTTTCTAGGCAACTAAACCGGGGAAAAAAACAACCGGTCAACAAAATGGACCGGAGGCACCAGGCCAAAGATAGCCCACCAAAAAAGGCGGGAAAAGCCCTGATAAAAACGGCAGCGTTTTAGCTGTCATATTATATATTGTATAATTAGTGATTCGCTGGGCCTGGACGCCAGCCCACGACGAAAGCCCAAAACAGATTCGATTTATAAAACATAAATTAAGTATTACTTTTCCAAGTTTTATGCTTATACGATACATCAAAAATGAAAGTGAACGACAAAGTTATGTTATTTCAGATTTTACCACAAAAACGCAAAACAAATGTGAGGCACTTTGGCTACTCCGAGGTTCGAACTCCAGACCCCTCGATGTGGTGGTGTCGCAAAGAAAAAAAAATCAATAATCGAAACTAAATCAAAACCAAAACCAAATAAGCTTGAAGCACAAATAAACACTTCCAATGGGCTCTATTTCAGCCGAGACTAGCACGAATATAAGTCGAATAAGATGTCGAACAAGAAATAAGTTAAAGAACCGAAATTAAGCCGATTACCAACTAAGCCAATACCAATGTTTTTAAGTGCTTTCCATCAAGTGTTTACTACACAATTTAACAACTAGTAAGTCTAAACTCATTTATGTTTTAACTCCTCTTTTTTTTTACCCTCGACAGTAACCATAACAACAACATATGAATTTTCACTTTCAATATCAATATTAAATAAAATTTCGAACATAAAAACTTTATTACTGGTTTAATTGGTAAAAAAATGAACATGTTCTTACAAAATAGATAGTGTATCGAAAGAATGAGAATCCGAAACCCCAACTGCTCCAATCGAGAGCCACCCGGATCGAACTGGAACAATTACTCTTAGAAATAGCCTCCTTGTATACCCAAGAACAAAACCCCTTAACAAATTTTTAAAAGCCCTTTGATTCAAGGAACCCTAATTTTTGATTATGAGGGATATGTTGAATCTGTGATACCATGGACTTAAGTAGGAGAATAAAGGGATGGGATTGACTCCTCTTTCTTGGTCTTTAAATGGAAGAGATCTTTTCTTGGCTTTCCTTGATTCTTTCTCCTTTTTCCAGCCGCTGCTAGTGACTTCACCTAGGGTCGCATGGCTGAGATTGATAAGACAAGTCGTGGTTGAAGCTTGAAGGGGATGGGGGGACATGATACTTTTCGTTTGTAGCTTTTGGAAAGAAACATAGGAAGAGAAAGTGTAGAGTGAGGAGGAAACATGGAAGCAGAAAAAGAAGAGTGAGAGTGAAGGAGCGTGGGTGTAGGTTTTAGGGTAGATTATATATATATATATATTTTTTATTATTATTATTATTAACTGTATTATATGTACCCCGTAGTGTATAATTTGTTCCGTACATGATGACGTTTATTTATGTAGAATATCTTTCGGGGATCCGTATTTTATAAATTTTATATTTCTAGAGACGTTTTGACGAGTGAATTAATATGGTATTATTATTGTCTTAACATTAGAAAATAAATTTCGTGTCAATACTATCATGGTGTCGGTACGCGTGTGGTGCCAGGACTTCGAAAAACACGAGATGACTTCTCGTTTTTGAGTTATAATGATCAGAAAATAAATAACTCGCAAATTCTGATTTAAATAATAGCCGGGAAATTGACGGATTGTCACAATCAGCATCTGCGTAGGCTGTTAGTAACATACCAGTGTTCTTCGGATACCAAAGACCCGTGTTAATGGTTCCTTGGAGATACCGAAAGACCCTTTTAACCGCTTCAAGGTGCTTTTTAGTAGGCTTGGCCTGATATCTAGCACACATGCATATAGCGAATAAAATATCGGTCTCTGGCGTGAGATACATCGGGATCCGATCATGCTACGATATTTCGTTTGGTCTACCATGATCCCTGTGTGGTCCTCATCCAGTTTAGTACGCTCAATCATGGGAGTGTCAACAGGGTCACAAGAATCAAATCCAAATTTCTTTAAAATCTCATTTGCATATTTAGATTGATTAATAAAAATGCCTCCGGGACTTTGTGAAATTTGTAATCCCAAGAAAAATGACATTTGTCCCATCATTGACATTTGAAATTTGGAACCCATTTCATTTGAAAAACGATCACATTCATTGGGGTCAGTCGAGGCAAAGATGATATCATCAACATATATTTGAACGTGAATTAAATGTTTTCCTGACTTCCTAGTGAACAATGTCGGATCAACTGCTCCTTTGCTGAATCCTGTAGATAGAAAAAACTTTGATAGCGTATCATACCATGCCCTTGGAGCTTGCTTTAAACCATAAAGAGCCTTCTTCAAACGATAGACGTGAGTAGGATGTTCTGGATTCACAAAGCCTTCAGGTTGGTTGACGTATACGACTTCTTCAAACGATAGACGTTAAGAAACGCCATCTTTACATCCATCTGATATACCACCATGTTCTTACTTGCATCATTAGCCAAGAAGATTCTGATCGCTTCGATACGAGCAACAGGAGCAAATGATTCTTCAAAGTCAATACTCTCCTCTTGACGGTATCCTTTTGCAACCAATCAAGCCTTGTTCTTTAAAACATCACCATTCTCATCAAGTTTCACTTTGAAAATCCACTTTAGAGCAATGATCATAGCACAATCTGGAGCAGGTACTAATTCCCATACATCAAGTCGATCAAACTCATGAATTTATTCTTGCATGGCATTGAACCAGCTGTCTTCATTCATGGCAGTTTTAACATCTTTTGGTTCGACCTTAGAGAGTACGGAGTTGAAGAAGCACCATAAGGCATCGGTTGCAAGTTGTTTCCGTATGGATACTGGACGAGAGAGGTTTCCAATGATGTTGTCCAATGGATGATCATGTGTCCATTTTCTGATGTGTTCATGTGGTTGTTGTTGAGGGACCTGAAGTAGCGAGTCGATTTCTCCTAATGAAGATGGTTCTGATGATGATTCAGGAGCAAATATGTTTTCAAATGGTACATCTTCGGGAGAAGCAAAGGGATTCTCTCCATCAAGGGTGCCAGAAACATATCCATGATGTACACTCGTTGATTGATGATTTGTTGATGAGACGAGTGATCGCAGGCGCTTCTTGACTTAGTGTCATAGAAACTGAAGGGTTAACTTCATTGACAGGGATGATAGCGACCTCGATGATGGGATTGACAGATCATTAGCAGTTGGCTCATAGTGTTCATCAAACATTGGATCAAACAGTTTCTTCAAGTCATCTTCTGAAGGAGGTTCATAAGGATTTGATGGCGAGGAGTCGAAAACAAGAGTAGAACTGATGGGACTACTTGAGGATGCGGGTCCGAACGGGTTGTCCTGGAGCCATTGGACCGTCACTCATCGAACGTAACGTTAATTGTTTCCATGATATTTCGGGTTCTTTTGTTGTAGATTCGGTATCCCTTTTGTTTGGTGCATATCCTACAAATACTCCAATGTCCGCTTTAGCTTTAAGTTTGCCTAAGTCTTGGCCCTCATTAGTTGGATAACACAATGCACCAAACACACGAAGGAATGAGAGATTAGGTTTTCTATTGTGGACAAGTTCATATGGAGTTTTTCCATGAGCAGTGTGAATTAGGGATCGATTTTGTGTGTAGCATGCAGTGGCAATGGCTTCACCCCAGAGAAACATTGAAACCTTTGAGTAAATTAGCATTGTTCTTGCGGCTTCCACAAGAGTTCGAATTCGTCTTTCAACTACACCATTCTGTTGAGGAGTTCGTGGAACACTTCTTTGATGACTGATTCCAACACTTTCATAAAACTCACTAAGTTGTTTATTAACAAACTCAGTTCCATTGTCTGTTCGGATGATTCTGACAGTCTTGTTAAGTCGAACTTGCAGCTGTTTGATAAGTTTGATGATGATATCCGAGTTTCATCCTTTGTCCTTAAGAACTTAACCCCGGTGAATCGAGAGTAATCATCAACCACAACTAACACATATTTCTTCCCAAAGATATTCTGCACTCTCATGGGTCCACATAAATCCATGTGAATGGTATGAAGAACTTCAGAATCGAGTTTGTAGGTTTGGGTTTGTGGGCATACTTCTTGCTTTTTCCCAATTGGCATGTTGAACAAAGATGATCTTTTTCATACTTTAGTCTAGGTAAACCTACAACTAAGTCCTTTCTCGAGAGATCATTGATGGTGCCGAAGTTCAAGTGATTGAGACGACGATGCCATAACCATGACTTTGTTTTGAAGCCTTTGACAACAAGCAAATTGGAGAAGACTTCATCATATCTTCGATAGAGATGGTGTATAGATTTGAACCACGAGTTCCTCTTAAAAGCTCTTTACCATCAACTTCTCTAACGAAACAAGTATGTTTTCTGAAGGCCACTTCTAGATCGAATCACAGATTGACCACGAGAAAATAAGTTATGTCCAAGACCTTCTACGTAATATACCACGGAGATAACACTATCACCGACAACATAATCTCCATAACCCATAATAGCAACAAAATGATCATTCCGAATCTAACAGTCCCGATGAATTTACTCACGAAGTTCATGAGCCGCGACCGGTCTTTAGTCATATGCTTGGAACGACTGAGTCCGGTACCACGTAAGCGATTTGAACGATCTGCAGTTGAACACGACAAGAATGGATAAGCTGGATAATTGGGATCCCCATGCAAGAATGGGTTCCACTTGGTTAGTAACAGTGATTGGAACACCCACATCAGAGCTAGAAACAATGGACTCATTAGAAATAGATGCAGTGAGTGTCCGTATTTGACCTATTCAAAGTATGTTCGCTTCTTAAGGGAATAGTTCTACCAAAGTGGGCATCCATTTTCTAGTGGGCATTGATTTAGCAACTTTAGGTCAAAGCTCATTAATCTTACGGCCAATAGGTATCCATTGATAACCTATATTACTAAATTTCCTTCCTGTGGATTTTCGCGTTTTCTAACTTTCTTTCGCCTTTGCCTTTTAGCCTTCTTAGCTTGAATTTTAACATTAACAGTTTTATCGGGGCATTTGACAGCATTAGACAAAACATTCTCACCACATTCATGATTAGTAACATAAATCAAGCAGTCATCATTACATGGTTTGCGAATAGTAGCAGAATTCAAATTAATTACAATACACTTATAGCTAATACTAGAATCAACACGATTCATTTTATTCAACTCAAACTTAATATTCCTAGGGTGATCTTCTACTTTCTTCCAATGCACATTCTTAGCTTGTGAGGTCCTATCTTGCTTGGTATTGCCTGGAGGCTTTGACCCGCTTGCTTTAATGTCACTGATTACTCCTATAGAGGGAATTATGGGAACATTAGTTGGTTGAGCTACTTTTTGTATTCCTGAACTAGATGTGCAAGGATCTGAACTACTAGAAGGCACTTTTGAATTCACTTTCACATTACTTGGCACATAGTGATTTGTATGCTTGGCACTAGGCATAGAACAAGGCATCACAGATTTACCTTTCGCACCTAAGGATTTAGGGCATGTTGCAATAAAACATTCTAGCAGCTCCTGAGATCGTTTGGCCTGAATGCAAGCAAACCTAATTTCTCTATCAAGAGGCTTATTGATGAAGTCCTCTTCTACAATCTCACGGAGACATTCTAGACTATCCTTAAGGTGAGCACAATAGTTATGAAACACAAGTTCATTGTTCCTAAGGTGAGGAGGAATGTATTTAACAGTCACATTATATTTGCAGTCTGAGGATGACTTAGATACAACATTCTCATTAAAGACAAGTGGTAGTTTCCCTTTTTCCCGACTCCTCAGATTCTCAATTTTTTTTGTAAAGAGGTTATTTTTTTGTTGTTTTTGTCACGAGTGACTTTTATTGAATCATATAACTCTTTAAAGTGTCGTTTAACTTTTTCATTTTCTTCCAGAAAACTCTCGTTTTCCTTTTTTAAAACATTAACTAAGTTTTGAAGATGAAAAGTTTGAGAATACTGAGAATCTAAAGGAGGAGGCATTTGAGAGCCAGTCACATTGTTCTTTTCACCCTTTAATTTGGAGATTTGGGCTTTCAACTTTCTGATCGTATTACAATGAGCTCGAATCTGTTCATCACGTTTGCTAATTTCAAAAACTGCATCAAATTCAGGAACATCCAAGGATGTCTTGATATTTGAGGTTTTAACATTTTCTTTCAGATGTTGATATTTTAATTGCAAAGCAAGATGCTCAACTTCCAATTTAGAAAACTGTTTTACCAAGTTATCATGATCATCCTGTTCAACTTTATCATGCGGTTTAGAGTTAGTTTTTTCAAGCTCAATGACACGATCATGGGAGACTTTCAGAGCAAGAGATAATTCATGAAATTGAGAAGCATTAATGGAACAATTTGTAGCAGTGTAAAACACATCTTGAGCAATACATTCAGAAATAAGATTCTCATTCAAGGTATGCAAGTTTTTCCTCTCAATCTCATTATATTTTAATTCTCGCTCATAGTCACTAACCTCAACAATCATCGCATCAAATTCCTTTTCCATTTCTTTAATGTCTAAATCCATCCCTTTTAAGACTCTCAAATTGACCTTTTAATTGTTTAAAGAAAGGCATGACCTCGGTTAAATAGCATTCTTTAGTTTGCTCAAAACCCCTTTCCCCTTCAGTTATACCAGTGGTGTGATCCTTTTCTTACAAGTTTTCTCAAAATCAACAAATAATTGAAAGATAACATATGGACTGATTAAGGTCTTGCTTTTAGTGGCAATAGTTCTAGGAACTAAATGCATTGGTGTATTTGGAGGATACACAGTCGCTGAAGGCATTTTCCTAAGGGGAGGGTTTGTTGCAACAAGATTCTCTGCTTTTTGCTTTTCCATATCTTTCTTCCAAAAAATATGTTCTGGGGTTAATTGAGTTTGAGGCTTGAACATGTTAAGGGAGATCCAATTTTCCTTAGTGTAATCATGAGGTTTGATAGTTATGTTTTTCTCTTTACATGTAGGATTATTGAGTTTCTTATCCATTTTCTCCCTAGTGACTTCATCTGATTTCTTATCTTCCTTAGTGCACTCAGCGCAACTAGGTTTCTGCCTAGGCTTAAGGATTTCATTACCATCATAAATAAACTTATGAGCAGTTCTAGCCTTTTTAATGACCTCTGGATTTGGTTCCTCAACAAGGGGAATGCTATGCTTATCGCTTAAAACTCTATGCTTAGTGATCAAGCGAGCGATCAATGGTATTACCTTGTGCGTACAACTTATTTTCAAGCTTGTTTTTCAAAGTTTTAGATTGGAAAAATCATTCAAAAGTTTTGATTCCTTAGCATTGAATTCTTGCTTAAGCATTTTAACATTTTCTTGAAGTTCTTGTTTTTGCTTAGCAGTTTTAGAAAGCTTTTCTTGTAAGGAGTTTAACTCTTGTTTTAATACTTCTTCTCTAAAATTACTTTTTTGAATAATTGTACGCATTTGGTCATCCATTTCCTGGTCACGTGTGGTTAACTCAAACTTAGCACGTTGTTCATAAATAGCAACTTGTTCCTTATAGGCATTAAGTTCAGAGGTGACAGAATCATCAGGGGTACATGCAGTGTATTCATCAAAACACGTCTTTATCGACGCAAGATACATCACGTGGTACAATCTCACTTTCACTTTGTGTCACATATTGATCATATGGGACAATATTACTATTACCCACATTATCACTATCTGAGTCATAAGTTTCAAGTGATTGTACTTCATTATGTATCTTTTGCTCATCAACATCATCATATAGTTTTAATACATCTGAGATGATTGATTCTTTGGATGGACCAGCTTGCTGTGATTATGAGACCTTAGGAGAGACCATTGGAGAAATGCTAGCCATGAAAATTGTTTGTGCTGTAGGTTCATCATCGACGCGTCGAGTCGTATGCATCACAGATCTGACTTGAAAGGCATTCTGATGATTGTGACCTATCTCTGAATCACCGCTCATCTACATCTCGCATCATATGTCTTGGCATTGCCTTCAGTAAGAAACAACAACTCCTCTTCATCTAAAGCTGCACCATTATCCTGAGCTTGTACGAGCAACATCTTGTCTCTGAAGTATTCGCATTCTCGTGGACGTTTTGGATATGTGCGGTTCCTAGCAATGTGTCCCTCACCACCACAGTTGTAGCATTTGACTGGCTTTGCTTGTCCTTGATTTGGATTCCTTCCACGATTCTGATTTGCTACATATCCTCTACCAATTCCACCTCTTCCCTGTTTATACTGCCTTTCTTGAACTGGTTGCACCATAACTTTTCCATCTCGACAACCGCATGATTGTGAAGGTTGGATGCAGTTCTGATCTCATTGTTAGTGTGAAGACTGTTGGTATGTGGACTGAGAGTCAAGTTTTGTTTAACCATAAGGGTCAGTTGAGTAATGAAGTGTCCCACTGCATCAAGATCGGCTTGTTTGAACCTTGGATCGGGAATGAGTTTGTGATTACCATTACCCATGGGTATGACTTGAGATGCTTTGGTGGTAATACCAACATTGGTGTAGAAAGCTGTAGAATCATTTAGTGAGCTTGATTCTACCTGATTGGTTTTGAACTGTTCCAGAATCCTTTTTTAAAACATGGCATGCCTCTCATTCTGAAGCAGGAAGGCATACAATTGCTCATAGTTTGTATTCTTCAATCCTTTGGTTAGCTTCACAGCGGTGACGAATTTGTGCCATTCAGGATTCATGTTGTTCACAAACTTTGAGTTGAGCTGAATGTTAGGCATAGTCATTTTGATGTTCCTCATGTCATTTACAAGCTTATGGAATCTCACGTAGTACTCATAGACACTCTCATCTGGTTTCATTTTGAAGTGCTCAAATTCATCATACAGTTGTGATTCTCTGTCTTCCTTAGTTAACTCGAACCGAGACAAGCATCTTGACATTATCCCAGACGCCTTAGCTTCGGTGTTGTGATTGATGAGCTTGTAGATATCATTTGGAAGACCCTGAAGTATAATGTTGGAAGCCCGATGTCGAATCGAATCTCTTTTTCTCCTTATCATTAAGCTCATCATACATCTTTGGTCTGTCTAATCCAAAGATCATTGTTCCATCTGCAATATCAATTATGTCTCTTGTAGTCTCAATCTGATAAGATCCTTCATCGATTGACTTGAGTATGTTGACTCCGTTTTCTTTTCCCAAACAAGCATAATCGGATTCGTTGAGCCCATGAATCATAATCAGCTTCGTCAAGCATAGGTGGACGAGTATCGATCCCGCGCTTGAACGCCCTCATGAAGAAACAATAGTTGAAACGATGTTTGCCATGATAACAAGTTCTACGGAGTTTTACTATTCTTTGATTAAACCGGGAAATTGATTCTTTCACGGGATTTTACTAAACCAAAAGAACAACCGTAAGAGTGTATCACGAAGAAGTGACAAGTCTCAATGGACAAGTGGCTAGACACTCAACTCGCTTAATTGTCAACTACCTAAACAACCAACTCGCTTAAAGAAACAAGTCACTTAAGGAATCAACTCGCTTAATAGCCAAGTCGCATATAGAGACAACTCGCTTAATAGCAAGTCGCAAACAGACACAACTCGCTTAACCACCAAGTCGCTTAAACTAACTCGCTAGCTATACAACTCGCTTAATAGCCAAGTCGCTTTAGAACTCAAGTCGCTTAAAGAAACAACTCGCTTAGAACTCAAGTCACTTAAAAGATCAACTCGCTAAATAGCCAAGTCGCATATACCAACTCGCATCCAATAACGAAGCAACTCGCTTCGAAGAAACAAATATCCGAGACTCAACTCGCTTTGTACAAAGTTCAAAAATAACCACTTTATCAATAAAAAACAACCAAACCACAATGATTTAAGCCTTCCAATTCAAAACATAAACACATATGATGATCCTAAACACAAAAGTACAAGCAAAATTCAAACTTTAACACTAGAATTTGTCCAAATGATTCAAACTCTCATAAACACTTAATACCCCAAAAACCTTATGAAATCCACCAAAACAACGAGCATGAAAGATGAGTGATCAAACCATGGCTCTTGATACTATTTGTAAGATATAGGATTTCACAAACACACTAAACCATAATCACAATGGGGCGTTCAAGTTAGTTTAGAGAGAGAACTGTGACAACTCGCACTTTTTCAGATATTCGTTTTTGAGAAAATTCATCTGTTTTTCATTTACGAACTTTTCTGAGCTCATTTGACGTGAAAACGAGAAAGTTCCCTCGCGAAACGTAAATTTTAGATAGTACGCGTACCAGCACAACTGTAAACTCGTTAAACCATTCGAAGTGATCACTATTTCTATTTGCGAGAAAATAGTCGAGTTAATACTCATTTTTATTGGAAAAATGATTTCGTGAACAGAAGTTTCGTAATTTTTCGAGTCCGTTTGCTAGTCCAAATATGTCCCGAATCGATTATTTACAAAAGATTACATAAATTACGCGTTTGGTCCTTGTGATATTTTATCCTACCTCCCCTCAAACTTGGACAATTGGCAAAATTAACCCCTCTAGGGGTATAAATACCCTCCAACTCCCCTTTCTCCCTCATTTCACTTAAATTTTTTCTCACACATAAATCTCTCCCTCTTCTCTCTATACTAACCGGCCACCACCATTGCCGCCGGAAACTTCCGACACGCGCCGCCGCCGGCCACTGTTTCCGGCCAACTTCCGGCCACGCGCCGTAACACATATATACCGCTTATACCAAGTGATAGATCTCGTTCTCGTGATTATTTTTACGCGTAGCACGCGCCCCAAAAACCACCCACGCCCCGTAGATCTTGGTTTCAAGATTTGAGTTTCTAGGGTTTCTTGGCTTATGCAAGTATCAAGGGTTTATGTAGCTTGGAGTTTCGTTAGAGAGCCACCACCACCATCACGGTGGTCACGGCCACCACAGCCGCGCCACTCCTCCTCCGTCTCCTCATCTCCTCATTTTATTTATCTCTTTTCTTCTCGTTTTCATGGTAAGTCGAATGTTTTATCACTAATCATGAGTCTTGATGTAAACCATCTATAACACTTGTCTTGGTACATATTTCGTGGAATAAAATCTGGAGATAAAACGATTTTGTTATTGTGTTCGTGTGGATAAGACGGAGTAAAGAAGCCTTTAAGTAAACTCGTGAGATTTAAAACTGGATTAAAAACTGTTATTATTGGTTTTGATAGTTTCGTGTGGTATAAAAACGTGCTAGTGTCATTTGTTTGCCCCGGCTTAAAATTCAGATTTGATGTTGCTTCCGTTAGTTTTCGTGTGGGGATTTGAATCTGTAATATGGTGGTCATTCTTTATGTTATACTTGCTGTCGAGTCGGGCTCAAGACCCGTGAGAATGATTAGGTCGTGAACCTGTAATAATTTTAGAGTGGTTTTGATATGATCAGTTGTTATTGTTGTTACTGCTGCTAATGGTGTCGGGTGGTAAGAAGTAAATGGTAATATTTTTGATATTGTGGTAACAATTCGTGATTATAACATGTAAGGGTCACGAGGGGTTTGATTTGGTCGTGTGTTTGTTACCTGTTAACCAGGCTACGTTTTTTGTGGATTAACAGTCGGGCCAAGCCCAAGTATGGGTGTAAATTGTTTGGTTTGGGCTTTAATGCCCACTCGAGGGAGTGTTGGATTAAGTAATGGGTCTAAGCCCACATAAATAGGTTTTGGCTTAAAATGCTCTTTAATTAAAGAGGTGATAAATTTTTTGAGAAGTTGATTTTGAAATTAGTTATAGTTATCGGAATACCGGACTAATGAGTTGTTATGTTGACTTTGATCATTGGTATAATTGGTACGTTTCGTAAATTGGACATTGGGATTGTAATATTGGGTTGAGATATGATTGATATTGGACTTAAATACTCGGATTGTGAATTGACATTTGGATCGTTATTGGATTACATTATTAGAAATTGGATATTTGGATATTTTGGGACTTAACGGTATAATATATTAGACTCGAAAGAATTTAATATATTAGACACGGCACACTCACAAAATATTTAATAAACTCAAAACTAATAATTTCGTAAATAATAACGAAACAAAAATTTATAAAATGTTGTAATTAAAAATTCGGTTTATTTAAAAAGTCACGACGGCTTGGGAATGTTGTACGAATGGACGTGGCATGCCGAAATTCGCCCAACATACTAAACTTAAACGTTTATTCTTAAATTTCTTTTTATTTATAAAACCCGACAAGGAACGAAAAATAGAGTTTTACTAAATCGCAAAATCCTTTATTAAATGTTAACTTGTGTTCTTATAAGCTCAAACTGGCTTTTCAAATCATTTGGGGTTATTGGGTAAATATCGAAACTACCAATTGACTTACTTTCCTTGCATAGTTATGTGTCTTTAGTTCTCCCGATTACTTCCTGGTCGTTGTCTACTCGAGTTGAGTCTTGGTCAATTCTTATTGACTATTCCTCATAATATATTGGGATATATATTATGCTTTGGAGTGAGTTACTTTTGGCGTGAGTTGTATGTCGAGTCTTGATTTCTTACCACCACACGAAACGTTAAAACTAAACTTTTGAGACATTGATAATGGATTTTTGGAAACATTTGACATGAGTATTCCACGAAAACTAAGACACGCTGTCTTTCGGACATTATATTACTTTACTTTTTGAGACGTATTTTGAGATAATACGTATACTATTAGGTCGTGACAATGTAGTACCGTTGTACTTGTGCTCTTTGGATATCGATGTGCCTTCCTTCATGATTTAGTTGTGCTTGCTCCTAGATGCCAGTCTTGTTAGTTGTGATTCTTGCGTTGCTTCGTATCGAGGTGAGTTAATAGCCCCTACTTTTACTTGCTTTTAAACTGTTTTGGGGGAGAATAAATGCTCGTTTTTACTAAATCAATTGTTTAATTGTTTTGAATAAATGATTGTTACTTGGTTTGATAAATTGCGTGAATTGGTTTGAATATGTTTTTACGTGGACACAAGTGCTTGAACTGTTTTGGATTAGACCTGAAAATGTTTTTGTGAGCTATTACGTGCTAGGTTAAGGTTAGAAACGCAAACGTTGTTATGAATTGTTACATCCTGGCTCAGGATGGTGCGAATGTTATGGATAGATCTATTGGGAATGGCCACCCCGTCTGGACTTTGGTTGCCCAACTTGCCAAGGACTTTACTTGGATTTGTGGATGCACCAACTTGCCATGACGTATAACATGTCGATTGTTAGTGTGTTTAGAGATAGTCACGGCTCGTGCTATCTAGTGATGGTTTCATGACTTAACTTGCGTAATAGTTAAGCTTGCGTGACACTATATTCGTTGTAGTGTTTGATTTTGATATGGTCCAAGTGGTTGTTTATGAACTATTTTTGTGGATAAATATTTTGATGCTGTTAATTAGGCAGTTATGCCTCGGTTATATTTGACTTGTTTATGAGAATTGTTTTGCACTTGAAAACCTTGTGGTCCACTTTTCTATTCTTTTGCTTAAAGGTAAACCTTATTTTTGCGACATTGTGGGCCCACAATGATCGAAAGGATCTTTTGAACTCGCAATACTTTTATGAAAACCTATGAACTCACCAACTTCGTGTTGACACTTTTAGCATATATTCTCAGGTTGTTTACTTTTGGAGGCGCTTGGGCAATAGCATGGCATGGTCATGACGACTCGATATATATTCAGATTTGGGGGCCTTATTTATTTTGGGCCTATTTCCGCATTAAATTTTATTGTAAACATTGATTTTATTAAATAAATGAGTTTTCTTAAGAAAAACCTTTTACTCTATGCTTGTCTTGTGATACCGATTAGTAGCACCCAAAACTTGTATGCTTCCGCTAAAACCCGATTTTCTGGGGTGTTACAGAGAAAGTTCTAGAGAGAGAAAGAGAACAAAGTTGGGAACTATGTGAAACAAAGAAAAATGGTATTGAAGCTCCAACCCTCTACCTTGGGAGGTAGAGGGTATTTATAGTGTCTTACAAATAAACACCACCTACGGGCTGTGGATCAGGCATACAGTGGGTAAAGACCCGTCCGTCCTCCACGATGTAACTTAACAAACTACTAACTAACATAACTTGACTATGACTACGAGCTTTCTATCGAATACATATACTTGAGGTGACCGACTCTTTAACGACTGAATTTTCTAATTCCTAACATACAAGGTTACGGCGTAACTCCTCTATTGGTTACGCCGTAACCCAGACCTGGCCTATAAATACCCCACGAATTCCAGCATTTCAAAGCATCCCATTCCACAGACAACACTCTAAGAACGTGGGAAAAAGCTCAAGGTGTCTAGGGAAGCATCTGAGTGTTTCCAAGGGAGAAGTTACAACATTACGATAAGCTTTAGCGTTTATTATTTATTTTACTTTCAATTCATGTATTTCGTACCTTTGAATATTAACTTGATTTGCATGATTAATATGAGCGGCTAAGCACCCTTTGGTGCTAGCCTAGTTATGATTCCTTAATTGTTTTGTTTGCGTTTACCTTTACTTCCGTACAATTATTTCTAAGTGTATGCATGCATAGTTCTTTGGTAGTCACCCTTGGTTCAGTAGTTTTGAATGGTGATAGAGGCCAATTGCCTAGGAGATATGACCAACTGACCCTAGGTGAGCAGACTGAGACGGTAAGGGTAAGATATGACCAACTAACGACCCTTTCTACTTGTGCGATTTGACCAACCGATCACCTATCGTTTGGATGAACTTAAGAATTGGGGTGTAGTGTCTAAGTTCCTAACGGCCGGGCACTCACTATTTAGAATCTAGCATGTAGCTGTACTTAATGACTCGGCTTAGGGACCGGGAACATGACTTATGACGGTCTGATTTCTCTTGTGGTGGCATCTTTGCGATAGGTTGAGGCGAATTGACCAAATGATGTCCTCTCGAATTTGACCCCACCTCAAGTAATTGGAAGTAGGTAGACGTAGACATAACTAGCTAGGAGGATTGACTAGGTTAGCACCACTATTCCTCTATTGATTTCCCTTTACCATTTATTTGCTGTTATTTTATATTCTGCATTAGTAGTTTAATTAATTAAATACATATCGAAACCATTATTATTCTGTGACAATTAGACTTAGTAATAATCCGACACACATAGCTCTTGGGATGACCTCGGCTTTACCATTTACTACACTACACACGACCAGGTACACTGCCCGTTATTGCATTAGGGTAGACCATAGGTATAGCGAGACACTATAAATATTAAGACCTTGTCAGTAAAACCTGCATCAATAGGAAATCCACACATGGTGGATGTCAGTTTCTGGGTAGAAGGTTAATCTCATGGCAATGCAAGAAGCAAACCATTGTGGCTACCTCCTCCACTGAAGCTGAGTATGGTGTTGCTGCTAACTGTTGTGGTCAGGTACTCTGGATACAAAAACAATTTTTGGATTATGGGTATAACTTTATGAACACTAAAATCTTTATTGATAACCAAAGTACCACCTGCATAATTAAAAATCCAGTTTTTCACCAAAGGACTAAGAACATAGAAATTAGGCGCCATTTCATAAGAGATGCTAATGAAAAGAAGCTTATTCAAGTGCTTAAAATACGTACTGATGATAATGTGGCTGATTTGTTAACCAAGGCTTTTGATGGACCTAGATTTAATCATCTTGTGGTTAACATTGGGTTTCTCAATCCATAGGTGCTATGATTGAGGGGAGGCTTTGAGTCTATAAGGAGGATTGTTGTTGTAAAAGTTTTCTTTAAAAATGTTCTTGTTACACTAGGTTGTAGTGTATTGTACATGTTTTGTTTGTCCTGGTCTAACCTTTTGCAGACTGCTCGAACAAGAGGGTGGATTAGTACTCTTCGAATGTTCTAGATAGCTTTGATGTTGGACAACTTCCTACTGGTAGTTTAAGTCATTCCTACTGGCTGTTCACTTCCTTCTGGTAGTGTTAACTTCCTTCTGGGTGACTTTTCTTCGTGTTGGTCATTTACGTTCGTGCTGGTTATGTCTGTTCGTTCTGGTTATTTCCGTTGGTGCTGGTTATTTCAGTTCGTACTGGTTATGATAATGGGGTTGAATTTTCTTATGGTCGTTTAATTTGGGTATTATCTACAGTGAAAGTTATTGGTCTGATATCTATGGCCTTTAATTGGCCAAAGGGTTACTTATTTTAAGGATAATTACTGTTTTCTTCCAATGTTAACAGTTTTTCTCTTTCCATAAAACCCTAATTTTCAATTCGGTCTAATACACATCAATTCAATTACCCCTGACTACCAGTAACAACTCTCACTATGATTTAAATCCACCTCCACACCTCAACCCTCTTTCAAAATCATCAATGGTTGCACTCAAATGCAAGACCGAGCACAACAAAGTAGGTTACTTGGAGAAATCAAATGGGAGGGACGTTTATCATCAAATTATTGACTTTTTTAGGGCATCTCACATCAGATATGATATCACACATGACCCCAACATCATCTTTGACTCATTGGTCGAACAATTATGGTCAACGGCTACACTAAGGTCTGCTGACTTGGGTCCTCCTGCTATTCTTGCTACTATTGATGATACATGGTACACCATTACTGAGGAATTAGTCAGGACTAAACTTCAATTAGATGATGCTGGTGGTATTACTGACTTGCCAATTGCTGAAATCTACTCTGGAATGGATAATCTTCAGTATGTCACTGAAGGCAAGTTAACTTTCTTCAAGAATAGTTTTTCACCTCAATGGAAGTTTTTGATCCACACCATTCTTCATTGCCTTAGATCCAAGTCTGGGAGTTGGGATCAATTTGGTAGTGCTATTGTTGTGGCTCTTATTTGCTTATCTGATGGGAGGAAGTTTAACTGGTCCAACTACATCTTCAACATGATGGTGAGTAACATTAGCAAAGAAAATAAAGTTCTTGATGTATCCTAGCTTTCATGAGACATTTTGTTAAGAACCAGAGGAGTGCTTTCTACTCTACTGGATGGACTATGGCTCGGGTAAAACTCTTAACTGATGAACAGTTGAAACAGGAGTTTGAAAAGATTCAAAAGGCTCTTGCATTCACTTAGATACAAACTTCCAATAGGTCTTTAAAGAGGAAAGGTCCTGAGGAAGAAGCACCTTCATCTAAGAAACAGAAGTCTATTGAATCTCCCAGTCCTTCTGATTCAACTGTACCTCCACCCCCACCAGTTGGTTCTGCTCCCATTCCTACTGCCACACCTATTCCTACTCCTTCTCCTACTGAGACTCCTATTCCTACTGTGAATTCCAATCCTGCTGAACCTCCCATTCCTTCTGCTCCCATATCCACTCGCACCAGGAAGAAGTCTTTTGCCAAGCATACACCCAAATCATTGTTTAAGGTTGTGGATTTACAAGAAGAAGATAAAACCTTCATCAAGGTTGATTTGGATGATAACTCCACTGATGATGATCCTGTACCTTATTCTCCTCTTGCTGGTTGGGTAGTGACCACTACTCTTTTGGGGGTACTTAATGCTCTTTACAGGATGGATGGGTCTTCAAATTATTTTACCTTTCTCAGGGAGATTCTGGATCTGGTGGATAGACAGGATTTAGTTAAGTTGTATGGCCTGGTTCTCCAACATTATGACACTCATCCTGTTGTTGGTGTTGGGTTGCTATTATTGGGTGATCTCCATGTGTTGATGGATTCTCAAGAAGGTGGAAGGGGTTTCTTAGTTTGGGCTGATCAAGATCATTGGCAGATTTTGCAGCTGAAGGTTGTATCCTCTTTCCAATGTTCATGTTCTGGAAACAGTTTCTGGCATGGTGGTCTACATGTTCACAGATGTGTCTTATCCTCTCACAGTAAAGGTCAAGGAGAAGATGCTCAGACTCAAGTTAGAGATTGCTGGTGAGGTTGTGGGTAATGATATGACCACTGCTGAACAACTGGTTGGGTTTATCAAGCATCAGTTTGTTGCTTCCAGAGCTTCTACTGCTTGATCATGGTACTTTGTTCCCCTTCTTGTGTGTATATATGTTGTACTAGTTGTCTTTTCTGGTTTTTAATTTCTCTTTTAGTAGCAAGTATTTTGAAAAATGGCTTTTTGAACCTGAAAGTGATTGGTTATGTTAAGTTTTAGTGTGCAAAATTGTTTTGCTTCTGGCACAAAAGGTACAAAAACTCTTTTGAAAACCAATGGTATTCAACTCACCATGTCTCACAGACAAGAAAGAGTTGACTCGCCATGAGGGTACGGCTCTGGTGTGATTATCAAATCCGTTGACAGTTGCTGGTTAACTCAAAATTAGACGGTTCTCAATGTACCATGGTCTCATACACCAAAACATTGGCTACTCCATGAGCAAACGGCTCTGGTAAAGAGGACTCAAATTCGTTGATGGCTGACAATTTGCCAAAAATTGTATGGTGCTCAACTCACCATGTCTATGTAGATAAAGAGTTGGCTAGCCCACAAGATCATGGCTTGTGGTAAAGGCAGTGGAAAACCATGGCTAGTCCTGAGCAAAAGGCTACAGGTAAAGACATTACAAATCCGTTTATGGCTGTGATGATTTGCCAAAATCATTAGGGTATTCCAATTCACCATTGATTCACGTTCTAAGAATTGGACTGGTTTCTAATTCACCAGGATGATGCCATGATTCCATCAAAGAATTAGCTAGCCCAAGAGTAAGTAGCTATGATTCGATAAAAATCAATAATAGAGAAGTGTGTAGTATATGGGTAACTCAAACGTGTTAGGTTTGAGCACCGAGATCGTTCCGAACGAGGGTTGAATGGAATTTCCAACTCACGTCGCGATTATCGGGATTTGAATGTGTTAAAAAGGATTTTGAGGATTTCTAAACTACGGGGCAAGCAATAATAATAAAAGGCATATAAATCGACTAATCCTAAGGTGCAAACAAGTAATCTCAATTAAGTACGTAAATAACTAAAGACGTAAATTACTTTATGCTAAAAAAGCGTATTCTAAAATGCAAATTAATCTATTTTAACCCCTAAAAGTGATCTAATATTTTTTTACAACTAAAAATGTGATTTAAAAAATTATCTAAAATTTAAAACTATATTTTAATTAATTTATTTGGTTTTTTTGATTTTTGATTTTTGAAAATAGCTAAAATATAATTTTTTTTTTTCAAGAGATTTTTTAAACTAATTTAACTAATTAAAGTTTAAACTAAAATTTAAATGACAAACTACAACTAGTGACGATGAATATTAAGCTAAGAGAATGATACTAAAAAGACTTAACAAGCATCATACGAAAAATTAAACGTAACGGTAAACTAAGAATCTAAGCTAAAAAAAAGTAAGAGAATAGAACCCGATGATGAAACGAGAGGAATAAAACCACCCGATCTTATAAGCACAAATTAATACAAAAGTTTACAACTTTATTAATCTTATCCACTAATTAGTAAGTAAAGTTTAAAACTTTATTCACCAACAAGCTTAAAAATTACTAAAACTTCAAAATTTATGTATTAAAAATGCTTAAAGACCCTTAAGCTCCGGCCTTAGCGGTAGATTGGGATTACACAAACAAAATCAAAACTTTAAGGGTTAGCACAATTATATAAATATAAACTTTTATAATAAAAAGCTAAAATAAAAGATAAACTAATCTTAATAAATCAAATCTTAACCACCAAACTCTCTCAAGGAGATATGTTTCCACAAAAACTAATTTGGTTATTAATGTTAAGATTTAAAATATAAGATTTTTTTTTAATAATAGAAAGGAAATAAATCAAGGAAAAATATCAAATGAACTCCGAAAATTCCAAATATTTTTTAGAAACATTAGAAAACTGATAGAAGCTCACAGAAAACTTTTTAGAATTTTCGGAATTAAATAAGTATTTTTTTCGATTTTTATGTTAAAATTAGCAAATAAATCAAAATAAATAGTAAACTAGTTTAAAAAAATATGAAAAATTCACACTATCTTAAGAAAACTATAAGAAGCTACCAGAAATTTAAAAAATATTTTTTTGACGTTTTTTTCTATTTTTTTTAAATGAAATTCGAAACAGTTTTTTTAGAGAAAAAAGGACAGAAACAGTTTCTGATTTTTTAAAAGTACTAAAACAACTCAGAAAAATACGAAAATTTTATGACGAAAATAGAATATATTTTTTGATTTTTTATAAAAAAGACAAGATTTTTAGAGACTTTTTACTATTTTTAAGCTAAATAAAACAATAAAAACGTAAACTTTAATAAAAATAAGCAATAAAAAAACTAAACTTTTATAAAAATATAAATATGATATGTTGAGCGTGTGCACGGAGCGTATAAAATACACTCACACAATCTTACTATAACTCAACTCTTCATGGCATATTTTTATAAAAAGTTTTATAAAAATAAAAGGAAATAAAAAAGATTAAGAGATGAGAAAATAAAAAAGATGCAAAGATAATAAATAAGATGAACTAACTTGCAAGAAATAAATAAAACTTTTATAAGCATAAAAATTACAAGAGTTTGGGTACAAAAATAAATAAAAGAGATTATTAAAATGAGGTGAGGGAGGTGGGTATTTATAAACCCACAAGTTACACTTTGGCCCCTACTAGGGTTTTACAAATTTTCATAAAAGCCCCTAAACTATTTAGATCTTGGCATAAAAATCCCCTCACAAAACTTGTCCTCCAAGTTATTGTTAAGTATAGTCATGATTTTTTCCATAAATCTGTCTGTTCGACGTACAACAATGTGTTGAACTAGCTCTCTTCTTGAATTGCTCATTCAATGAGCATTCTCCATATTATGCCTTGAAGAGGACTCGAACCTCCCTTTTCTTCTGTCTGAATCGATATTATTCAATTCCAATTCCGGAACAGGGGAGGATATTATGAGATTTATGGACACTATCTTCGTGGTTATGCAGCTGGCTTGGCTTCTCGATTTGGACTTCAGCTGGGCTTGTAGATAGGAATGCACTTGGGCTTCATGGAGCAGCAGCTGGGTCTCGCGTTTGGGCCTCGCTGCGTGGGCCTTTTGGCTTGTGGACTGGACTTCGTGGATAGCAGCTGGGCTTGAACATCATGGGCTTCACAATTAAGTGATGTAAAAAATTATCCAACCATTTTGTCATTAGTGGGATTAGAACCCTTGACCTCTTGCTTGACAAACATGTCCCCACCCACTAGACCAAGAGTCTTTTTGTGTTTAATGTTGCATTTAATTTCCATTTAAGCTCCTTTTTTCTGCTAATTCTTTTTTTTCCTTCCTTTTAAGCATCTTAATTAATTGCAATCTTCGTTCGGGCTTCGTTTAGTCTTTAAAATTTTCTTTTCTTGCTTCGATGCTCCAAATAAAATTATCATTGGTCCCGTAACTTCGTGCTCCTTCCATTCTCGTGCTCGTTTGTGTCCATTTTGTCTTTTCTTTGTCCATTTTGCAATATCCGCACTGCACATACATAAACACAAAACACAAATATTTATGGCTTTAGGGGTTAGTTTTTGGTCTTTTTGGTCCGGTTTTGATAAAGAAAAAGGTATATGTTTTCACATATACCAAGCTACTTGGTAAAGGCTCATCAAATCTACTCATGTTGCTGAGGTGGTTCCAATCACAGTTGCTGGTTCAAGAGTTACTGCTGGTTCATCATTGTTGCTGATTGGTCTTCTGCTCTATCAGGCTTATATCATTCCAAGGATGCAGACATAAAGATGCTATTCTGTTCAGAATTTTTGAGTATTCACGTTCAAGTTTCCATCCTCATTGTTCAAGACTAAAGATCTATCTAGAAACTGGAAATTAACATAGTCAAATTCCAGTTTAGGGGAGGATTGTTAGGAATATTTTTAATACTTAGTTAAAATTGTAATACTAGTATGTATGTAGTTCCTATTGGTAGAGTAGTAGTTCCTACTGGCAGGTATATAGTTCCTGCTGGTAAGGTTATTATTATAGTTACTACTGGTAGTTCCTACTGGTAGCATAGTTAGTCCTGATATCGTCAAATAGTTATTCCAGGATAAGATTTAGTTTGTTAGAGTTGAGGATATGCTAGAGCTAAATTAGGAAGAGATATGCATATCAATCTCACACGTTTTAGTTAATGCCGATTAGGGTTTCATCATTATAAAAATAATCCACGGCATAGGGAAGTGTAATTGAACGAAACACAAAACACAATTATCATTGTTCTTTAATAGAAATCCATAGAAGGATATTTTAGTTTTATTAGTCATGCTCTTCTTATTTTTTGTGTCTATATTCCGCGTAGACATAAGCTTTTCAAAGCAAGAGTTTCTATTGTGTTTAGCTTGTGATTACATAAGCTATTCACCACCCTTAACAGGCAGTAAAGATATATTTAGAGTGGGATCCATCAAATAAAGGTTTTGCGCGTCGTTTATGTAAAATTATTGTACATTTATGATGTTTAACGCAAATGAATTATGTTTTCCAGGTTTGGAGAATTTACGACTAGTAGAAGCATGGTTTTCGAAAAATGTGTTGTGGTACCTAAGAGAGCCTATACGGCGTATAGGGAATACCATATATGACGTATAGCATCTATATGGCGAATAGGGTGTCCTTATACGGCGTATAAATTCTGTTCATAACAAAATAAAAAAATAAAAATTAAATTAAATTTTCAAGGGCGTTTCAAAATTGGCTTTCATTTTGTCAAACTCATCTAAATATCGTCCAACAAAGTAAATATGTATAAAGCACATGTGCTGCTTTTGTGAAGGAAAAAAAATAGATGATAATTAAAAGAAAAAAAAATAAAAATAAAACTTTAGTTTTAAATTTAAAAAAAAAAAACTTTTTTTTAATAACTTTGTAAAATAGACAAATAAACCTTAGACTTTATATTTCACTTTATATTTCTTATACTTTATATTAAAAAAATGACATATATGTTATTATTTATAAATATTGCTATCAGTATATATTAAATTTAGACAAAAATACACGGTTGGTCCCTAAACTTGTCAATGCGCTTCGCGTTGGGACAAACCTGGGCATTATCATCGCATGAGGTCCAAAACATGGGCTTTATATGCCAAACTCGTCCCTTGACCAATAAAGCCGTTTTCAACGTTATGTTGATGAGGCAAAAACCGTCTTTCACTGTAGTGTACTAAATAGAAACCGTTGTACAGTGTTTGTAGTTAGTATATGTCTGTGTAACACGGTTTGGTCGACATTTATCATCCATCCCTAAACGATCCTACAAAAACAGTCTTCTACAAAACGATAATCGTTTCAAGATGGTATGCGTTGCTTGGTGGTAAGCAAGCTATTATTAAGCGCGACTGTGGACCTCGCCAACCCAGGCGTCGATTCTTTGGTTGTCCTGTTGAAGTAAGTGCGTCTTAATATTTATTGTGTTAGTTTGTTTTCGTAAGCAGCAAAGTACATTGTAACAATGGTGGTTGGTTAATGACTTGTCATAATCATGAATAGGGGTCTTCTTGTCGGTGGATAAGATGGTATGATCCTGAAATCTGTACTCGTTCAAGAATGATCATACCAGGCCTTTTGAGGGGGAGAAATGAGCTTGAGGCAAGATTAGTAGCTGCTGAAGGTGATGTGTGGAAGTGGACGATTTACCTGGTGCTAAGTTGGATGTTGTTCTTGATTGTTTATGCATTAGGATAACTTTTTTACCTTTTATGTAATGAGGCGATATGGTTAATGTTCAGTATCTTGAATTGTAGTAACGTTTTAATGAAGTATTCAGTTTGGTTTTTTTTTTGATTTTCAATGCCTTATGGGTATGCAGATGGTTAGCAATTTGTTTAAGGTTGACTTTTAAATGTCAACATTCTTATGAGGTTCTGTTTAGCTTTGGTTACTTTTGATGCAAATTATTCACACAGCAAGCTTAGTCAATCTATAAAAATACACAATAATGACATGGTTCCATAGTTAATGCAAATGGATATAATTCAAAATGCATGAAATTGCATACTTTTCAAAGCATAAGAACTACAGTTAGACACACACACACACATATGTTTTTAGAGTACATTACTTGTCCATAGGAAATAAACTAGATGAAACATTGTCTAGATAATTAGCCTAACAGAATTGACCTATGGTGAGGCCATCATTCTTTCCAGTGCAGCCTGCTGCCTAGTCATTCTTCGTGTAGCAGGTTGGGTTGAAGCAAAACCGCTTGAACATCACTTGACTCAGGTGAGAATCGACCGGGATTGATCATGTTCCTGGGATTGACACTGGGATTGCTCATGCATGCTGGGATCGGAAATTGCTTCATCTTGATGTTGTTGGGATTGTGACAGGGATGCATCATGTATGATGGGATCTTCGATTCTTTGGATCTTGATTTTCAGATTGAACACCACTTCCTTGAACTGCACTAACTTGACTTTCAACAACACCTGTACCTTTAGCTTCTTTATCTGCTGCTACTTTGTTACCTTTAGGATGTGTCTTTTTCTTTGCAGCTTTAGTAGGCACTGTTTAACATTTCCCTTATTGGCGTTCGATTACTTTCACTCCACCATACCCTAAGCATGTTTTCGGTTGTGTCTAGCAATGCCACAAATACTACACTTAACACTCTTCCAAGCCCTTGACAGCTTACCATTCTTCACAATCTCTTCACTTTCAAGAGTTATCCTAACTCTTTTTCTACCTCTTGAGCTAGGCGGGTTTGTTTCGAATTTCGGTGGAACAATTGTTGTTGGCACGTTGATTTTTCCCAATGTTATTTGCTAGTTATAGGCTGGATATGGTGATGGTAGGTTGCCTCCCAAGTGAGTAGATAGTAACAAGGATTAGCCCATGTTTCTACAGCTCCTACTTGTTGCCCATTTAAAGCCATATTCCAATTTGTAGCAACAGCATGTTTACATGGTAAACGTGTTATCTCCCATCTTCTGCAAGTACAAGACTTGTGTACAACATTAACTACACATTGGTCACCCTATGGTAAAGGGTATATACCATTGTTGCTATCAATTGACCATTTAAAGAACCACGAATTGGAAAAGCACCCAGCCCCAACAACGATCTCCCACATGCTTTAAATCCTTCCTTCAGTGCACCTAAACAAACATACACTCTCTTGAATTCTCTGGTTGGAAGAGCCTCAACTGGAGGTCGTTCCACATTCATCACAACTGTTGTATTAGGGTTTGTCTTTCGCAACTCTTGAACATAATCTCTCAACATGGTGAATTGTAGCTTGAATTGACCCTTGATGGCTGTTATTGCTAGGTTTTTGGCCCTTAAAACCTGCAGGGGACACTTGAAGCTCGTATTGGTTGGTAAGTTGATTATGCAATGACTTGACAGAACCATGGATTGGTTTCAATTTGTGCTGTAATTTCCTGTGAGATATAGCGAAGGTCAAAATCTCGACGCCCTTGATTGCAAACAAGTGTGTTGCTCATTATATGTTCTGACCCGGATACTGTCTCACCATTCCTGTCGACAAACAATAGCCATGGGCAGAGTATTTCTGAAGGGTCCTTTTTTCCAGAAAGCAATGCATTTATACCCCTTCTGTTTAATGGACTTCTAGATGGGCCTATATCCAGTCCACTTCACTTGGGCCTGAAAGTGGAACACAACCCTTACATCTGACCCTTATTCTTGTTTTGTCATTCTTTTGAAAAAACAACTCCCTCCTAGTTTCTATTGAATGCTCTCTTACTTTACTTTTGACTTCCCCTGCAGTAGCAAACTCCTAACCAGAATAAAAGAATGTGGTATAGACTCCATTTGCAAAGTTTGCCGGTTGGAAAGAAACATAGTCACTGCAAAAGACATCATCAACCATCACAGGTAAATCATTTTACAACTGCATGTCATCACTTATATTACTGGTTGTTCCTGCTTTACCTAACTCATTACTCTGACCTACATGGACCATAGCAAGTTGTGCATCATTCTCCTGACAAGTGTTCTCTTCATTTGCTTGAATTGAATCATCAACTGCATTGCTTAAGTCACTAGTGTCACACACTTGTAACAGAGTAACATCAACAACAGTATCCTCTTCCATGTTATCCTGAGTCAATTGAAACAAAGTTACATCCACATCAGGTTCCTCAAACCTGTTATTGACATCAACTAGTGCTCTTCCTGCTTTGTCTAAGTGCTTCTCCTGAATCAATTGAAACAGATGAACCTCAAAAGTAGCAGGCTCCTCAAACCTGTTATTGACATCAACTAGTGCTCTTCCTACTTTGTCTAAGTGCTTCCCCTGAGTTACTCGGAACAGATTAACCTCAAAATTATCAGGCTCCTTAATAGCATTGTCCTCATCAATAAGTACTAAAGCACGCTCACTGTTATGAACAAGTTGGCTAGCAAATGATGTGTCTAGGGTGGAAAATACAAGCTCAATGTTTGGCAAATTGCTAGATTCACCAATATTATTGACGTCCATAGGCACTTGTGTAAGTTGGATAAAAGGATCTAGGGCAGGTTCATTATCAAGATCATCTAACACCAATCGTCTACAACAAGATTGAATAGCCGCAGTAGCAACTTTTCTCCTATCTTCATCCATCTCCCAAAACACAGTCTTAATTGATCGTGGGGACATTTCAGAAACTCAACATAGACATCTATCAACTTATGCTCTATGACAACATCTTTCAACAACTCAACATTAGCAGCTTCACGCAAAGTAAACAAACCATCGTCCAATGTACAACCAGGCTTAAGAAAGTAGAAATAATTGGTTTGTCCAATCTCATAACCGATTTGGGTCATGAGAGCATCCATTTCATCAACGGATACCTCTTTTATTTCCACATGATCAACAAGGCATTTCTTGCATCCTTGATATATTCTACGGGAAAGTATTTGAATGTACCTTCATAATGGAACATCATGCTAAAGGATCCTGGTTCACCCGCTGTATAAAAAATGTACAAAAACAATGTTAAGCTAAAGTTACCTAAAATGGGAATAACTTAAACAGTCGTACTAACATATGATTGTAATAGGTTATAACCAAAAAAGACTTACAATATCTCCTTATTGCAGCTTTTTTCTCAATTTCATGATCATCAAAGAAAGGATGTTCTCTTATTCGCCATAGAGTAAATCCAAGGTTGGTGTTTGTTATTTTCTTACTTAGATTATTTGATTTGATGATTGACATTGCATTAGGGTTTTCTGGGTAGGCTTCCAAAACAAGTTTGGGGATGAGCAATGAGTACACAGCTTTGTTATATTCTACATAATGGCGGGAAATTAGACAAGACATCTGCTATAGTACATCAAGTAAAATGACTTTTCTACCCTCAACAGTAACATGATAACAGGGTTTTCTGGAGTATAACGGAACGTTGACATCGGCGTTAGTGGTCAAGGGACGAGTTTGGCATATAAAGCCCATGTTTTGGACCTCCTGCGATGATAATGCCCAGGTTTGTCCCAACGCGAAGCGCAGTGACAAGTTTAGGGACCAACCGTGTATTTTAGTCTTAAATTTATGTATATGCACATGATTATAAATATATCATAATGAAAGCACGAGCATTGTGATATGTAAATGAATATACGATATTGTATATATACGAACAACCCAAGTTATTCATCTTTATGAATTTTAGTTAGGATGTAGGGAAAAATATTTTTCTTTTACAGTTTGCGTTCAATAGCGACTCATGTTATTCATAAATTTTTTAGTTTAACATGTACGTAGACGAGTTGAAAACTAAATACTGGTAAAAATTTTATTAAATGAAATACAAATATCAAAATATAAGCACAAATTATTGTGATGTGAAAATAAATATGCAAGATTGTACCTATAACAACGACTTAGTAATTCTAATCTAAAGTTTAAACAAGGATATCCTGGAATATATTTCTTTAAAAACGTTATCTTTTAACTTCGTTAAGAGTTATTGTGTGCTATTAAGCACGCATATTGTGTACAACATCATATTATACCAACCTAAATATAATGACAGTTAAACAAAGTCAAATCACTCATTCAAAAAGTATCTTTACAAAATATTAATTAATACATAATAAAAAAGTTTATATAAAACGTGCATAATTATTAGTTGTATTTATATAACAATTACAAAATGTTAAACACAGACAAATTATATATGTTCGTAATTAAACTAAAATTCTAAAATAAATTTGATTAATGTATATAGCTCGTACATGCACGATAGTTATAACTAGTACCAAGTGCATATTTGATATTGTATTCATACAAATCTAATTGTCATCTAAGGGTGTTGATCGGTTCGGTTATCGGGTTGTTCGGTTCAGTTAATTCGGTTAATTTTTTTTTTCCCAAAAACCGAACCGAACTAAAATTCAATCAAACCGAACCGAAAACCGAATTAGAATTCGGTTCGGTTCTTGGGTTGACCTGAATAATCCGAATTTCACTATTTATTTTTTAAAAAATTAACAATTACATAGATATTTAGCCAAAAAAAATATCTCAAACATAAAAAAGTGTTTTTTTATATTAAGATAACATTTTAATAGTATTTATATATATAAATATATAAAAAATATATACATATATATGTAAATATATAAAAAAATTATATATTTATATGAATTCAATTTTCGGTTCGATTCTCGGTTTAGATCGCCAAACCCATATCCAACTCGAGAACCGAATTAGTAATTCGGTTTGGTTTTAGAAAATTCGGTTTGGTTATTAAATTAATTCGATTATTTTCGGTTCAGTTTGGTTTCGATTTTCAGTTTATTCGGTTATTTCAGTTTTTTCGCTCACCCTGTTATCAATATCATTCTAACTTCTAACTTTCTAAGCGGTAGCCAATTTGTAAGATCTTCATAATGGGCTAAGTCCAAAATCCAGTCCTCAGACATTGGGCTAATAAATATTCTTCTAAGTTACAGACCCGGACGAGTCTATTAATTTTTGAAATGCAACTTTAGTAACAACGAGATGGGCGACGGTCCGCCGCGTTGCGGCGGGGCGTTGTTTTATGCGGTAGATCATTGCACTATGACTCATACGGTTCTACCTGGTAAACAGCCTTTATGACGACTAAATAGCAATTTTCTATAAATAAGCAAGGGGATTACAATTCAGGTGTACATGCTTTACAAACTTGCCATTTTGAGAAGCTGCCTTACTTACCAATAGATGCGTAGCTAAAAAAGGAATACAAAAGAGATTAGCCAAAGTGAAACACTTAAAAAAGAGTTTTAAACATCATTATTTATGTTGAATACCATTATCTGTGTCAAAAAATAGTAGTTATTGTCTTTATATAAACATACTCGGGTATTTGCCTTGTTCATTTCAGAATCTTGTTCCTCATTATTGTGTCAAAATCCTTAGCCACGTATGTGGGCTACTCGTCCTTTCCTAAGCTCCATGAGGGCACCCTGCAAATATAGGTTTGATTTAAACGAATGTAGACTATTTAACTACAATTGTAGCAAAAATAAGGGGTGTTCTGGATTTCTCACAAAATATTTCTACACTATTTCAAGACAGAAATTGTAGATAAACATAATGCATTAGCAACCCCCCAAACACTCCCTTATGCTCATGATCTACTTGCCTATTACAAAATTTTCGAGTTGCCTATTAATTCCAAAAAATGCCTGTGCAAATCACATGCATGCACACCTAAGAAGCCCCTTCAGATTCCATATTTTTTCTATTCAACTACTCATAGAAAATATGCAATTGCTCATAGAAAATATGCAAGTGGGGCAAAAAAATGGTTGTATGCAATTTTGAAACAAAATAATCGAGAAAATCCGTTACTGAGCGTAATCTTATATACCTACCCTAAGATATGATATATGTATCAGGATAAGCAAACAATGTAGTGCATAGTTTTGTGGTCAGTGGTGAATAAAACATCTACATATCGGATACATTATTAAAATTTTGATGAATTTACTACCTGAAAGCTTACCTTTTTCTTTTAACGGTCCACAATGCTCATGGCCCGACCCGTGGTCTTTACATATTTGTACAGGCAATTCCTCTAATTTTTGGGCTGCAAACTGAGCATCTTTCTGTCGTGAAGTGGTGAACGTGTTTAAAGGATGAAAAACAATATAATCCAGATCGGTAAAATAAGAACTAAATTAGTGAAAAAAGGTATCTTTCACACATATGCATATTTCAGGAATAGACAACCTGCCCCAGTCACTTGCAATACACTTGAAGAATGCCCACAAAGTTCTATAAACTCGACCATAGAATGATAACTGTCACCATTTTGTCATTGATCAGAGTGTCATTAGAATGTTAACAACTCTATGATTTGAAATTCCATTAGTTTGGCACTAACAAATAAAAGGCGTAATACCTTAGCTTCTTCGCCTCATAAGTTAACCCCTTATTTATGTTGTTGGACATGACATCTTCATGTGGTCCTTGTGAAAATACTTCAAACCAACTCATGCTAAACATATAAACTTAGTCAGCATACTAAACCAAAAAGGAATCAATCAACAAAACAAATATAGTCAACAAAACCATGATTTTAGGGGTGTTTGGAAATGCTTATTGTCACTGCTTATTAGCTTGCATCTGCTTATCAGCTTAAGAATAAACAAATACACAGCAAGTCAAAATAGTCCATCTCTTGTTATAAGAATCCTGTAACGGCAATAAAATACACATTTTGCGTCTATGAAATCAAAAGGTAGAAGCCATACATACAATATTGCGGATTTCCTGCAATTCAATCAAGCACTCGTCAGCAGGTCGTGACCTGCCTGTAGGCAAATCTGGATTCATGATAACAGAAAATGAATAAGCAGAATAATAATAATGAATAACGAAGTTTTAATTGCTGACGCTAACATAAAAAGGCGATTGTCTGATATTAACTTGTTAAGTTTTTGCAATCAAAAGGACAAAACCAGGTTAATGTAGTCCGCTTACCCATTTTACCTCAAAAAAATATAAACTAATGATGAGCCAATAAATCAGACATAATTGTCTATGAGACTCTTTCAGGTTAAGAATTGAAAAGGCGGATACATTCGCCATGGTTGCAAATCCAATAGTTTGCCCTACCAAGATGAAAGCAATCATGACCTTAATCGAACCTGTTTAGATTCATCACAAAGGCCTCTTTCTAAAGAAACAATATCTTATTTAGCACTACTAATGCTTCAAAGTTTGAAAAAGGTCTTATTTAGTATTATGTATACACGAACCGTCTTTTTCGCACTTAACCCTTGTTATTATAAGCAACCAACACTGAGTATCAACCTCTGTTTAACCAAAAGACTCTCTCTTGTTTTTTTAAATACATATCTAGACACCAAAACAACATACCTCATTTCACACTGAAGTATCCTACATGTCCACTGTTAACAGCATGGGTAGAGTGAAAAACACAGTTCTGCAAATGGCGTTACCATGCACAATTTCTGATACAACACAACATCCAAGTTAAATGATCCCAAGGTGCCATCAGTATTGTGATTTTTGACACCAGTGTGTTAGGCAGCATGCATCTGTTCATCTGCAGTAAATTTCTTTTTCAAACTTTCTAACATTCTGTGCTAAATTAGAAGAAGATACGCCTATATCCAATTGCTTTTGAAAACAAAGAGAACGGGTAAGCATAATAGTGAGGTATGCAGCCATATTCTAAAATCATGAAGCTAATGGCTTAAAAAAATGTTTACCTTGAACTTGAAAACGTTCAACTTGACAAAACACAAAAATTAGATACCGGATACTTGTCGAACTTACGCACACTTCCTACATATGTTGGTCATTCCTATGAATAATAATTAAGTTACTTTAACCCTTTGTCTAGTAGATGAAAAATAAAATAGAGTAATATAAACGATCTCATCAAAGATGTCGATCTTTGGAGATGGCATTAAATAAATCGGCAAACAAAAGACAACACATAATACGAAACATTTTGAACTTTTTCAGGTTGATTCAGCCCACCTTTCGAGTTATAATGCAATTTCTACTCGAAACTCGAATAAGCAATATGTTAAGGTCTGGTAATCAACGGCTCTATTAGCTTGACTAATTTCACTACTTGAAAAAAATATGAAAACGGAATACCTTCTATCAAAGGTATAGTGGAATGGGTAATTTTAGCATGGGTCAAGCTCAATTACCCACAATTTAGTAAATATGAATAAGCAATATGTTAAGCTCTGGTAATCAACGGCTCTATTAACTTGACTAATTTCACTACTTGAAAAAATATGAAAACGGAATAACTTCTATCAAAGGTATTGTTCTACCTATAAAATTTAGTAAATAAACTCTTGCCATTCGAGTTAACCCGCAAACACTTTTTCATCCATCTTCATGCATAACGCCATAATCCAAATTAACCTGTCGAATGTATGATATATGTTCAAATATCTATTCTATCCTTATGCGTACAAAACGTATTCGAATGAAAAAGTGAGTTTAATATTTTGTTCTATAAAAATTAAAGCAAATTATTCGGCTCTAACCACAACAAAAATACACTATTCTCTTGTTAATATTTTATATTCCACCAATATGCAAACAGTAATGATGAAAAGAAAACTACGACATTCAATTCTCTCAAGACTTTCATCGAACACTTGGCGAGCAAAAACTGTAATATAAACAAACCCATTCGCAATTCATCTTCAACTTCAAACATTTAGCGGCATCTTCACAGCAACCATATTTATCGTCATTTGTATTTTTACCCAAACATAATCATTTTTCTCCTATCGATTCTCCCTTTTCAACCTACGGTGAAAAAAAAGTTGCTATTAACCCATAACCCATATTGAAGATTTGGAACCCACCACACAAACTTAGGCTCAATATCAAAAGCGTAAAAACAAAATAATAATCATTTTCTTCATTCGACTGTGAAGACAGAAACACCGAACCCCTCTATCGCCTGAAAATATATGATAAATTATCTAACAAAAAAAAACTTTCAAAATTACTAAAACCCACATGAATATCTAAACCCTATATTTATAATCAAGATAGAACTTATATCAAACATACGGTCACATTTCATTAGTTCTAATCGAGCAACCCTCATAAATTGTACGCAAAGCCTCATCCAAATTCCTACAGACCACAAACAAAAAAATCATCCCCAATAACTTCCAATATTTCAGATTGAGCACAAAGACCAAATAACAAACAAATTAACTATAATCAACGGTAAAAATGAAACACTAACCTCGTTTTAAATTGTTGCGCAAGTATTTGTAAAATAAGATGAACAATGGTCAAAGGCGGTTGGGAAAATTCTGGAAGAATGATGTGATATAGCAGGACAACACATGTATAGCAGCTTGTTTGAATTTGGCGAAATGGTAAAGTGAGTGATTGCTTAGTAATACTTATAATTGGCGGGAAAAAGCTACAGGATAGCTACAGTATAAAACGGCCTCGTTTTAATTTAGGTTTAATATATACTTATAATTTTAACTTTTGGATTTATAATTACAAAAATTGCGTTTTTATTTTCGTAGATATCTAAAACAAATATAAACTGCAACTAAACAAATTAAAGCCTCATTTTCATAATAGTGAGAGACTGAGAGGCCATTACACAAGTTTTTATGAAATAATATAAACTTAAAAAGTCTTAAAAGCTGCTTATGATATAAAGGTACGTAATACAAAGCTTGGTTATTGCATCTGACTTACTGGACACATTTGCTATTTTTTACAATATTTTCTTATCATTTCGATTGTTTTTTGAAGCCCACTTGCGTAAAACACCAATCAAAACGTAGATGTGGGAAGTCAACCAACAAAATAAAAATTTTCTCGAGTTTTAAAATATAAAAAGATGAATTTAATTGATTAACTAATATAAAGTGGGTTTGTTATCATTAATAAAAACAACAAAGGAACAAAGATCCTAATGACCTAACTTAATCACGTTCATAATAATTATGATTGTTAATTATGATTAGCCTTTTTAAATTCTTTTAATATATCTATCATATCCTGGGATTCTCCATTATGTATACTTCTATATTAAATATTCACAGATGTCGGTAACTCTGAAAATTATTTGATATTTTCGTCACAAAATTATTGTCAAGAAACAAAAATATAAAGTTTAACAAAACTAGATTCATTGTACACTTCAACAGTTCAAGTAATCAAATATCAACTCTATCTACTAAAATTCATTTTTGATTGTTAACATCAAAAGTTGACAATTATTTTAAGACACGGATGTGGACTATAATTTTGAGATGAATAGATACACTTTGTATAATAAAAAAAAAAAAAAAAAAAAACTTTCTTTTTGGTGTTAATTTTTTTATTACAAAGCATGGAACAAAACAAATTTCTACGTGACTTTGTGAAAAGGCTTGCGCCTAGAACATTTTACTGATAGTATGTTACGCAATGAGAGAAATTGAAGTAACCTTATTTAGACAAAACGCAATAATAATAACGAGAAACAAATAACCCAAGATCCAACTGATTTAACATGCTTCAACCAGTCACCAGGAAATCGAACTTCACTATAAAGGTAACTTGTTGCCTTGTTTGAAAAGATGAATTCTAAACTACCTGTTACACCCGAAACCCGCTTTCAAATGGGTAATGACCCTAGATGATATTGACCATGTCCAAACGCGTTTGACTAAACTATACTATATTTAATCCACGAAGGCACATCACTCTTAATTTTAAGACGTACAAGAAATTAAGCATGATTTACAACACTTTAATGCACCCAATTTTCAGAATTACAACAAAGTAAGCATATTGTACAACAAAATAAAGTGTGGTGTCATTTTAAGACCAAAATTTTATCAAACAACATTAATGCTATTAAAAACACCCTTCATAAAAATTACAAACCATTTAAGCACAATGTCAATAGTACGCAACCAATTTTCATTTACAACAAAATAAGCGTAGTTAACAATGAAATAAGTATGATGTAATTCTCAAACTTATTTTCGACTTACAACATTAATGTTATTAAAGTGGTCAATGTTATTAATGACTATAATGACTACTATTTACAAGAAAGAAACATAGTGTACAACACTTTAATGCACATAATTTTCTGACGTACAAGACAAGAAGCATAGTGTACAACAAAACACCACATTAATGCTATTTAATGTAGTCAATTATTTAACTGGTCAATAAATACAATTAATACAGTTATTAAAACACCCATTACATAAGAAATACTCCCTCCGTCTCATATTAAATGTCCAGGTTTGACTTTTCAAGTTTTTCTTTTACAACTTTGACCTTAAGTATTTTTGCTTGTATTATATAGTATTAGATAAAAATAATACGTAGTGAAAATACATTTAAAACTTAATCTATTTATATATTTTGCATCAAATATTATATAACACAACCAAAAATATTTATGGTCAAAGTTAAGAAAAAAAAGACATAGAAAATTCAAACCGTACATTTAATATGGAACGGAGGAAGTACAAATTATCAAGCATACTGTACAATCAAATTAAACACAAGTTATCCATTAAATTTCACTGCTACAAATAATAAAGCACATTATACAAATTTTCAAGCCCGAACGGGCAACGGGTCAAATGGGCTTGAGCCTAAACGGGCGCGGACCAAACGGGCTTGAGCGGAATCGGGCACAGACCGGGCTTGAGGCGGAACAACTGGCCACAAGTTCGAGGCCGAGCGGCACGGGCCTCTGAATATTGATATACGTAAATTTATTGTTAAAAGAACATAATAAACTAAAATACATTATTCATAGAAAATTTTTATTTCAGGGTACCCGCCGCTGCAACGCGCGGGTACCCTGCTAGTCATATATTATTGTCTAAGTAAGCGCAGTAAATAAGTTCAGGTTTGTTACAGCTCCGATACGGCGTATTGGAGGTTATGTATACAACTTATGTATGGATTAGCCTGGATACGGCGTATCCAAGGTTGAGAATACGGAGTATAACTGAGCTAGTACGGATACGGCGTATCCTTGAATATGGATCGGACATATCGCCCCTCCAGAGAAGCGGACTTGTTATAGCCTGGATACAACGTATCCAGGATAGCCAATACGACGTATTGGCTAAGTCGGCCAAGCTGAAATGGATAGTTTTCCCTTTTTGATGAGTCATCACTTACTTTGTTATATCATCACTTCTGGATAAGTCACACATATCTTTTGTGTGTTTGGAGGAACGAACCAAAAAGGATAAAAAGAGAATGAATGGGGGCCTGTGATGGCCTTGTAATGAGTTATGGGTTCTAATCCAAGAGATAATTCCTAGCTTGACTCTTCATAAGCTATGGTGCTCAATTTAGTGTTAATTGACGAATTAGAATTTAAGGTTCATGAAGTTTAATTGGGGAAAATTGGGTAAAGATATGTTTTAAGTTAATTAACAGGGTTATAGTAACTATGAGATTAGTATATTGAATTTAAGTTAATAATTTCATGGATTGATTACCATATGATCAACATAAGATCATACTACGAATTAAGATGTTAAAGGGTGAACTAATGGTTATATAAACCATTGTTATAGTAATCTTAGTATGTGTTTTAAGTATTATTGTTTATGATGATTTGACCTAGATAGCAATGATGAGAATGATTATGTTGATGATGATATGGATACTATGGTAACTTAGCTCGGGGGCGAAGGTAAGTAACTTGGTTATTATGTGTTTAATATGAAAGTTGTCATATTATGTGATGTGAATGAAGGTGTTAGGATTGGTTATAGTTTCTTAGAAGTTAGACGGAATAAGAGATTTAGTTGTTGGAACGATTTAGTGTTAGTCTTGATTGAGGAAGGACTAAGGTATGTGTTAAAGGTGTGGTATAGTTATGTGTTTATTGTATTTGGACTAGTTGTTTTGTGTTAATATTGCTTATATGATGATGGACATGTTAATCATGTATTGACCAATTACTTACTAAGTGTTATCGCTTACGTTATAGATGTTAATGTTTGTAAGTGGTTGTGGAAAGAAGGTAATGCTTGGACTAAAGCTTAAGGATTGGGAGTGTGGACTCTTATAAGATTTTGTATGTATTACGAGCTTAGTAGTAGAATACCGAGCTCGATCACAATGTTACACTGAAGGTCTTTTAAACGGTTTAATTGTAATGTTGATTAAAGTTTATGTATTGGTTTTTAAGTATTTTGGTTGTTATAGTAATGAGTCAAAGCGTTTATAAATGGTTAAAGGTGTGTTCGGTTTAAGGTGTAATTATACCCATTTTAGTCAAACGGGTCAAGTGTGATATGTTAAGATATAGTTTTATTATAGTATGGAATGTTAAATGTATGTTTTGGTACAAGTCATGGTGTTAAATTGGAGTCAAAGTGGTTTGGTTAAAGAAGTTGGTTTTCTGCTAATTTCTGCAATGGTTTTGTATCTGGTGTTCAATACGGCATATTCATTAATGTGGATACGACATATTAAGTTGTAGAGTTGATACGGCGTATCAGCCTCAGC
Organism: Chrysanthemum makinoi; assembly: GCA_910596185.1. NCBI lineage: Eukaryota > Viridiplantae > Streptophyta > Magnoliopsida > Asterales > Asteraceae > Chrysanthemum > Chrysanthemum makinoi. The sequence goes on from OU343225.1 coordinate 95,698,641, forward strand.
ATCAATACAATGTATCCATCAATATGGATATGGCGTATTGATGCAACAATGGAGGTCGTTTGTTGGTTTTATAGTTTTGTGTAAATCGTTTTAAAAAAAAGGTCTTGAGAATATTTCTTGCAAATATTATAAAGGTGTCAACTGTTATAGAATATTGTTGTTTTATAAGAAACTAATAGCGAGTCCGTTATAGTCAAATTGTTTCTGTGTAAAAGTTCAAAATTTCGATCAAATCAGACACGGGGTATAACACTACCTATGTAACATTGTTAATAAATTGATTAAAAAGGAAAAGAAAGTTATAAGCTTTGAGTGCTCTTTGTCCGCACAACTTTTTAGGGTCAACCTTGATGCATCTAGCTTCCAAGCCCGTAAGTTTAATGTTTTTAGGTTTTATGTATTAACGAATTACATTATGTTTATTTTAATTTATTAAATTTATTATTAAATGATAATAAAAAGATAAACTTAACTAACATTAATTTAGGAAGTTATACACCTACTAACTTTATGATCAAACAAGCACTAAAAATAAACTTTATAAGGACATTAATTTATGTGTTTTGGAGTGGCTGTCTATACAACTGTCATGCATAAACTCTTTAATCACGCAACAAATTTATGTTAAAGACTTTTCAGACATTTACGAAGTATATAAATAATGCTACGTACGAGTTAGTGTGAATGCAAGTATGCGACATTCATAGACAGATGGAAAATCAGGTCAATTTAAAGCACTTCAAAATAAAAGGTAAATCGTATAAAAAAATACTTTACTTTAGATCGATTAAAATTTAAGGTACTCAATTATTTATTTTTTTTCTCAATTTAAGGTAACGAAATTCATTTTACGTGTAATGTTAGGTTTTTTGACTTTTTGAAATACATCACATTAATTAACCATTTCAATGAAAGCAGTGACTGGAAACCTCTTTCGAAAAGTAGGAAAAAAAAAACCTTAAATTACACATAAAATTAACTTTGGTACCTTAAATTAAGAAAATAAAAGTTGGATACCTAAAATTTAAATTGACCTAAAGTAGAGTACATTCTTATATGATTTGGCCTAAAATAAAAGTGAACAGAACATGTTTGAATTATTTTAAAATTTCTTAATATTTCAAGAGCTAATTTATAAAAAACTAATTTTGAATATCGTTTTGTTAGTTAGCATAAAATATATTCGTACTAAAAAATATTGTCACCTTTCTAGGGTTGTCTCAACATAAACGTACAGTTTGTTTCAATAAATTAAAAAAGATTTTAGTAGAAAAATATCATATTTAATTAGTAGAGAATGTAGTTAGTAAGAAATCGTAAAACTTTGTGCAAAATAAAATTTGGGATGGAAGAAGTAAGAACTCATAGTAAAATCAGTTTAAAGTCACTTATGTAATGTCGTCCGATTAGCATCAAGAGGACTTATAAGACCATGCATAATGGTGAGGGTCCATCTCCCCCTTTGGCGCATTAAGGCCACTACAGCCATCCGTCACTATGCTTGATCGCTTACTTTTGGCACCCGTTTGGTGGTGCATGATACTATTTTCTGTGTGTTTTTATGTTTGGTTTGGAGATCACTGTTACTGCTATCCGGTGGTTGGCTTGATGAAAAAAGAGTAAATGTTAAGGTAAAGGTGGTACGTATATCCGGTCTAAATTCATGAGATGAAAATTCGTTCTTTTTGGTTTTGTTTAAAATTTTAGTCCACAACTATTAGTTCTTTCATTAAGCAATGATCCAGACTCTGAAAGCCAAAGTTTAACATTATTTCATACAGTCAAATCTTTTAATCTAAACTAGACAAATAATCGCGCAAAGCGACGGTGTATAGCGGCAAATAATTATATTTGCGAAATCGTGATTTTGGTTCGACCTTTGATGCAAAGCGCGTGTTTTTTAAAATGCAAAGCGCATGTTTTTTAAAATACAAAGCGTGTGTTTTTTAAAATTAATATAGTGTGTGTTTTTAAAAAGTTGTCAAGTTTAAAAGTGATCAAGAAAAGACATAATTTAAGTTGCCAAGTTTTTAAAAAGTTGCTAAGTTTAAAGGGTATTTAAGGTAATTTAGACAAACTAAATTAATTTATGTAATACTCCCTCCGTCCCAAAATTATAGTCATTTTTTGACATTTTTGGTCTTTCTATTACAACTTTGACTTTGAGTATTTCTGTTTGTGTTATATAATATTTGATGCAATATATATGAATTGATTGGGGTTTTAAATGTATTTTCATTGGTATAATTTTTATCAATTATTGTATAACACAAATAAAAATATTTAAAGTCAAAGTTGAAAAATGAAGACCGAAAAAATCAAACGAGAACTATAATTTTGGGACGGAGGTAGTATTCAAAGATTTCAAAATTTAAGAATAATGATTCATCTTTTATAAGTAGTGAGTAGTGATAGGCATGCCTAAATCACATGCTTAATTTTATGCCTAACTAAGATCTTGAAACACATGTCAAGATCAATGATATGTAATAGGAGAGAGAAGTAATGAAATCTATGTGTCAGTTATTTAATGAGTTAGGTTAAATTTTAGGCTTATATTTTAGGCATATCAATCATTTTTCATAAGTAGGATAGATATATCGAAATTAATTCGAGAATGAAATGTATAATTAGGATTCCATTGATTACTTTCGTTAGGTAATTAACTTGTTGGTGTTGTGGATTCTATACCTCAAAAACTTTTTAATAATTGAGCATCTAAGACTATGTTTATCAGTTGAGTTGTCAACCCGATTCAAAGAATATACATACAAAATAATATATTTTTAATCTTAGCATTCAATCTTTCCTTCCAATCTAAATCATCAAGCAACTCAAGTTCCCAACCTACAATCTGCCACATGTCAATGTTTTAATGGCTATTTGTTTATTTGTTTTTTTTTTCTTTAAATACTTACGTATTATTTTATAAATGAATTGATTGGTTGTATGTATTTGTTGAATTGGATTGTTGATAAATGGTAAAAATATATAGATTGGTTGTATGTATTGGTTGTGTAGGTGGAGGAAAGAGAAAATAATAATGGGGCTTTTGCATATATATCCTCCTGAGAATGCAAAATTGCATATATATCCAAAGCATGCATAAAAACAATTGTATTATGTGCATAAAAAACTTGTACAAAAGATATATATGCAATTATTCATTTTGAGAGGGATATATATGCATTTTTGCCAATAATATTAATTAATTTTATTAAAAGATTGAGTTGTGATAGATTGTTGATGAAGATAGTCTAACAACAACTGCCCCCACTCAAAACACCCTACAAAACCATTGTCCCTTCTCTCATTGTTCCTCCCCCTTACCTCTCTTTCAAAACTCCACATTCTTCACTTGGTTTGCTTCATATTTTGAATTCAACTTCACCATCAAAGTTGCAAGAGTCAATATATTGGAGCTACAATTACGAATAAACGATTTCTCGGATTAATGTCTTTCGGAATTTTCCTCCTGTTTCCTTGCAAATCCAAGCTTCAAGATGGAGAGTGGAACAAAGAGAGATAACTGCCAACAATCTTTATCAAATTTCATCAAGAATTCACATACTGAATCAAAGTATTGAACTTCATTTACTTATTTTTCAGGTAATCTAGTTTATAGTTTTTGTAATATAATACTAGTTTAGGACGCGTACATCTGAATGGAATAATTGTCGTCAGATAACCTGAACACGAAAAACTTTTGTTATAGTTACAATCTTTTGTGTCTAGATAGTAAAAACTATTTTAGAAACGAGGTACAAAAAGTTAAGGAGAAAAACTACTAAAAAAAGAAAAGTTTACCCGCCAAAATCGAAAGTTAAGGTTCTTACCGTTATGGGTAAACAACTAATGATTTTATTGTTCACTTGGTAGACATGCCTACGACAGTGATGAGTGATGCAATAGTGATGCCATCAACAGAATCACAACAGCTAGCAACAAAACTAATAGCCGAAACGAAAGTTGAGTTTGTGATGTGTGAATGTTGTAGCTTAACTGAAGAGTGTACACCCGAGTACATAAACAGGATTCGCGAAAGATATCAAGGAAAATGGATATGTGGACTATGTGGTGAAGCAGTTAAATATGAGATCATTAGAAGCAAAAGGCTGATCACCACTGACGAGGCCATGACGCGCCATATGGCGTTTTGTAGAAAGTCAATATTGTCGGGTCAGAAGACAGACCCGACAGTTGATTTGATTGATGCTATGAAACAGATTCTAAGACGGAGTTTGGATTCACCGAGGCGTGTTAGGTCTATGCCGTGTAGTCCAATGAGGACGATGGATGATAGTGTTGGAGTTGGACTTGTTCGATCTGAGAGCTGTATTCCGGATGTTACGTATGTTGTTGAATTGGAAGAAATGATGAGCGATCAAAATGGTGAGTGAAAACATGGTTTTTTGATCGAGATATGTAAAGCATGTAACAAATTTTATTAGGAAGTACTATAAACATAAACATGACTACTGGATATCACGTGTTCATAGTTATTATGAATATCAAATAAACTGATGACAAAAGTTAGTAATTTTAATAATTGTTAGCGTCTATTGATCTAACGCGAGTCGCAAATAATTGAGGATGTATTGAAGGGCGAAAAAAAGAATGATACACATCATTGTTTAGCACATCTTAAACTCTTTGAAATTTTAACCTAAGTCACGTGACCAAAAATTTCAAATGCTTGGCGAGTGATCTCACTCGCCAAGCTTAGCAATCTATTTCATACTCCGCAAGTCACTCCCCCTTCCGTCTCATAATTAAATTACAACATTAACCTATAAACTGGGACGGACCCATGAATATTTGAAAAAATATATATATTTTTCCTGATTGCTCTTATGTTTTAATGAAATCTTCGTTTTAGTTCACTTTTTATTTCTCTTATATTTAGGTATAAAATTTTCTGTGCCCAAACTGTTTTTTTGCTGTTAGGTATTCATGAATGCAGAAGTTAATATTACTAAATATGGGCAGTGGATGACCAACGATATTATTAGTCGTACTACTTTTTACACTTTTAGTAATATTGAAGTTTAGACTAAAACACGTAAGATGATAAACACGTAAGAAAGTTAGACTAAACGATATCAACGATATTAATTAAACACGTAAGATGCATATATTGAAATAAATATAACCACGTCTTTAATATATAAAATCAAGCTAACAAACCACGTTTCCGGTAAGAGTTAAGTAAATTCTTCATATTACGTCATGACTACATGATAACTTCATGCTTCTTCCAGTTTTGTTGTAGGGCTGAACACAGTGAAGGAAGGTTGTAAAAAAAATAAAAATAAAAAATCAACTGTAAATCTGTAATATAATGAAAGCATTTTGCTAATCAATGCTCACTGGACAGAGTTTAAAATTCATTTGTTGATTCATTATTTTCATATTTAAGATAGTTAGTCATCTTATTCTTTCCTTATTTGATTCATTTTAACTTATAAGACGTACATTTATAATTAATCATAAAAATGCCATCATAAATTTTATTTTAAAATTCAACTTAAATATGACAATAATGAGTTAAAAGATAATTTTTACACTCTGCCCAGTAGTCATTGTTTAGCAAAACTTATAATGGAATACATATTTATACCTGATGCAATTAGAATAAATCGGAGTTTTTTTTATGAAAGCTAACACTTTTGAAACATAATTCGGTCAAGGCCACCACGGGACACCCCTAGTTTCGTCCCTGGCTAAACATCATATTTTTCGGTTTGTGAAAGATCTATTAGTCTACTATAGTGTAACAATTCAGTTGGTTGATGGTAGTGTATGTGCCAAACATATCATATCATCTTATATTATATGCAACATGCAGGGCCGGATTTGAGCATGTGCAAGGCGCTCAACCGCACAGGGCCTCCGGTTTTTTAGGGGCCCCAAAATTTTAAGCATTGACTGCTGTTGATCGATATTTTTTAGCTTAAAACTGATGGTAAAGTGTTTACAAATGTTATACAGTTGATTCCTACTTAAAATGAGTTCATAGTAATCAGTTTCAAGTGGTGTAAATAGAATGGCATAAACAGAGGATGCGTCGGAGGAAGAAGATGACAAGTTTAGGTCATATACACTTTGCACCTGAAAGGTTTTAATGATTTACACTTATGCCCCTTTAAGTTAGTTTTATTTCCTAATAAAATGCCAAAATGTTCATGCAAATGACGGTTTCTACCCTCTTTTGATAACTGATTAAAAATAGTCAAACAATAAACATTTCAAATAAATAGGAAACTTAGTTATAAAAAAAAAAAAAAAAGGTTTAAAGTGATGCAATAAAATCGGGTTTGATAAATCTTGACGAGCTAGATACTATTCTTTAAAACATTTTGTTGCTTATAATACTTTTTGCAATAATTACGAACATCTTCTTGTACATATGTTATATCATTACTTCGTTACAATGCACATCAAAATGTAAGGTATGCTCTATGAAATGTCTACATTATTTTGTAATTATGCACAGGGCCCCCAAATTTCATGGGACGGCCCTGGCAACATGTGTTACCTCTTTATGTTTGTTTATAGACATTTTTGGTTATGCGTACGTTCTATGTTGAATGGACTGTTTGAGTCTATCTTTCTACATTTATGAAACGTTGCCAATATTAGTATAGTAAAAACACGAGTCTTGATCAATACCAAAATATGATAAGGATGACATTTCACGAGACACTTGGGTCCCTCCTAATCCGAATATATATCAACGAATTTGCTCACTTTTAAACTTATAAGAATATAATAATAAAACATGTACCACCACTTTAATGGACATGTAACACCTTGGGATGAATCCAAAGTGAACATATAGCGACTAAAAATGAATAAAAGTCGTGTTTATAGATGGATATAAATTTGTCTATATATGTGCATGTGCAAGAAAACCAACTTACATGCATGGTACCACACTACTACTATCTAGAAAAAAGATTGATATAGAAATGGGACAACTTTACTAGAACAACATAAGAATTTTAATAGTTGTTTGACAATTAACGTATATTAATGGCAGACCGATTAGGCATTAGGCGATAATCGACCGTCCGATTAGCGCCTAGCGTTTTTTGCAAGTTTAAAAGTAAATAAACTTTTTTCTTTTGCAACCTTGGAAATAAAAATAAACTTTTACGTTGAGTCGGTCTTGGCCTATGTCATAGCTTTTTCGTTTTTTCTTTAACTTTTTTTTTATATCTTAATTTGGGGATTTACCATACTATTAAGCATGAGAATATAACTTCTGTTTTTATATTTTAAAATATATTCTTGGATTCTAGGAAATGATTGGAAAATATACAAGTTGGTAGGAATTAGGAGAGTGCATGAATCAAGCATAGGGTTCAAATTCTACTTGATTAGGTAAACGACCCAATAATTGAGGTTTATTTTCTAGATAAAATGTCATTAATATTCTCCATGTGACATGTTGCCATGTTGGTGGGTCAACAGTCTCAACTTCAATATTCAGTCGAATAATAAAGATTTTTAAAATCTTGGTACGCATTATAATCTTTGAATTTATTAGTTTATGACATTTTTTTAATGGGTTGTTTTGATGCTTTCCGACTCATAAATTTCATATGCCCATTGTTTTTGGAACAAACAAATGACCGTGTCCATGGTTTCATTCACATCGGGTATGTTTGGCAAAACTATGTGTAAGCTGTAAATTGTAAACTGCAAAACTGTTAACATGAGCTACAAGCTGTATCCTTTTTTCAATATTAAATTAGCTGTTAAATGTAATTATAAGCTGTTAACAGTAATTTTATATTTTAACAGCTCCAAAATATCCAAACGGAGCTACTTGTTTTGGAGGAGATTATTTTTGTAACAAAAAGCTTACAGCTCCAAAAAAAACTGCATACCAAACACGCCAATCGTCATCAACAATACTTTGCAAATTTTATAAATAAAATACGCTACTACTCTTGTTCACAAATTTTTTGCAGCTATATGCTCAAATAAATCGTTCTTTAGATGTGATCTCTAAAAAATATTAATACAAATAGATTGTGAGTTATGTGAGATAGTAAATAGTTTATGCGTGTAAATAATTTGTTGTCCGAGACAAACCAATTACTATGTTTTATGTGTACAGTTTCTCGCATGGTATTTAACACTAGTAAACATAGTGAAAGAACAAATACTAAGAGCGTTAGGTAAGGTATGATAACATTAGATCCGGTGTTAATCCTGCGTGACAGATGTTGAGGTAGCGTTACCATACCACGATGGTATCGTTGAGGTAGCGTTACCATATCACGATGGGAGGAAACGCAAGTTATGCCCAAGTTATCATACCACACTCCACGTTATGCCCAAGTTATCTTACCACACTATGCGTTATGCCCAAGTTACCATATCTCATTTGTAATTTGATTTTTTTTTTAAAAAAAAGTGGGTCTCAAAAAGTAGTGTTGAGGTGGTGTTATGATAATGAGTGTTTTTTTTTTTTTTTTTGTATTAATGTTGAAATGATAAAGTTGGTGAGAAGCTGACGTGGCGAGATTTTTTCGATAACTCAAATTACCATACTCATTGCTCTAAAAGTCATCGGGTAAGCGGGTGCACAAATGTTTTTAATGTATTATGAGGGAAATAAAAATTGAAGCAAAGAAGGATTACAAACAAATTTTTTTATTCGAGAGCACTTAAAAAGTTAAGATTTCTTACAGAAAAAATTAGCATTACGAAACAATATTCTACCGCCATTGCATAATCCTGCCCCTAAGACCATTTGTAATGGATGGTTGTGTGACTTGGTCACCCCACAAAAAGAACGCGTCTTCTCCGGTACGCCTCCTCCACCCGACGCGTCCAACATGGTATTTTGCAAGGACTCGGTCGTATACTCGACCAAGTCGTGTGAGGTTGTTGTGTGAGAGTGTTTTTATTAAATGATTTTTGTGGGGTATATTTGTGTTTAAGTATTGTATGTTTTTTGTGGTAACTGCGGTCGTCTTATAACACTAAGGGGCCGTTTGGTTCGAAGGAATTCGATGTAATCTGTTGTAATTGTAATCTGAATTACATTACAATCCTGTTTGGTTGGCAGGATGGATTGAATTGTAATTCAGATTACATTATATCAGGTGTTTGGTTTGCAACGTAATGTAATTGAATTACAACCAATTACGTCCAGTGATGTAATTCAGATTACATAGCAAACTTGATGGAATATGTTGAATTACGTTGTAATTCAGATTTTCACGAGTTAAATATCAGTATTTATCTTTAATCGTTGTTATTATTATATTATTTAATTTAAAAAAAAATTATTATAATAATTATTTTTATATTATATATAAATATCTAAATAAATAATTAATTTTTTATATTATTTAAAAAGTATTATTATTATTATTATTATTATTATTATTATTTTATGAATTATTATTATTATTATATTATTATAATTGTATCAAAATTATTATTATTATTTTTTTATATTTATTATTTAATATTATTATTATTATTGTTATATTATTATTATTATTAGTATTATTATTATTATTTAAAATTATTTTTATTATTATTACTATTATATTATTATTATTATTATTATTTTAAATACTATTATTATTATTATTAAATAATATTATTTATTATTACTATTATTATTATTATTATTATTATAATATCAATATTATTATTATTATAATTTTTATATTTATTATTATTATTACTATTATTATTACTTACTACTATTATTATTATTATTATTATTATATTATTATTATTATTATTATTAAATAATATTATTTTTTGTTATTATTATTATAATTATTATTATATAACTATATTAGTATTTTTATTAATAATATATATTATTATTATTATTATTATTTTATTTATTATTTATTATTATTATTATTATTATTATTATTATTATATTATTTATTATTATTATAATATTATAATTGTATCAATATTATTATTAATATTTTATTTATTATTTAATATTATTATCTATTATTTATTATTATTATTATTTACTATTATTAATATTATTATATTATATTATATTATATTATTATTATTATTATTATTATTATTATTATATAACTATTTTAATCATATTATTATTATTATTATTATTATTATTATTATTATTGTTTTTTTCTTTTATTTTTTTTATAAAAACATCACTTTCATAATTATTATTATTATTATTATTATTTTATTATTTTATTATTATTATATTTATTATTTAGTATTTTTATATTATTATTACTATTATTATTATTATTATTATTATTATTATTATTATTATTATTATTATTATTATTATTATTATTATTATTATTAATATTTTCTTAATTACATTACGTTGCAAGTCAACCAAACGTAATGACAGATTTTATCAATTACAATTCCAACACATTACAATTACAACACATTTCAATTCTTTAAATTACAATTCATTCAAATTATAATTCCTTCCAAAGATTATAATTCCTTCAAAAACATTCTGCGAACCAAACGCACCCTAAGTTGATCATGAAAATATTATATAGAGAAATAGCTGACTTGCCGCTGATAACTTTGTATACTTGAGGGTTTAGCATTTTATTTTATTTTTCGCTGTGGGAGTGTTTTCAATGTACGAGTTCAAAAATTCATAAGGATATTAATCATGTTACAATATTACTTTTGACAAACATATCATATGTCAAGCTTAATATCATACTAGCAGGGTACCCGCGTGTTGCAGCGGCGGATACCCTGAAGTAAAAGTTACCGGTGAATCATATATTTTAGTTTATTATGTTTTTCTTGACAATAAATTTACGGATATCAAGAATTTTGTTTAACATGTGCCCGTTTGGGCTCGAGCCCGTTTGGCCCGTGCCCGTTTGGGTTCGATCCCGTTTGGCCCGTGCCCGTTCGGGTTCGAACCCGTTTGGCCCGTGCCCGTTCGGGCTCGACCCCGTTTGGACCGTACCCGTTCAGGCTCGGGCTTATTTGGCCCGTTGTCTATTTGGGCTTGAATATTTGTATAATGTGCTTTATTATTTGTATTAGTGACATTTAATGCATGAGTTGTGTTTAAGTTAGTTGTACAATATGCTTGATAATTTGTATTTCTTGTGTAAGGGGTGTTTTAATAACTGCATTAATTGTATTTATTAACCAGTTAATTAATTGACTATGTTAAATATTTTGACCACATTAATATTGCTTTGTTCTTTTGTACATTAAGCTTTAAGACTTGTAAATCTTAAAATTAAGATTGATGAGAAAGATCATTAATAGTGCATTGTGTATTGTACAATATGCTTTGTATGTTGTAAGTCTTAATTTTAAGACCATGAGGAGAGAGATTCATTCCTCTATTATAAGCAGTATAGATAGTGCCAATACGTAAACAAACATAATTTCAAATTACAGGAAGAAGTCTCCAAAGTTTCTTGTTTAAGATTGTCTAAAACGCCTAATTTCATTTTAAACTAATCTTCCCCATAATACGAAGGAGAAAAATGTTTTGTAATAATCAATCATTTTATTAACCAATAGAAGAGGTCAATTGCAAAATCGAGTTCTTTTATTGGCTAATAAAAATCAAAATTAAATTGATTTGATAAAACTTTTGATAATTCGATTGAGAAATTTGGTGGTAAAAAATGAAAATACCTATGGCCTTTAATATCCTTTTTACTAGTTTATTGACTCGTGAATTCACGGGGTTAAACGAAAAACCGATAAATAGTAGTTTTCAATTTATTAGGGCAAACTATTACATATTATATACTTGACAGATGCATGAATAGAAAATAGTCATGCTACATAATCAAAAAATAAATTTTAAAAACAATACAAAAGGCATAAAATTATTTTTGGTAAATAGTTTTGACAACATTTTTTTACGTACAAAAAGAGTAACCTAATTTAACAACAAAATATATAAAATCTATAACAACGACAAAACATTTTATGACATCTAACAAAAGCTTGAGAACAAAAAATACTCTTTAACATTAACACTTATAAGATACTAAATACACTTTCATACGCTATAATATGTATTATGTAAAGATAGTTTTGACAATATTTCACGTACAAAAAGAGTAACATAGTTTATTGAATTGTGCATTCACGGGATCAAATGAGGAACCGTGAAACCATTAAAAAATGTATTATGTAAATATATTTAACAGATAAATGATTGATTGTTGAGAATATGCGAGTAAATAATATGTTAGATCGGAATTGTAAAATAATGCAAGTATTTTTTTTTAACAGCAGTTTATTCACAAAAACTAGCAAGAAGTTAGAGATACACCGAAATCAAGTAAGGGTTTTTGAGCCAATCGTCATAACTAAACGAGGCTTTACATCTATACTTATACCAATAAAATGCGTTGGAAACAACATTGTCAAAAATTAACGTCTTCTTAGGAGCTTTAGACTCAAATAACAATTTGTTGCGATAGGATCATATCAACCACCATAAGGTGTACAATATACCTTCAAGCATCATTTTGCGTTTAACTGTAAGCCTCAAAGATAACATCCAGGTCAACCAATCTTCAAACGAATCCAAAACAGGGATATCAACGTTCCACCATCTGGCAATCTTCCTAGCAACCTGATGAACCAAGCAGCATTTAAAGAATATGTGACTCGTCGATTCCACCCCACCGTCACAAATAGGACAAGACAAAGACTCTATAGAAATGCCTCGGTGAGATATGTTGAACCTCGATGGAAGAGCATCCAATTTAATTTTTCATGCAAGCACGTTCACCTTAAACGGTACGAATTTGACCCAACTAGTCTTAGAATTACCGCCTGGGTACCGAATGCCATCTATCACCTTTCGAATTGAACCAACTGAAAACTCGTCAGAATTTTCCAAGGACCATATATATCTGTCAGCCATGGGCACAAGAGAAGCAGAATTAACCATATCAATGAGTGCCTCGTATTGTCACATTTCGACTCCTCCCCTTGCTTTACGACGAAAAGAGTTATCCATGCTAGAATCCTTCCGTTTCGCACCAACAGTCACCAATTTGTTACTTTCTAGCGCGTACAATCGAGGGAAAAGATCTTTCAGCACACTGTCGTTACTCCATATATCAAATAGATGTATTTATCATATATCCTCATAGCAGCATCCAAACCACAAACACACCGATCATTTTCGTGGTTTGGTTCTGCCTTCTTAATCTCAAAAGGCACAAAAGTTTCATAAGGTATGTGTGTTCATAACGTTGTAATAAAAAAAATTATGCAAAAAAAATGTTTTTTAAAAGAACCCTTGTGGATGGTTAAGTTAATTTGTTTTTTTGAATGCAAGTGTTTAATTTATGAGTCCTGATTGGGAGACTTAAATTATGTGCCTAAATTCATGCTTAAGCCTGTGTGACATCATCTTAATGGTTGCATTTAGGGACTTATTTTTTCACAAACCATCAGGATCATGCCACACATGTTTAGACATGAATGTAAGCACAAAATTAGGCCTCTCAATCATTTTCCTTAAGTTATATGAATATAAATCTTGACTATTTATCATATGGGTTTTTCTATTATGTGCCTTAGGGCACATGATAAGAAGTGAAAAAGGTACGTGAAAGTACATGAGGATCCACGAAAAATGACACAAGTACATATTAAAAATGTATTTTTTGTGGATCCCCATGTACTTTCATGTACTTTTTTCACTTCTTAACATGTGCCCTAGGGCACATAATAGAAAAACCCTTATCATATATCCTCATAGCAGCATCCAAACCACAAACACACCGATCATTTTCGTGGTTTGGTTATGCCTTCTTGATCTCAAACGGCACAAAGGTTTCATAAGGTATGCGTGTTCTTGTAATAGAAAAAATATGCAAATAAAAAAGAAAAGAAAAAAATGTATTTTAAAATAACCCTTCTGGAATGTTAGTTAATTTGCTTATTTGAATGCAAGTTTTTACTTTATGAGTCTTTATTGGGAGGCTGAAATTATATTTCTAAATTCATGCTTAAGCTTGAGTGACATAAGGATCATGTTACTTTTTCATAAACCATCAGGATCATGTCACACGTGTTTAGACATTAATTTAAGCACAAAATTAGGTCTCTCAATCATTTTCTTTAATTTATACGTTCAAAATAGTTGTAAATGTGAGTGTTTGAATATAAATCTTGACTATTTAGTGTGTAAACGAACCGTTAAAAACTAAATATATAGAGTTCGTTGAAATGATTTTTTTAATGTTAAAACTATAAATATGAAAGTTTTATGACCCGTGAACATCAAAGGATTAAAATTTACCCATTTTGAGTCGTTAATTAACTTGCTTATTTTAACACATCTACCTAAAACTAGCACCACCAAACATGTTTCGATATTGGGAATTTTATAACTACCTTACAAATTTTGTTTTAATATGAAAATGCATAAAGTTTGTTTTAAATGACATATTTGTATGCCTTGTCATTTTGTGTTGACATGTCAATCATTGCCATGTGAGCATCTTCTCCCATTTTATGTAATCTATAAAAATGGAGTTTATGCTGCCCCCAGTTAGGGCGCTCAACCCTCTCATTTTTTTTGCCACGTCAGCTTTCTCTCTCCAGCGACTTTCAGGTGATTGGTCGCCCCAGTAAGGACGACAAGAAAATAAATGTTTTGATATTAAATGCACACAAAAATTACAAAGGAAATCTCGATCGCAAACTCGACCAAGATACAAAAAAATCGACCCACGATCGATTCCCCACAGTAAGGCGATTGAGTGGGAATCGATCATTTACATCTACTGGGGGCAGCCTTACATATTTCTTCTTTTACAAAAAATTTCCAAGGTTGGGAAATTTTGTATATGTAATCTATGATCTTTAATTCCGTTTGCATTTTTATGTCTCGTAGACATCGTTTTTTCAAAGAATTGTGTTGCCCATTGTAAACAACCATTGACATAGCTCGAATATTATGCTACATGCTCTAATCGTGCAATATTCTTTATCGTTTAGACTTAAATTAGTGCAAACACATATAACATATTGAATTTTGGGTGGTTTTTCAAAATTTGCGGTTCCAATCGGGTAGAACCGAAATACGCGAACCGGACCCGAAAACTGAACCGAAACTGAAACATGTTATTCGGTCCGGTTCTCGGTTCCTAAAATATGAGTTTGGTTCTCAGTCCTTTCGGTTCCGGGTCGGTTCTGTGCGGTTCCGGAACCACGCTCACCCCTACTCATAACGACATCTGAACCACAAAACACCGATCATTTTCGTGGGTTGGTTCTGCCTTTTTTATCTCAGACGACACACAGGTTTCGTAAGGTATGCGTGCTCATAACGTTGTAATAACAAAAATATGCAAAAAAAAATAAAATAATACAAATTGTATTTTAAACTAGCTCTTGTGGATGATTAGTTGACTCGATTATTTGAATGCAAAGTGTTTAATTTATATGTTCAAAATAGTTGTAAATGCAAGAGTTTAAATATAAATCTTGACTATTTAGTGTGTAAATGAACCGTCAAAAACTAAATATATAGATTTTGTTGAAATAATCTATACTACTTATAAAGCATATAAGACCCTCTCTCCTATTAAATTTTTAAGATTTTCTAATATAGATTTTAAGCAAATACAAGTTACAAAGCATTATTTACAATACTTAAAGCACAAATAAAAATACAAATCAAACTACAATCAATGCATAACTTAAGACACCCCTTCACAAATAATTACAATTCTCTAATCAGGATGTACACATTCATATAGCAGCCCTCTTTATTCTTTGGTGATACTTGTGAATCAGAATCACCATTTGCTTCACAGAATGAGGATTGTGTATCTGGTTCACATATTGTCATCCCACAGTCCATAAGTTCCAAAAGCGGCAATTGGGCTGTGGCAAACTGGATACCACCTGATGACCATGAACAGAAGCTATGGTTAGATTTATTAAAACAAGATAACTAATTATACACCATATAATAAGTTATAGGCTAGAAAATTACTTGATGTGATGTTAGGACATTGAGAAACGAGGAGTCTTGTTAATGCATCGGGGAAAACATTGCATATCAAGATCTTTACAGATCTTTACAAATAGAAAGCTCAGTCTTCATAGATCTATAGAAGCATATGCTTCCTATTAATATCTGTATCTCATAAAGAAAAACAAAACAATCTTGTTGCATTTCATCTTCATTCGGTTAAGCAAAACAAAACCATAAGACATAACCTACTCGAGACCCACCAAAGATCCTTTGTCGTGGCATTGTTTTTCTTCGAAGAGTAACAGAAAACGAGTGTGCCTGTTCAGTTTGTCAAAAAGAAAACAAGATAAGAGGGTGTGTGTTGTGTGTTCAACTTGTTGGCAAAAAGAAATCAAGAGATGTGTTTGATTAGTCGTTTTGTATAAGAAAGAACTGAAAGAGAGTATTATGTTTGTGATTCGGTAATCATCAAGAAAGAAAAAAAAATTGTCGCTGCGTTTGTGTTGAGAGGATTTAGGGTTATAAAAAAATTATGGTAGAGTGTGTTTTAACTTTTATGTGGATATATGAAATTCAGGGTAAGCTTTACATTGGACTTGGGTTGAGATATAATTATTTTGGGCTGCTAAATCCAACAAGGGACAAAAATTTTGATACTAATTTCGGCTTTAACTTTTGTACTAATTTTGAATTTTGGGCCGTGTATCTTGTCGAATTTTGGTTATTGTTGGATTGGCCGGTACTGGGCTCATACTTAAGGGACGAATTTAATACAAATATTTGGGTTGGTAGAATTTAAAGGGTGTCGATTTGTATCTTTATCTTTATCTTAACATCCAAAAATATAAAGGTGATTGTGTCGAAGGAAAGAATCAACATTTTTGTTTGTGGTAGCTTCGGTTAACATGAGATGAAATTATACTATTGTCTTAACTAGAGTTATTGTTATTTGTAAATTAAATGTTAAAAAAAAGTATGACCGCATAACATCACATTGTCAGAAAATATAGTCAAAAGGTACTCGCTGCAGCATCGCGCTGGTACCCTGCTAGTTTTTTTAATGTTTAAACTATAACTATTAGTATCATTTAAAAAAATATAAAAGTTTAATGACCCGTGAACGTCACTGGATAAAAATTTACCCATTTTGAGTCGTTAATTAACTTGCTTATTTCGACACATCTACCTTTGCATCACCAAAACATGTTGCGACATTGGGAATTTTATAAGGGAAATGACAAAAAAATGCATCGAACTTGACACTTTTTATTATTGTGTGTAGCCAACTATTTTTTTTCTTATTGTGTGTACTGAACTTTCAAAATTCAATTATTGTGTGTATTTTGTGACCATTTTACCTTTAATGTTTTCAAATTTTGAAGGGTAAAATGGTCATTTTACATGGCAGAATAGTCACAAAATACACATAATTATCGAAATTTGAAAGTTCAAAGACATACAATAAGAAAAAAAATAGTTGGCTATACACAATCACATAAAGTGTCAAGTTCGATGCATTTTTTTTGTGATTTGCCCATTTTATAACTACCTTACAAATTTTTTTTGAATATGAAAATGCAAACCATTAAAGTTTGTTTAGACATACTTGTATGCCTTGTCATTGTGTGTTGACGTGACAATCACATGATTGTCATGTCATCATCTTCTTCATCATGTCATCATCTTCTCCCGCTACCACCGTCCCGAACACTGGAGATATATTTTCTATAAAATTATAGGGGAATTATCGGCTCAAGATAAAACCACACAAGAGTGGATAGGATGTATATGGTCTAGTTCCCGACCTGGAGTATGAAAACGGTTTGGCTTTTTTGGTCCTCGTCTGGTCCTTGACAGTTTATGTCACATGACGTTAATGATTGTGTCTAATATAGTGAAACCGATTATCAAGTTGTGTTCATAGAAAAGGATTCACTAACATCTAAAGCTATCGCAAATGCTTCCGGTGTCAAAAGAATCGGATTACAAATGTAGTTTATCTCTGAATGTCAGTCAAAATTGAAGGTTATAAAGCAGTTATATGAATGCAATATTGAGCACTTGTTCATTTGGTTCAAAGCAAAAAAACAAGTTTAAAGTGGCATGTGCCAAACCGCCAAGATAACACTGAGAGGGCTAATGCATAAATCATGTATATCTGTTCTTAAACTTTATTGATGTTCTAACATAAAGAAAGCTAAAACGGGTCCTGCTTAGTGAGGTATCTACAAGCCAAAAGGATTGGTCAAACCTCAATGCTTATCCTGAAGCCCAGAATTATACAAAATAAGCAATTACAATAGAAGACATAAACGAAAACATACCATTATGGTCACAAACTGTCTAAAATTACTTGGCCTTATGATGAAATGGAGTTTTCTATTTGTACACTGCAATAGAAAAACAAGTACCCATGGATTCGAGAAGTTAATCACAGAGGTACATACAAATCAATACAATCCAACACTTGGAATGCAAATCTAATAAAAACCAAAAGATGACAGAACCTTATTTTGACTTCTTGCCCTGCTTTTTCTTAATAACCTCATCGACATACATGATACCTTTGCCTTTGTAGGGTTCAGGGGGCTTACAACTACGAACCGCAGCAGCAAACTGGTGCACCCTTTGCTTGTCTATTCCAGTGCAACAAACGATATTGGGTTTGAAACAAAAGACTCTAACAGCAGGAGGCACCGTTAGTTCCACCTCGTGACTGTACCCCAGCTTTAAAAACAATAAACGTCCTTCTGATTCTGCTCTAGCTTTGAATCCAACACCAACTATCTTGAGAAACCGAAAGAATTGAGCTTCCATATTTTAGCTAAAACAGGTTCATATCAGTTTCTTACAGAGAAAAATGTATAAAAAACATTATGACAATATTAGAAAGTAATAACAAGTGCAGAGGAGTGTAGTTTTCTAGTTGTTCCATTCGTGTTATATTTCTTGAATGCAGAATTCCTTACCAACATTGCAAGTTAGTATAAAACTAAGAACTTGTTACGAATTATTGTGAAAAAGATCATATAGTGAGATTACTATGTATCATTCCTGTTATGATATCGCTCATGTAGTACACTTATACTTGAAGTGATCCTATACTACTATGGAGTAATTATCAGATAATTGCAGTTTCTAGTGTTTAGGCCTAGTGAAGATAGTTTTGGTTACATTAATAATAATCAATTTAAAAAGGGATGCAACAAAGGTGACCCTAATTATCTGAGAGGGTCTTCGGGATTGCTTATTTAAGTGCCTATCTGCTTCTTTTTTTAACAATTAAAGCAACATTGAGTGTTTGGACAAACCTGCTTATCTACTTACTATTTTGAAGTAAATAAGCATTTTAGTATAAGCAATTCCAAAATCCAAAGACTCCTTGATCATGCATTGTTCATTTATACTTGATATCATCAAACAATAAAAATTATGACACATACACAAACAACGAATATCACAGCTTCAAAGGACAGAAACACATCCAAATTTCCAAACAGTATCACCTATAACTCGCTTTCTCACATATGATTATCTAACGGGAAAATGACAAAACTAACCCATTCTCCACCCTCTTTTCACATATTGACCCAAAAATATAAGAAATTGCGACACTACCCATAAAACTCGCAAAGTACCTTGCAAGTCGATGAAGAATCTCGTTATTTTCTGGAGGAAAACTAGATGTTATTGTTTGTTAAATCAATTCAAATTTGATGTTATTAACATAAAGTAAACATGTTTTGATGTTATTTGTTAATTATAATAAGATGAAACACTATATATCTTATCCATATTAAAAATTTACAAAAAAATCAATTTTTAAAAACCTAGTTTTTTTTGTCTTTTTGTTGCAATGTTTTCGGTGAGCTAGCAAACTAACTCGTGATTTACATAGTTACGCATGATTCTTATAATTTTGTTCAAATGTGATAAACTAATGAAAAGTGATTAGTCTTGCGATTATCCTTTATCAAAATTTGAATCACAAAATCACTTTTCAAACACAAATGCTAAACACGATACCCTGCCGATTATCTGATATCGATTATTCAACATCACATAATCACTTTCAAAGTGCATACCAAACACCCCCTATATAAAGTAAATCAACTACCACCGAAGTGGCCTAGTGGTCATATACCCTAATGTTCTCACAAAAGGTCTCGGGTTCCAACCTCACTAGGTACACTCCATGGCGGTGCCTAGAAAAAGGTTCGAAAACGGTCATGGGGATACCCCAGTTAGGCCGTGTACATCTAAGTCAAATACTCGCCCTCTCGGGTAACCTAAACATGAAAAACCTCACCATTTTTTTTTTATTTTTATTATTTTTTTTGGTAACCATGGTTTCTGACCTTTTGGCCGACTAATCCACGGGGTTTGAACCCACCGCCACACAAACTCAAACTGGGTAAAGCCCTCCCTTTTCAGGAGGTTGGCGCGGCCACTTCAAGGTTGTTTGCACCTAGCAGGAATTGAACTTGAGACAATGCCCCTAATAATTTAACATCTTAAAACTTTTCCTTATACAACATTTGCTACTATAGTACTAATAGCATGAAAAATAAAAAAAATAAGAAACACATCAATTTTGAAGTACTAATTGGATCATTTTGGAAACTAAGGTGTCGTTTGTTTTTTCAGAGCTTTTACCTCTTCATCTGCAAACCATGTCTACAGAAGAAGAGGTACATTTAAGCTCTTCATTTGCAAGAAGAAGACCGTTTGTTTTTTGTGTTATTGAAGTACTTATTTCATTTTTCCTCTTATGTCTGCATTGGTGTAGAGGAAAGAAGTGGAAAAAAGACCTAAATTATGTCTGCATAGGTGAAGAGGAAAGAAGTGATTCTAACCTCTTATGTCTGAAAAAAAACAAACGGTCTTCAAGCCTAACGTCTGCGCGCCTGCAGACAAAAGAGGAAAGAAGAGCTTCTTTGAAAAAAACAAACGAAGCCTAAGTAAATAAGAAATGAAGATGAAAATTAAAAAGATTAAGATTTAGAAGCGCGTGATGTGAAGTACATATACCTTAAAGTTGCCGGAGAAGATGATCACCCACGCGTTGTGGTTGTTGCCGGAGTGGAAATGAATGAAATAAAGAATGGAGGGTCGCCACTGTGTGGGGTTTGAAGGAAATGAAACCCTCTTTTGAGAAATGTATCTTTTGATCCCTTGTAGTTTTGGCAATGTTTGTTTTTTAAAAGAAGTAAGGTGCTGTTTGGTTCACATATATTGGGTGAATTTAGGTGTGTTTCAATTTAAAATTTGGTAAAAGTCGTGTTTGGTAATGCATGTGAGTGGGGTTTAAAATTCAGTAGGGCCCAATATTTGGCGTCTTTAAAATGCAAGTGAGGAACGATGGATTTCAATTTCATTGTGGGCCTTGCAAGAGAATGACAAAAATATCCCCTTTTAATATTATTAACGTTTTAATCTTTTGTTTTCATTCCATCTTCTTTCTCTCTTTAACTGAATATTTGATCTCTCACATGTAACTATGTAAGGTATTAAGTTTATAAAAACAAGCTTGATCTGGTGCAAAAAATACCCCGATTGCTTATAAAAATACGGTTCCCATCCTATAATCACCCATGCACTAATGTTTTTTCTTTTTTTTTTTTTTTTTTTTTCTTCTGTCTCTTTTTGCATTTTGTAATAGGTAGATTGTTGTTTTTGGAAGAAACTTTTATGTATAGTCTTGCTTATGGTTGGATGTTATTGTTGTTCTTGGTAGTTCTTTTTATGCATTCAACAGACTGATGTGATCGATAGATAGTTATTTTTGAAATAAATTAGTTGCGATTTCTTTTTTAGCTTATGGTATGATGCTTGATGAACAATTGAATATTGTGTTTAAAGCTAAAAAGGGTAATGTTGTCATTTACTGTCATATACATGTGGTATCTTTTTCTCTTTTGCTGCAAACCAAACATGTCATTGTATTTCAAATGTCAAGTTTCTAAACACTCTATATTTAAAACCTCACATAATTAAGAAACCCATAATTTAAAATTTTTGAACCAAACGCACTATTTGTTTTGCGGGTAAAATTCATAAAATAACAACATACTTTTTCTAATTTGTCGAGTTGAAACACTTACTTTTTTATTACCTTAATTTACCAACGTACTTTCAATTTTGATTTTACTTCACCCAACAACAACAACATACCCAATCCCGCCGAGGCAGGGTATGGGGGAGGTAGAATGTAGACAGTGCCTACCCCTACCCCAGGGATAAACCCGGGGGTAAGGAGACTGCTTCCAATGAGACCTCCGGCTAGTGCACGTGTGCGGGTGATAAAGAGGAGAAGATAGAACAAAAGGGCATAAAGGCAGCAAACAAAAAGCAGGCGAAAAGGGCAGACCAAACACGCACAAACGCCAAACAAAAGCACACAGCAAACCAGAAACAAAAACCAACCCTAAGGGCACAAGGCAACCTACGGGTAAACCAAAAGCAAAGCAAAGGCAGGTAAACCTAAGGGAGCAAAACAAAGGAAGACGATACCTAAAGCGAAGGCAAAAAGGCAACCTAAGGGGGCAACAAAGGGCAAAAGCAAACACGCAAGGGGCCTAAACTAAGGCAGGGGCATAAAAAAAAGGGGCACCTAACACCTATCCTGAACTACCCGCAAATCCTAATTCTATCTCTCCACAAATTCCTATCTGAGGTCATGTCCTCGGACAAGAGCAGCTCCTTCACCCATATGGCTAAAATAAACTTCACCCATATGGCTAAAATAAACTTGCATCGTTATGGCTAAAATAAACTTGATTTTACTTCACCCATATGGCTAAAATAAACTTGCATCGTTAGTCCCTTATACTAACGGCCGTTAGCAAATAACTTAAAATTTGGGTTTCTTACGTTTTCGTCGGTTTTTACACTTTTTCGTCCGATTTTACACGTTTTCGTCCGTTTTTGCACGAATGAAATTCGTTTTTACACGTTTTCTTCGTTTTTGAACGTTTTCGACTGTTTTTACAAGTTTTAGTCCGTTTTTTGCACGTTTCCATCCGTTTTTACACATTTTCGTCTGTTTTTGCACGTTTTCGTCTGCTTTAACACGTTTTCATTTGTTTTTGCACGTTTTCCTATGTTTTTACACGTTTTCGTCCGTTTTTGCATGTTTTCATGCGTTTTTACATGTTCCTGCACGTATAAAAACCGTTTTACCCGTTTTCGTCCATGTTTACACGTTTTGTTTGTTTTCGTCCGTTTTTGCAAGTTTTCGTCTGTTTTTGCACACTTTCGTCCGTTTTTGCACATATCGTCCATTTTTGCACATTTTCGTCCGTTTTCATCCTTTTTTGCACGTATGAAAACCGTTTTTACACGTTTTCGTTCATTTTTACATGTATAAAAACCATTTTTACACGTTTTCATCTGTTTTTACACGGTTTCGTCTGCTTTTGCATGTATTGAAACCATTTTAACACATTTTCGTTCGTTTTTACACGTATAAAAGCCGTTTTTACGCGTATAAAAATGGATGAAAACGTGTAAAAACGGTTTTTATGCGTGTAAAAACAAAGAAAATGTGTAAAAACAGACGAACGTGCAAATACGGATTAAAACGTGTAAAAACAGACAAAAACATCTAAAAACATATGAAAATGTGCAACAATGAAGAAAAACATGAAAAACGGACGAGAACGTGTAAAAACGGACGAAAACATGTAAAAACAGGCGAAAACGTGCAAAAACGGACGAAATCGTGCAAAAACGGACGAAAACGTGTAAAAACCGACGAAAACGTAAGAAAACCAAATTTTAAGTTATTTGCTAACGGCCGTTAGTATAAAGGACTAACGATGCAAGTTTATTTTAGTCATATGGGTGAAGTCAAATCAAAATTGAAAGTACGTTGGTGAAGTAAGGTAATAAAAAAGTAAGTGTTTCAACTCGGCAAATTAGAGAAAGTAGGTTGTTATTTTATGGCTCTTACCCTTGTTTTGTCACCGCTACCACTAACTAGGGCTAACAGGACGAACACAAACGAAGCTTTGTTTATTTTCATTCATTTAATTTTAACCGGACAAATAATCGAACAAGAATGTTTAAACGGACGAATTTTCTTGTTCATGTTCATTTATTAAGAAAATTAGTTTTTCATGTTCGTTTATATTCATTCATTAAGACGTTAAATGAACGCTAACGAACATTAACGATTAAACATAAATAAACATAGACAAAGAAACATAAACTATATTAAATTATACACAACGAGCGGGGTTAGCCCGCGCGTTGCTGCGGGTTTATTTTGTTATTTATTTATTTTTATTTTTTGTTGTTGTTGTTGTTGTTGTTGGTGTTTTTTTTTTTTTTTTTTTTTTTTTTTTCACTTTATAAATGTGGAAATGTATTTTTTGTTAAAGTTATTTTGGTAAAAGTTATTGGGCTTTTATAATACATTGGGCTAAGTTTTTTTAAAAAAGTATTACAAACAAAAAAGAGAAGAAAGTCCAAAAGGTTAGGATAAAGTGTTTTGATAAACTCTATATGTGTTTTCTTTTATCATTCAAGTATCTGTCGGTTCTTCAATTAGGGTTTTCGTTAATTTATCTCTAATTGCGTAAATTGAGCGTTTGTTGGTTCGATTGTGGTTCACTTTGATCCAGGTAAACAATTATTGTTGTATTATAGATAGAGATTCTGTTGTGTCTTGATTTAATATCGTTTAGGTTTACAAAATTTTGGAAGCATGTTAATCAACTGTTTTGGTCAAGATGGGTGTGTTTTAGTAGGCGTGGTATGTGGTTGTAGTTTTTTTAGTTTTTTTAATCGGCTATGATTTGTTGCTTTTGCTGGTTAGAAGTTGCTTTTAGGTAAGTATAGGATTTGTCATGGTTTGTTTTGGGAATCCTACATTGGAAACCCAAGTAAGGAAGCACTGTTCTAGTTAGGTTAGAGTAACTAAGTGAAACAGTAGTTTTTTTGGCCTATATAAGTTGGTTTGGGGTAGTCTAAGATAATTGCCTTTCTACCTTGTAAGTATTTCAAAAACCTTGTTAAAAAAATGGTGTCAACTCCTAACTTTGACCAGTTGAAAGATGCGTGTGGTTCTGATGAATTTCACCATGCTTTTAAGTTCCTGTTTGTACAGGAACAGGCTGAGAATGAGGGGTTCATTATGGTACTTGGAGAGAAATGTGACGATGTTCGTCGCCGTCTTCAAAGGAGGACTGAGCTGTTGGATGAGGGCCGTAGGTTTAGTCCTTTTGATGAGGTTGCAAGTGACGGACTTGAATGTTTACAGGAAGCACGAAATAGGGACCATGAGATTCTTGCTGCCCTTATTGCGGTACTTGATTTGGCTAGAGAAGCACGTTTTGAGAAAAACAGCCATGTGTTTAAGATGGAGTTGTATGATTAGGGTAGTGGTGTGTGTGTCTGGTCGCTGGGTTGGTTGTTGTTGTTTATGTTTGATGGCATGGTTTTGTGTGCTAGATTAACATGTTGTTGTTAATCTGTAGTGATGTTTTTGTAACTTATGTCCGATATGAATAAAAGTTACTTTCGGTTGTGGTTTAACACTTTTTGTTTTTAAAAGTTTTGTGACTGAGTGACAGTTTAACTTTAATGTAGTATGGTTTTGGTTGTTTTCATTTAAATGTCTAGTTTCGATGTTACCAAACTGCAAGAGGCTGGATTGAATGGCAGTTAGTGTAATTTTCATTTAAGCATAATCTTTTTGCAGTCATTTGCATAGGAAATGCTATGTGGCAATGTATGTTTGTGATAATGTATATTTGGGTCAGCATTTTTTTTACAGAAATAAGTGGGTTAATTTGTTATTTTTTTATATAGTTTTGAAGTTAGTTAGGTCTTTCTTTGTTAGTTATTTTGAAGAAATCATTTTAATTGGATGTTCACATGTTGGGAGTTGCAAGGATGGATAGTTTTGACGGATTTTTAGATGTGCAGCATCTAAGTATTATAGGTGTTGTAATAATAATTTTATATGTAAATGTTTCAAATGACACAGGTGCATTAGTGTTTTAGTTAGTCTATTATTTTGTAATCGACTTGAGTTCATAAAGTTGATTAGGCGTAAATTTTTTTTGCAACTTCAAGTTTTTTTTAACGTAAAATTGTTAAATGTATCAGGACATGGCTCCTAAATTTCCCAAATGCTTGAAGATTGCTGATGAAATTGGTGATCGTCGTGCTCACAAAGTCCTTGGCGCTATTTTTTTGCGAGAAGAGAAAGCGTACAGGGATGATGCAAACACTTATAGTCAAATGATCGAAGAAGTAGAGGCGAGGATTGACCACAGGCATGGACTCATTCTTGAGTTGAGAAAGTTTGCGGGTGATTCTGATGTTGATGAGTGCTTGGTGTACTTGAAGATTGCAGAACAGGAGGATTTTGCTGAAGTTGGTCGTTTGATTCGCATGAAGCATGATGCTGCTTTAAAAGCTGGTGAGAAATCCAGCATTCTCAAGAAACTTAAGAAATTTAAATAATTTAAAATGCATAACTTAAACTTTTAATGTTAGTGGTATGTGTAATATATTATGTCATGATAAGTAAGGGGTTTTTGCCACACTTTGTGTTGTAGAAATAGTATGGTCAGTCAGTAAAGTTGTATTAGTATCGTATCGTATGTAGTTAAGTTAACTGTAATGTTAGTTGTGAATGTATTTTATGTGATGTATCCTATGTTATTAGTAAAAATGATAGTTGTTACGTAAGGTGGTGGTTTTTTTTCTTTTCTCTATTTAGCTTTTTTTTTTGTTTTTTATCTGAATAGTGCAAAGAGATCTATATATGAAGTTTGGATGATGTGTTATAGAAAGCATGGAATCTGTTAAAACATTGGTAACTACAAATATAATTGAAAGTACTTAAAGTAAACATTGATATTGATCCATAAGTGGAATTATCCATAAGTGGAATTACAAAATATGGAGTCACATATCTGTTTTCCATTGTGTCTAAGGTTGCATAGTTGTTATTATTCAGGTTACATATTTACAGCAACCTATGTTGTAACTACGCACTTTTATAGTGCTTACAGAGTTAGATAATTAGTTACAGGATTTTTCATCCTTGGTGTCAAAAGATAGAAGCTTTTACAAAAGGATTTTACGCGTTGCAGTTTCTAGATCTTTTTTTTCTTGCCGTCTGCTGCTTCCTCTGGGAAAAGCGCTCTTTTAGCAGATTTATTTGTCGTGTCAGTTCCCATGTCCGATTTTGATCTTGTTTTCATTCCAGTGTATGCTGGTGGTGCTGTCATTTGCTCTGTAATAGGTTTAGAAAAAAACATTTTTTTTAGATTAGTGTGTATTTTATATTTGAATAATTAGTGTCTTATAAATAAGGTTGTTACCTGACAATTGTTCCTCGGTTGTTTTCTCTCTGCTTGGTGTTTCAAGTATTTCAGGAGTCTCTTCTGTTGTTGGTATGACATCTGCAAATAATTAATGATGTTATTACATTCTTATTTATAATATAATTTTATGAAGGGAGATTTTTTTTGATCATTTACGCTTGTTATTATTTTTTATGTTACCTGGAAATTGGCTCACTGCTTGTTTTGATGACTCACTTTTTTCCAAAAGAGGTAGAGCCACTGGTGTGTATTCGATAACGGGGGGTGCCTATGATGATGTTCCTACACCTGCAAAAACCACATTATGTGATTAGTATTTAAGAAATGTATAAGCTTAACTTAAAATACATAAACAGTTGTGTAGTTTTTTTTAGAGTTTACTGTGTGGTTGTTCTTCTATCTGTTGTAGTTGTTCCACATTATCCAAGATGTCACTGAGGATGAATTCCACTGAATTTTCTTTGCAAGTAGGACTAAAGTATAACTGAAATATATGTTGTTGGCCAATGATGTTTTGGATTTCTGGTGGGAAGACCCGTGGGTTTGGGTTGGCAATTGATTTAACCAAACTGGCACAATCAGTTCCGACAATTGTGTCTACTTTTGGTGTGAAAAAAGTAAATTGCGCTGTCTCAGTTGTGTCTGTTATGGACACTTTGAAATTGTATCTGCACAGATGAGGTAGTTAGATAACAGTTTGTAACAGCTTAATTTTTTGATTGTTAAGGAAAAAATTGTTACCTGTGTACTGTTGATTCCAGAACTCCATGCTCTCTGCATTTATATACTTCATTTTCTTTTTTTGTGGGTTTGAGGCTGCACTTGTTACATGAAATATAGTACCAATCGCGTTCTGTGTTGACACTAATAATGGTGCCTTCGCAAGTGAAGCGCACACCCTGTATTTGTTTAACATAAGTTGTTGAAATCAGTGTTTGTGTTCATCTGTCATCAGAAATGTGTTATAATAGTTTTTTTCCGCAGTAACTAACCTCATAGGTTTCTGGATTTTGAGCTAGGAGTCGTGATAAAGGGAATCGGTTCCTTTTTTTCTCCTGTACTGGATCATTTAAACGATACCTGATTACATCAAGTGGTGCTCTATGTTCGTATATTTGTTTGTACCTGTTAAGTGTCGATGTTATTAGAATTTAGAAAAAAAAGTATGTTATATACATGAATAAGTCAATAAGTTAGTCTTACTCTGCTTGATATTGTGCAAGTTGCGGGATTCTTGGATTTATGTAGTAGTAACTTGCTGGTGTTGAAGATAGTTGCAAAGCTGTGAATGCAAAATTTATAATTGTAAACATTGTTCTTGTTTTGATTATAAATGACTTGCAGATGATTATTGTTTTGTATTAACGCACCTCTGTCTCGATATTTTGATACTCTACAGGATGAAACTGCTATTATAATTGGCCTTTCAAGCTTGTCAATATCGTCTTTCGGAAAGGTTTGTGCAAGGTGATCCCATAAGGTTAGCTCCACAAAGTTGCCACTGTTTTTGTTATTTTTTTTAAATGCACATGTTATTATGGTAATGTAACATGTTTAATGTAAAAACTGTTTGCAGGTATAGTAAGGATACTTACTTGAGATTTTCAATTCCGACTCTTCGTATGAGATACTGGTTTCTCATCGGATTTCCAATCGTCTCAACTTCTCCTGAGTTTATGTAACATCCAATGTAGTCTGCAAACACCAAGGTATATTTAATTATCTTTTGCCTGGAGTTTTTTTTTCTTCTAACTAATGGAATAAATTTATTTTTTTGACATTCTAAAAGTTACCTGTGAGTACTGGGTATGTTTTGTTGGTTTTATCTTTAGGATCTACGATCCTGGATGGTAACTGATTGTAAGAGATAAAGTTGAAATAATGGAGCGGGAAGGTTTCAGATGGTATGGTGTCAAACTTTGTTGTTCAGTTGAATAAGAGGGATGTTGGGTTTTCAATAGTTTGCTGCCAGTTTTCTGTCGTGACACATTCAAAATCTGATATGCGGTATGCCTGACTAGGTATAAGTATACCTTTGAAATGTTGAATGTCATTTGCTTCTACGTTTCCTTGTATTGCGTCGCCCTGTATAGTTTATTTGACACTTAGAGTGTTGAATTCTAGTAAATGTTGCATAAGTTATTTGATAGTATTTACCTGTCTATCTAATAGAATTGCCCTGTAACCTTTTTCTATTATGCTTGGAGGGTCTCTTGATGTCCATGCACGATACACTTTCAGTTCAACAACTTTATTTGTCATGCCTGGTTTTAGCTCTCGTATGGTTGACAACGTCATTCTGCAATGAGTCAAGAATACCATGTTTAGTGTTTACGGTAGATGATAATAAATTTAGAAATGCATTTTAGCTGTAAACAATGTTAATGCAGATAATGATACTATAAGGCCCAAATAATTTGAAAATTATATATATCATATAATGACATGTGGAAAGATCTTTGTTTTTGTAGACAATGATACCATAAGAATCAAATAATTTGAAAATTATATATGTCATATAATGACATGTGGAAAGACCTTTGTTTTAAGAATCGTTTCCAAAAAGTCTTTATACACTATATTTTTTGTTAGTGTTGTCGGCCCTTCATTTTGTTTTTTAATAAGAATTTTTAGGCCGTTGGGTGTTGTAGATCTGGAAAGTGCCACGTAAAGCTGCCCATGACCGAACACTGGTTCTGGAAGGTAGATTCCAATCTTCTTTAGGGACTGGCCCTGGATTTTGTTGATAGTCATTGCATAACACACTTTGATTGGAAATTGTTTTCTTTTGAATATGAATGGAAAGTTAGGATCTTTGGCGGTTAAGGGTATTCTTGGAATGAAAACTTTTTCACCCATCCTGGTTCCTGTGATGATTTCTGCTTCAATTAATTTTGACAGCAACTGTGTTACAATCATCCTTGTGTCGTTACAAAGACCACCTCCTAGATTAACATTTCTGAGTAGCATAATAGGGGTTCCAATTTTTAATGTAAGGTTGTGTGGTGGCAGACCTTGAAATTTGAGTGTGTTGAGGTATTCGGGTGGGTATAGTAATTCGTTTTCGGGTCCATTTTTTCCTAATGGAATTGCTTCATCTGAGCTTAAGTAAGTAGTGCTTTCCCGTTGTACCAGTGACAAAACTTCTTTGTTTATTGTATCTGCTGTTTCATTTTTGGGACAAACAATTGCCTTTTCTTGTAGAATTTGGGCACTTGGTGATTCCAGAGTATCTTTATCGTAAATAAAGTTGATAAGCTCTAATAGTCCGCGTTCATTATCTGGAATAAGATATTCTGTAGGAATTGTAATCCAGCTAGCGTTGTATAGATCTTCTTCGTCAGGCTCGCCTATTTTACTGTCTCCAACATCCAACAGCCACGATGCAAATTCTTTGTTTTTCTCTTTTTCATAATCACTAAGGCCTCCGTGCATTAATCTCATATTTTGTTCAAGCCAATGCACTTTGAAATAAGGCCAAAGGTATGATGCAATTATAGATGCACCAACTATATCTGCTTTTGTTCCTTTTTTCTTTACCGGTAGAGTTTGTCTGAAATCTCTACCTAACATCATCGATTTTCCACCGAATAACTTACCTGTTTCGTTGAGGACATCTTTAAGAGTTCTATCGAGAGCCTCAAAGCATCTTCGATCGTTCATTGGTGCTTCATCCCAGACAATTAGCTCAGTTTCCGACAACAATTTTGACAAAAGTGTGTTTTTTTTATGTGACACATTGATTGTTCGGTCAACTCCAGTGGCAATTTGAACCTTGAATGAGCTGTTCGGCCAACTGGAAGTAGTAAAGATGCGATTCCTGAAGAGGCGACAGCCAACACAATCTTACCTTCTGAGCGCAATGTATTGATAATCGTCTTCCATAAGAAAGTTTTCCCTGTTCCTCCATGACCATATACAAAGACCAATTCTTGTCTTTTCTCAGCTGATGCCTGCACAATAAGTGTATAAATTTTCTTTTGTTCTTCATTAAGTTTAACAACAGAAGTTTCAACATCTTCTCTCAGTTTATCTCTGTCATAATTTTTTTCTTCCATTAACAATCTGTTGTTGAGATCGTCAATCAGATAGTGCGGTGGTGGTGTGAAACCAAAATCTGTTATTGATCTGCAGCAACTGTTCAATATTATTTCTAGCTCATATAAAAGATATCCTTTTATTTCTGGATGATTTATGTGTAGGTCTTTTATATGAACCATTGTAGATGCTCTTCTTGGAATGTCGTCGATCATGTGTGTCCAGTGCCTTTCAAAAAGTTGTAGCGGATCTGCCACGTCACAGTAGATTAAAATATGAGCAAACAGAGCACGCAACTCTGATGCTGTTGCTGATGCTTCGGCTTCTTGCAATGCTGTGTCCCACTCTTTGTCATCTTCAAGCAGTCCTAACGCTTGGCATGCTGCACGGTAGTTTGGTAGTACACATTGATTTACTTTGCGCACATCAATGAATGATTTACACCCCTTTTGATGACATAGGAGCATTCTAAAATAGAAAAGTTCACCAGCTGCAGGGTGCACGTACGCCAATCTCCCCACTGCTGATCTATTTTTGTGTTTTCTTCTTTTCCATGCTTTCAACTTTCCATACCAGATGAATTCTTTAGGAAAGTCTAGGTACGTTAAATGGCGGCCTTCTTCATACATTTCGTTGAATGTAAACCATTCAGTAAGTGTTGTTAATTTTCTTCCATCGTCACCGACAACATTTGACAAAGGTTCTTTTTCTCCAAACTTTATCTGTTGCATATCTTGTAGATGAACGACAAGAATCTGCACCGCTGGTTCCCTGTGATGGATTGGAAAGTTTAGTATTCTCCAGCACGCTTCATGTGAGCATATGAAACGACCGTCTATAAAATTCTTGATTTCGTCTATCTCTATTTTCCGAGTGTTTGTTGATGTAGCAGCTTCACCCAGAGGTTTTACAATTCGTGCAGCAATCCGATCGGCGCCTTTGGAAATGTATTTGAACAAATATTTTATAAGCATACTCCATCCACAATATTCCACATTTATGTGGGCGTTGAACAAAAGGCATAGTGACCGGTTATATGGTACAATATAGCTATTGTCTAGCCGTATGTTCCCTCTTGTAGCGTAACTGTGCGTTTTCCGTCTTCGGTAATGTACATGTCCGTTTTAAAATTCTTGCTGCAACTTCCATCTTCCATACATGGTGCTTTTGTGTTAGCAGCTCCGCAAGGACCGTGAACCATCATGTCTGCAACGATCTTGTAACCATCTGGATCAGTTAATCTGTCTGGTAATTCTGCAGAGATGAATTTGTCAATATCTTCAGGTGTTTGTATTTTGTCGGCAGAATCTAACCATAACAATGTGTGACAGTGAGGAAGGCCTCGTTTCTGGAACTCAATTGTATACAGAACTGTAAAATAAGAATTTTGTAAGTTGTTAGAGATAACATAAATAAATTATTGTCAGCTTGTATGTTTTCTTTTTTAGTGTTTTAAATGTCATAAAGAATTTAGTGGGTTATAAAATAAAACAAATATGTGTACAATGTATTGTTACCTCATGTGACGCAGCCAAATATTCTGTTGTCTTTCAGTACCCTGAAAAAGTCCTTTACTTTTTCCTCGAAAACACGATCTACAATGTCAGCCCTGTCTGCAGTTGTGAGTTCTGGATATCTTTTCATGTATCTACGAATTTCTGGCCAGTTGACGTTGCATGTGAATGTGATGAAAAACTGTGGATTCCCAAGTACTCTACAGATAGCAAGAGCATCCAAATAGTGGATGTACGTGTATCTTGGTCCACCGGTAAAACTTGAAGGTAAAATAATCTTTTTCCCTATTTCAGCACCACAATGATCTCCCCTGGATATGGCGTCATAAATGCCTGCTAAATACTCGGTGCGAATACTATTCTGCTTAGATCGTATAAAGTCAAGACGGTCTTGTTCCAATGCACAATACACAGATACAACGTATTGTTGGAATAGCCTTCCACCTTTAAACAGCAGACCATATTGATGAGGGCGTTCATGGATTTGATACATGTAGTACATGTTCATAGACAATTTCTTCCCACGTTCGCCTCCGGTCATTGGTTTAAGGGTCATTTTGGTATTAAAACCTGGTTGACCATATATAAAGAGTAAAGGGAATTGTAGAGACATATAAGATGAATGAAGCTTGTTTATTCTTTGCGGATGCTCACCTTTTTTTTGTATGATAACATCGTAATCTGCCACAGTGTTAGGACCACCATCAAAAAGTATACCACCAACCATGTTTGAAGTCGGTAGCTGGTATTCGCGTGCACCGGCGACGTTGTAGAGTACAATTTTAAAATCTTGCAAAGTTTGATTGCCACAAATATCTCTTGCAGCCCTGAATAGCTTTACCAACTGATTATGTTCGTCAAGAACATGCATCAGCGTTTCTACAATATGTGCTTTGAGCCTGTCTGAATGTTGACCACCGAAAGCCTTCAGCCTGTTTTCAACTTCATTTTGTGTATCATATATGTATAGTTGCAAGAATCTTGGATCTTCGTCAGCGAGTGGACATAATGATCCAATCCAATGGTGAATCTGGCCAGAGATTTTGAAGACATACGGTCCTCTGCCTTGGTTAACCGTGTCATCTATCTGTGCACCAAATGATGTCATGTTGAA
This sequence comes from Chrysanthemum makinoi, assembly GCA_910596185.1. Classification (NCBI taxonomy): domain Eukaryota; kingdom Viridiplantae; phylum Streptophyta; class Magnoliopsida; order Asterales; family Asteraceae; genus Chrysanthemum; species Chrysanthemum makinoi. The sequence continues at coordinate 95,732,640 of OU343225.1, forward strand.
CATCTGATTATAAGCTCGAATGTTTTCCAAAAACTCTTTGTCCTTGAACAGTTGCTGAATCATTTCCGGTGGCCTTAGCTCTTCTTCAAGCTGTATTTTTCCTCCTGCGCAACATCGATTATATATAGGTAACCCTTTTGTAGAACCACTCTTTACTCTTTCGTTATACCAAAACGCTGCACCACAATGTTGGCATATCCAATCACAGTCTCCCAGGTCAATATATGAAGAAAGCCCGTCTGTCAAGAAATTAGCATCAGCAACTGTATTTGTAGCTATGGTATTAGTTTCAGTAAAGAGAAGGCAATTGTACAGCAAATGTACCTGTAGTATGTGTGGATGGTCTATTGTTGGATTTGCTACAACTGGTACACTCTTTATGTCTTTTCTGTTTTGTTTCTGCTCTTTTTTTTTGTTTTACTTTCTGAAGATGTTGTTTTGCCTGCTATCATTGAAATAATTATTTTATTGTGATATGATAAATAAGGTTGAATACTTTTATTAGGTATAGCTTATTTAGTAAATCTTTACCTTGTAAAATGGAACCTGAATCTGTTTCACATGTAGCATTATAATTGCATCCTGTGTTCGTATAAATGAAAGGATGTTCCAATGCACCTGTAAAAAAGAATAAGACATATACGGGGGAAAAAAAAGTGAGTCACATATGGTGTGACAAAGCAAGTTTATTATCACTTTCAGTAATAGTAGGTGTGTTAAAATATCTATAGTTACCTTTATTTGCATTAGCTAAAGTATCATTACTTTGCACAACATAAGCTGAGATGATAGGATTAGAGGATGGTTCATGACACATTTTTTTTGGACATGGAGTCTGCAAATTTACGCCTGCACACCTTTTCTTTGGTTGTTTCACACTCTGCAAAGCTACATTTTTTTTTCAGCATTCGCAGGTTCATTGTAAAATAGTTGTTGGTGATATTGTTGTTCCACAGCTGAACAATATTGGTTGTCTTTTGAGAAACACATAGCCAAATACCCTGTTGTAACAATTGGAATAAAGAAAGATAGTCAGATATGATGTCATTAAGTAATTTTTTTATTAGCCTAAATAGTAGCTCGTACATTAAAATTTTTACATGTACCTTTATTTGCATTAGCTGAATTGTTGTTATGATGCACGCCCAAAATTGGCACAGCAGGATTCGAGGTTGCTTCTTGGCATTTTCTTTTTTCATATGGACCTTGTAAAGTCGAAGTTGCAAGCTTTTTTTTAGAATGTTTTCGACCCCGTGAAACCATACCTGCTTTTTCACCGTTTGTATGTTGGTAATAAAATAACTGTTGTTGGCGTTGTTCATTTGCAGTTGAATGATATTCGTTGTCTGTTGACAAAGCCGGTGTTATGTACCCTGTTGTCAGCGCTTCGTTGCTGCTGTTTGAGGACTCAGGCGCGTGGGAAACTATACCATCGCTGTATGCCAATCTTTTGTCTACATTCGTATGACCATACTGGTATGTCCAACTATTTATACTTTTGGTTTGTTTTTTATTTAAGCTATCATACCGCAGCTGGTGGCACTTCTCTTGGTTACCACCAGTTGATGCATATCAGATTTATTCAGTCCATTTTTACTTTGGTTTTCTATCACAAAATCCCGCTGAATCTTATAGCAATTATCTTCACATGGTGTGGGTATATTTTTTATACTGTAAAAAGGGACCCGGAATGTGGTTGCATGGTTTTCCATATTACACTAACTTATATATAAGCCAAATAAAGAATTGACTACTTATATGTGTACACAGACAACTAATTTTAGATTCTTTTGTACCTTTTTTTTCACTCTCTTTTTAGACAGTAGTAACAACAACACACATGTTAGTTTCCAAACAGATTCAATATAAAAAGATAGCATCCTAATAGATCATAAATGATAGGAAGTACCATAAATGTCACAATAAAGATGTAATAATAAATATGAAAACATATACCAAATTTATTCCACCTACCTGTGATAAGTGGGTGTATGACAATGATATTAGATTCCTTGTATTGGTTTTGCTTATACTTTCTTTTTTTGGTTCTCTTTCTTGGCTTGTACCTGAGTCTTTGGTACTTTCTTTTTTTGCTTCTCTTTCTTTGGAATGTAACTGAGTTATTTGATTGGCTTGCTGCTTTCTTTTGTTGTGCAGGTAAGAAGTTTCTAGCAAAGTAGAAGTGCACACGTGGCTCTTTTAGAATGGCTTAATACAATGTATCTCTTTTAATAGTGTATGTATATGTACGTGTGTATTGCTGCAAATTAATAGGTGCATGAACAGGAACATCTCAAACACACTTCTACCAATAGTGTGCTGCCAACACATTTTTTTGTGTACTTTCACATGTATAGAGCCAATCAAATTTTGACACCTACCCATTTATACCTTGTATTTTTATACACCCTTCAACTTCTAATAGTATATATATATATATAATATATTATTTTATAAGTGTCGTTTCATTTGAACAAACCAATTTTAAAATTACACAATTAAAAGATATGTTATATGAACATAAATAAATAAAATAACATAAACGAACGCATAATTAAACGTTCATGAACATCGATAAACGGACGCGTCTCTTCTTCATGTTTGTTCGTTTAACTAAACAAACGTAAAGTATTGTTTATGTTCATTAATTTAATAAATAAACGAATTTTTACTTCATGAACCGTTTAGTTCGTTTACAGCCCTACCACTAGACTCATAACTTACGAAAGATTATTGGCTTTATCAAAGAAAGTTTTCAGCATGCCCACCTTTAACACGGCTCCACACATGCATTTGTTGGTCGTATTTAAAGAGTTTTTTCACTATATATCAGTCGACACTTTCACAGCCGATCGTGTAGTACAAATTAAAAACTCAAAAACTTAGGTATGTGTAGGCAAAACTAACTACTAAATATTGAAATTCAAAACTGGAGACAGATAAAATTGAAGCTTATAGCTTTATAAGCTAATCGAAGTAGTATTCAATTTTCGTAGTATTTAGTTTTGGAAGTAGCATTTAATTTATGAAGCTTATAATTGATTATATTTTAAAAAGCTCTCATCTTTGTTGGCTAAACAAAGTTTATTTTTAAGAAAAACTATTTTTTCAGATAAATTAGTTTAAGTTCCCTCATAACCTTGTACACCAAACATGCCCATAAACCATCTGATATGAATCACAATGACCATCTTTAAACTTGCATAAGTTGGATCATGGATGAAACTACGACATAATTAGATAGATCAATAACTGCTCCAAATGAGCAAATGGGAAGTACATTTATTTAATCGTTCATGATGTTACATAACTATTAGGCAGTTAAGTGTCGAAACCAAGCCACCACCAATGTTATGCTTCCCATGCCTTCCCTGTACTGAAAGACCAGAAAATGAGGAGAGTTTCAGAAAGGGCAAAAACAAGAAATCTGAATAAAGAATGCAAACAAAACAAAACGAGTGAGGTTTTCCTTGTTTAGGCTCCCTGGCCACCCCCAAAAGTACACACCTAGCTAGCTTTGAACCCTTGACCTCTTGTGACCTTACCACACCCCCAAAAGCAAACAAACATACCTGATATAAAGCTGGAGGGTATATTAGCCAAAGTTGATCCCCTGCGCAAGTGGTAGTTCACTCCCATAGTTGATTGTACTGGTAAGCAACAACCAAACATAATCAAATGAAAGATGTAAGCACTAAGCGGTCTAATTAGCGATTTAATAAAGGTGGTTATTGACTTATTTCTACCCATACTTATCATTTAGCTCATTTGTTTTTTTTTAACTACTCAAACGGGGTAAATTATAAATAAGGGTTTATAGACAGATAGCTTACCCAACTTTCCAACTTTATTAGCCTAAGTTACCAAACTTTCATTTTGTTCACTTAGGTTACTGAACTTTAGTTAAGCATTCAACCTCTATTTTTTCAGTGTAATCAAAGTATCCCAAATGCATTTTTTTAGGTAAGTTAAGTAACCTAAATGTAGCGTTTTAGAAATTCAGTAACCTAAATGTAGCATTTTTTTAGTTAAGTAACCTGTTTGAACAAAAAAAAAGTTTGGTAACTTAGGCGAATAAAGTTGGAAAGTTGGGTAACCTATCTGTCTATAAACCCTTATAAATAAATATCTTGGTAAAAGTGTTATTTCGACCCGTTATCAAACTGGCCCGATCCGCCCATCTTTCAGCCTCTATCACAAAATAATCATACGAGTTGCTATATCACTCATCCTTCTTTATATAATGAAAATTACCAAGTTGAGCGTCTCATATACTGTTTCCAAGAATCACTTCCCGCTTCACGACCACCCCCAGTTCCCTTCTCACCACCGAAAGCGCCACCAATTTCAGCACCATTGGTTGGTATATTCGCATTAACAATACCACAATCACTTCCTTGAGGTCTGCCATAAAAAAAGTAGCATATAAGAATCATTCTCAAACATAATTTACAACCTGCAAATATATTTTCACTCACCCTATCCATTTGAAGATGAGCTCAGGCGAACGAGTGAATATGGAACTAGACAATCCTTGAGGAACTGAATTGTTTATTTCAACAGCTTCTTCGAAAGTCTATACAACATGACAAGCGTCAGGCATTATATTCACAAATTGGTGAACTGGGGGAGTAAGTATATTCATGGATATTTTATAAGAAATTGGTGAAAACCAACCTTGAACTTTAGAACATATAGGACAGGACCAAAGAGTTCTTCCTTCACAACATCGGCCTTAGGTGATATTTCAACTATCGTTGGCTGTACAAAGTTTCCTTCAGATTCTATAACTGAACCACCTGTGAGGATTTTCCCACCCTGCACAACGTCAATTAATCAACTAATCAAGCAAACTATTAAGAATAAAAAATACATAAAAGAAAAGTGGCAATTTAAAACTTCATTTTGCATAAAATAGGAAGCTGACCAAATGGTGGCTACAAAGGAGGGCTGAGTAAAGGGCCAAATATTAGGGAATCAAAATGGTACAAGTTTTGGTGCCCCTCCGCATTATACTAAATATGATTACAAAAGCTATTAAAATAATATACTAAAATTATATATAACAATGAACAGTTCTAGGATGTTACAAACACTTAAGTATGCCATGGATGAGTTCAACCCGTTCAACCATTTTTTTTAATAACTAAAACGTTAGATTAAATGATAATTTTTGTCCACCTGGGTGTTAAAAATTATGGATTTCATCCCCAGTTGTTTTAATTACAAAATATGTAATGTCCCCAAAAGTTATTTTTTGCACTTGTTTGGCCCTTAAACCGTCTAACTTAGCATGCCAGGCATTTTGTTTGATACATGATTGGCCACTTTTGTCATTTCCTCTTTTTCGTCCTTGGTCAAATTACACATGATGGAGAAACACTTACTACATTAATTAGACTGCCGAGGGACCAAAAGCATGAAAATTATTCTTTTATAAACATTATTTGTTATTATATTAGTTTAGAAAGAAAATGACATACCATAGGAACAAAAAATTCAAATTAAAGAACGTCTAATTTTACTTGCTAGCAATAATGTACCTGAGACTTGATAACTTTTATTCCCTTCTCAAAATTCTGCCTTGAAGCTGGAGTGTGCAAAGGTCCAAGCAAGGTACCTTTCTCTAATGGATCCCCGATTTTAACTTGTTTATATGCTTCAAGTAGTTGTGCAACCACAGAGTCATAAATCTTTTCATGAACAAGCTTCAATAACAACATATATACAGAATAAGCATACGAGAAGTCGAGAACACCCTTTTTGTAGGAAAAAATAATATGGAATCTGTAGAAATCATTTCATGGTCGAGCTTACCAGTCTACGACAAGTTGTGCAGCGTTGACCAGCTGTACCAACCGCAGCAAACAAGACAGACCGAACAGCAAGTTTGACATCGGCATCATCCATAATTATTAATGCATTGTTACCACTCAATTCAAGCAGACATTTACCAAACCTTTGACTCACTTTCTGTTGAACCTCAAGACCAACCTGAAGTTTGTGACATTCCATGTGTCAGATACAAATATACAAATTTGGAATGATGAAGGATGCTAAAATTTCCGCCTGGAATCATTGCATATAGAATAAGTAATTAAGGTACCTTTGAACTTCCGGTGAATGAAACCAAGGGAATGCGTGTGTCTGTTGCGATAGCTTGACCAATGTCAGCACCTCCACAAAATGAGGTAAAAATAGAGGCTGGTAAACTGTTCTTTTCTAGCACTTCTGCAATCAGCTTCGTCGTTGCTATTGTTATTAGAGGTGTGGTTGGAGCGCCTTTCCTGCAACCATGTCATATAATAAAACGAAAAATCCTTGTTTTCCACAAAAGGTAACAGAAAGGGCCATTCCCTCTTTCCTTTGGGAAGGGCTTAAAAGCGCCTTCATCATGTAAAGCTTCAGGCAAGCGATTGGAATAACAAATTATACGATAAAACTGTCATTTACTCCTTGTTTAATTCTCTGAATTAAGTCTCTCCAAACTTTGCAAATTAATTAACCAGAGTCATCAAAGTTTTCTATAATGATAATCATAAAATAACAATAAACTGCACGAATTGTCCTCCATAGACAATTAAATATCTCACCAAATTAAGGGAAGTACCTAAAGACCTATTTTTAGAGGCAATAAGATATTCAAGCTGAAACTAAAAGCGAAGTTTGTGCCAAAGACTTACCAGACAACACAATTTCCACATACTAGAGCAATGCACGCATTCCATCCTACACAATAGCAACCGAAAATTAATGAATCTACTTGTTTCATAACTGTATATTTTTCATATATCCGTGAGTAAGCAGGCTTCTATCAGATATATACATGAAACTGGCAACAACCGTTTTTACTGAACTTTTAAAATATTTTATGCACACTGAAAACAGCAGGATACAATAACCATGGCTAACGATAAGCAAAAAAGTTAATATCTTGTTTTCAAATTACTAAAAGTTTGCTTGTAAATTATCAAGATTAGATGTGCTATGACACTCATGACTCACCAAGAACAGCACACGGAAAATTGAAAGCTGTAATAACACCAACTACTCCAAGAGGATTCCACATCTGTACATAGAAGATCAACAATTTTAACTCATTATTGTAATGGATAAGAAGCATCTAAAGCAAACTATGAGCCAGTTAGCCGCACCTCAAGCATCATATGATTTGGGCCTGTCAAAAACAAACCAGGGTCATCAATGGTTCACATTACTAGATAGAGATCAACAATGAAACTTAAAAAAAAAAATCATCTCAAAATCCCAGGACCACGTAAGTTTTACCATGTCAAAACGGGGTGTGTTAGTATGACAAATTATTGTGTCCCTTTTTTCTTAATTTTCTGAATAATCATAGTGTTAACTATGATTACAAAATGTGAAAATACTATTGAAAATAATCTGAACTTTTTATAATAAACCGACCTAGTGAGGTGTAAATTTTAGAATACCCTTTGCCAACTTTGAGCCCATATAACCAGCTCAAACTGTTTCATTTTCAGCCCATTAATTCAAACTTCACCCATTTGACCCACTGGATAAAGGTACATAGCTCAAAAACTCGCCCAAAAATGGGTCGATATTGCCACATCTGGCGACAATCTCATCGCCATCGACAAAGAAAATGAAGATAGTAATCTTTCTATACTTCTAAAGTTCCAATACTATTAAAGGAGTAAGAACTAAAGCTTACGTTCAGAAGGTATAACTGATCCATTCAGCTGTCGGCTTAGCCCCACTGCAAAGTCGCACATATCAATAACTTCCTGCCAAGAAAACACTTCATACTCAGCTTTTGCAGTCCATGTATGAGCGAAACACAAAGTGAACCAAATAATCCATACAGAATGCAGATATGTAGGAAACGAAGAATGCATACAAATACAAATGAGATTTTGAGGCTCATGCATTGATGTATGGATGATCGCACATGGGCAAAGACCAACACATAGTACCTATACTATTGCTACACTAAGGCTCACATCTTTTACATGTCATATATTAGGTACATAATGACTTGCTAGTTTTTCATATTTAGATTGCTTCATACACACAATTCCAAAGATGTAAAATGTTGATGTATGTCACTCATATAAAGTATTTAATATGAAGTAAGAATAAATACAGATATTTACTGGCCTATATGACTGACTAATAAAACTGGTATACCAGAACTAACGATAGAAAAAAGATAAATACATACTTGAACTTCCCCAATTCCTTCTGGAAGGATTTTTCCCATTTCGAGCGATAAAAGCCGACCAAGGTAATCGAGCTTGCTTCTCAAAGCATCCCCAATCTGTCTAACAATATCGCCTCGTTTTGGTGCAGGAACCTGATATATGAAATAACAATAAATCGATTACTAAACAATATTAAGAGGTCATGGATCAACTTACAGTACTCAAATTGAGCCTATAAACAGTAAGCCAACTTTAGTGGATATGAGAATTACAACTTCTAAAATAAGACAATGTCAAAGAAAAACCTCAAAAATGATCTGTACCCATGAGAAATTTCACTTACTTGCATCCAGATCTTTGAGGCAGCATAACAACGAGCAACGCCCTCCTCATAATCTTGTGGAGAAGCTTCACAAACTTCAGCAATCGGCTACAAAGGTAGCAAACATTACATGTTTAAATCACTTATCGTTCAAATGCAACCCTTCACTGGATACAACCAATGTACAACACTAATACAGTACTAAGGTAAATGAATGATTGCATTGAAGATTAGACTCAAAACTTCGAAAGGCTGCTTTGAACATAACAAACCACAAATGAAATTTGCTACACTCAAATTTCGGCTGATTTGGCTTCCACTAGATATCCTAAAGTTCACTAATTTCTTGGCCAAGTTGAACATCTGTATAATAGGGGGTGTTTAGGGATTGCTTATTTTTAAGAGCTTATTTTCTTTGCTCAAAAGAGGCAGGTACCGACGTGCTTATAATAACCAAATAACAAGTTTTTTGCCAAACACTCGAAGCTGCTAATCTGCTATAAAATGCAGATAAGCACTTATATATGCAATCCTAAACGCCGCCATTATGAACTGAACTCCCATAATATCACAATAACATTTCATGTTGCAAAACGAGAATATTATGGATCACAATACTGAGTCGAAATAAAGATCTAAAAATGTTGCGACTCTCTAATGCCAATCTATCTTATCAGATTCAAACAAATTCCGCATGCTCTTTGTCATTAACTAAATTTAATTAAAATATCCAAAAGCTGCACAGCTTCAAAAATCCAAAACAATGTAACCAAGGAGGGTGTTTGGGATTGCTTATTCATTCCGCTAAATGTAATTATCTTTAAGCAAATACGCAGTTTGGAGTGTTTGGGACAATCCAAACTACTTCTTATCTGCGGGGCAAAATAAGCTGCTGCTTATTTCAAAATATTAATTCTAGACAAAATTCTAACGACATCTAGACACTCATATCTAACCTAAAATCCTTCAAATATATACAAGTGAGATCTTTCTCATCGTCTATTTATCTACTAATTTCTTTTTATATTTACATTTTTTAGATAAATTGAGAGTTTGAACTCATGAACTGAAATCCAACAATTGTATACTATAACCAGCAAAGTAGCCGAGTAGCAGGGTGGTCGGAAAACAAAGTGCTCAAAAGAGAATCTAAAGGTGTGTTTAGTTGGTGAAAACTGAGCCACTTTTGCCCAAAAAAAAAAAAAAAAAAAAAAAATCATAAAAACCGATTAGTAGAAATTGTGTTTTCACATTTTTAACTAAATTTCGAAAAACACCAATTTCTACTTTTCACCTTTCTACTTTTCTAAAAAATATCTAAACGTGTTTTTATAGGTTTTCAAACACTTTTCTTTATCCGATTATTTGTTTTTTTACGACTTACAAGTGTCAACTGTGATCCACTCAAATTTACAAAATGTGCTCGTATGCATAAAAAACATTCAAGTGTTGGTATAATGATAATGATACAAACATTTTTTCCAAACGATTACTCAATCTGACTACTATAGCTTGATATTAAATACGGAGTATCTATACTACTTTATAATGCATTTAGGCCTTCTAAAATTAGAAGGCTTAAAAATTCAGACTTTTTTACTTACTTATTATGGAAAGAATTCCAAGCCTAACTCCTAACCAAAAATTAAGATAAGGAGCTCCAATCATGTGATGACACGTGTCACTTCTTAACAAACTCCAAGCCTAACTTCTAACAAACTCCAAGCCTAACTCCTAACCACTAAAAATTAAGATAAGGAGCTCCAATTATAAAATGACATATATCACTTCTCAACTAAAAATTCATCTTTATTTTCAAATTAAAATATCTTTTTATCTACTTATTTTTTTTATAATCTAATTTCACTATATTTTCTAAAATTTTATGCTCTTTAATTCAACATCCATTTTGATATATTTTTATGAGTTTTTAGTTTTTATATTTTTAGTGGGTTTATTTTATTTTAATTCAAATTTTTACAACTTTAACCTTTATTTCATTTATTTCAATCAATATAATCTTGATTCGTCAAAATCATATACTTTTGGGGGAGTGTTTGACGCGTAAGAGATTGCGAGGGTATTTCTATATGCGGGAATAATGATGTCGCGGGAAAGCTACGGGAAAGTTACGAGTAACCCAAACAAACACTTACAACTAACACATATACATTCGAAGTGTTGTGAAACGAATTCACTAAACGGGTAAGCAATTACATATAACTATACTTATCGCCGCCGCTGTGCGCGGGTATCCGACTAGTTAAACTAAAAGGGTACAAAACGAAAGGTAACAAACACATAAATAAATAGTATAAAAATAAAATGAAAGTAACAACTACCGTATTGGTAGCAGGATTGATAGAAGTAACAATGGGACCATTCCCAATCCAAAAACCGTTAACAAAGCTTCCGTTATTCTTCGGCTGGATACCGATCTCATTTAAAAACTCATACTCTTTCGGAAACGAACTCGTCATATCTACACCAAAATCATCATCTCATATAAATAAATAAATCAAACATATAACAAATTAAAAAAACTAATAATTATATAAAATTCAGAGTTATACTTCCAATTGCAAATAGATTAGATTAAATGAATTTGTGAAGATGAATATGAGTTGTTTGATTATTTATATTATATACCTGATGATGTGTTGTAACGTGTATGGAGTTAATTTGGGGTGAAACGGTTGTGAGAGTTTGTTTTGTTGTTTTATAGAAGAAGTAAAGACGTGTGAGTAGAGAAGAGTGTGAGTGTGAGTGTATAATAATAGGACAAGATGTATTTGGTGAGGATGCCATTGATTGATGACGATGGATTTTGGATGAGTTTGTTTTTGAGTTGGATGTATGTCACTCTCACTAATAATTTGAGCCACTTTATCAGTGTACACACAGAGTTTTGACAAAAAAAATTATTCTGTATTAATATTGAATATTGTGTCTTTAAAGGTAATTGCATATAATTATATAGTTATAAGTTTCGTGCACGTACGAAGTTTACACATAAAAATTTATATTAGGTAACTCAAGATTTAATTTTATTTAGCTGACAAAGATGTTGATATTGTTATTTAAATTTCATTACTGATATTATGTTGTACACAGATGCAAGTTTAATAACACATAATCAGTGTTGATAAAGTTAGAGTATACTTATTTTATAATGAGTGTTGATATTATGTTGATGTTTTATAAAAATGTTTTTCTAGACAGCCTTATATAAATAAATAAGAATTACACGAATCATTGTTGTAAGTATAATCGCGTATATTTATTTTTATATTAAAGTAAACCGTGCTTACAATTTTATAGTTATATTCTCGTTTTCAGTAATTTAGCCGTATTTAAAATGTAAACTCGTGTCCACGTAGGTTATTTTTAAAATGAAATAAATGAGTCCTTATTGAACGTATATAGTAAAAAAATTAATACTTATAATCTTATGTAAATTTATATGTTATTATTTTAAAACAACATATACATTGTATTTTTTAAGATATAAAGTTTAAAGGGTATAAAGTATAAGGGGGTATTTGTTTATAATCCTGGTGTAGGGGTAGGATCTGTCTACATTTTACCTCCCTCATACCCTGCCTTGGCGGGATTGGGTTTGTTGTTGTTGTTGTTGTTGTTTGTTGTCTATATAATTTTTAAAAAATCAACCACTAAAGTTTTATTAATTACCTCCTCATTTTTTAAGTTTTTGTTTTTACAAATTTGACACCTATATTTCTATGTGTTTTTTTATCAATCAAATTTCTCCACCAAACTTATTAAAGTTTGACAAAAATTAATTTAATTTTGACTTTTATTAACCAATCACATCACATGATTTTGCTTACGTGGCGAAATTGAGCTCTCCTATTGGCCTAATTTTTTTTTTCAATGAGAAGGGTTTTCCAAAAACACTCTGAAATGATGTAATTCTTTTATTATATAAAAGATATCCTTTAAAAAAAGTTTGAGTGAGGTTATTTTGCATACCAAATAATCCTCACATATCAAGGGACACATCCCAACCATTGATTCAAATTTATTCAATGGCTGAGATTAAAACACACTATCCACTAAAATAAAGCGGAGGGGTATAATCGTCAAATCACAACAAATACTAAAACGCGCTATCTCTCTTCATTTCTCACATTCACTGAACCTACCTAACACACACTACTCACACATTTACACCGATCAAAAAACCACCGCAAAAATCATCAAAAACTATCAAAATCACCGGAGAAGATGGAAGATACCGACGCTGGAACAATCACGTTAAAAGAACTGAGAAAAAATATCATATATGATAAAACATTAAGATGAATATCACATTTGATATTAGTGTTAAATACTATATGATATGTAATATGATATGTGATATTACACTGATATCACATGTGATATTACATACTCCCTCCGTCCCAAAATTATAGTCCTCTTTTGACTTTTTCGGTCTTTCTTGTACAACTTTGACCTTAAGTATTTTTGTTTGAGTTATATAATACTTGATGCAAAATATATGAATGGATTGATTTTTTCATGTATTTTCATTTAGTATAATTTTCATCAACTATTGTACAACATAAACAAAAATATTTAAGGTCAAAGTTGAAAAAGAAAGACAAAAAATGTCAAACGGGGACTATAATTTTGGGATGGAGGTAGTATCATATATGATATTACACTAATATGATATTTTTTAAAATCATATATGATTTTGCATATACATTAAAAAACTAACCTGAAGTACTTACTTTACAGGAGTTTTATGAAAAGATTGATGAGAAATTTGAAATAATTTCAAAAGAAAAGATAGAGTTGGTTGAGACGATGAGAGAGGGATTGAAGAAGTTCAGGGGAGACAAGGTGATGTTGACCTTGTGCAAGAAGTACAAGAGATTGTTCAACAAGATCGATTTCGATATATAAAGTAGTTCGATGGAAGAGGATGATGATAGTGATAGTGAGAACGATAAAAGCAGTGAGGATAAGGATCAAGAAAAAACAAATGAAGGAAAAATTGTAGTTGAAAAAGAGAATGAAAGTGAGAGCGAAAGTGAGGATGAGGAACAAGAACAAACAAATGAACAGGAGAATGAAAGAGAGAATGTAGTTGAAAAGGAGGGTGAGAGCAAAGATGAAATTCAGAAAGATGATATGGAAAACAAAACTGAGAAGGAAAACGAAGTTGGAAAAGAAGAAGCAACTCCAACTGAAACGCAAAAACAACCTGACAAAGAAACAGAAACGGAGAAAGAAAGAGAAGTTCCAGTAGTGAAGGTGAGTGTGAAGGAAAAACAAACTGAAGTTCCAGTAGCGAAGGTGAGTGAAAAGGAAAAACAAACTGAAGTTCCAGTAGTGAAGGTGAGTGAGAAGGAAAAACCGATTGAAGTTGCAAAGGAAGTAGGAACTCCAACTGTGGAGATAACACCAGGTTATAAGTTGAGAGTAGCAACTCCAGATAAATTTTGGAATCCAGAAAACTTTGATAATCTCGTGAGTCAAGCAGAACAAGATTATCAAAAGCTTCATGGGAAAACAGATAAGAGTGATCAAAAAGAGATTGCTGGGACAACAGAGATGATGAGTGACCCAAAAGAGATTCATGGGACAACAGAGATGAGTGATCCAAAAGAAATTCAAGGGTCAAAAGAGAAAATGACAAGGGGAATAATAAGAAAATCAATGACGCCACCATCTAAGAAAATGACAAGAGGAAAGATAAGAAAATCAATGACGCCACCATCTTTCAGTCTTGGTATAAGCCCAATGGCAACAGAAGATGTTGTTGAGACTAAAACAGCATCAAAACTGGAAGAAAAGACAGAAAAAAGGGTGAGAGACACTGATGTTGAGACTGAAACAGAATCAAAACAAGAAGAAGAACATCTGGCAAAAAGAGTCAAAAAACCGTCACGTTTTCTGATATCCCCATATATGAACATAAAAACTGCAATCCACACACCACCAGAACTAGATGAAGTGATGATAACGGACGCGCTATTTTCAATGGAAGGAAATCCAGTGTAAGTCTGCTATTTCTTATTTAAAATCATACAAAAAATAATAATATTGTGATAATAATATGTATATGATTTAAATTTTGTGTAGTGACTTTGTCTTTGAACCAAGCGTGAAGGGAGCCCCGAGCCCCTACCATAAGCGTGAAGGATGACTTCATTATCCTTTTAGAAAAGTATATGCTTTAAAAAAGTTTATTAAAAAAATAAATAAATAAATAAATAAGTGGCGTTTGATTCGTGAATTTTAAATTCTGAAACTTTAAATTTTCCAGAATTTTAAATTCTACGTAGTATTAAATTTTGGAAATTGAAATTCTGTTGAATGTTTGGATGACATAAGGGAATTTAAAATCTGTTTTACTTTTTGCCTTACAATTTGTATTGTAACTGAATAATTTACTCGTTGGAAAACTGCAAATTACCAACTAAAAACAGCAAAAAAACGGAACAAAGAGCAGCCTCAAAAAACAGCATAGATACAACAAAATCAGCACTAACAAAATAAATAACGAAAGTTAGCACTCAGTGGCTATTTTGCAACAAAAAATTTTCTCGGTATGATCCTTGCGCATTTGAGCTACTTTATGGACCATTTCGGCAATTTACCCTAAAAAAGGTTAATTTACAATACGAGTAGAAACGTCTTCACGAGGTAAGTTGCTAGTCGTGGTTTGGATGTAGCCGAGGCGAAACCTCAATATTATACTCCGTAGAAGGTTAGGCATTTAGCAGTAAGTTAAACTTATTTGTGTTGTATATTAATAGAAAACACATTCAATTAAAAACTTTAGAATTACTAATTTAACTTTACTTTATGTTTCTTCTAATATTATACTTTACATTCATATATTGTACTTTTCTTCTATTACTTATAAATTAAAAGTCGATCCAATAAACGATATTATTTCACAACTATAATTATTTGTCGCTTTGAATTCCCGCTATTATGCACGGGTACTCGGCTAATATAAATAAGATAATTGTATCGAAAAATGGCTTCTCTCAAAAGCTTCTTTTAGTAATCTACTTTTTATTAAAAAGCTAATGAATATGAAAGCTTTCAAAAACTTTTTTTATTAATATAATCTATTCTGAAAACTTAAGCATTATCTTTTAAAAGCTTTGCCCAAAATATGTCATATATATGTTAAGGGTGGACGTATTATTGACGGGGTTGGACCTAAACAACGACATTGTGCGTGAGCCGAGACTTGCTTCATTCCTTCCATGTCCAGGGTTCCTTTATCCCATCCTTCTCGAATCACTTTTGTGTGGTGTGTTTCTCTAAAAAGACTTTAGGTCACTTTAAATGAACGAGAGAGAAAGGGAAACTACCTTACTCATTCACTCTAATGAACAGGAGCGGAGGGAGAGGGTGGCTAGTGGGTGCTAGGCCCCCTCCAATAAGCCTAATAATTGTATTAAGATATCATTGTTTAGCCTATAATTTAACGTTTAATATACCACAAGCCTCTCCCAACTAGTGACTTTTCTATAATGAAAGAAAAAGAAAACAATCGACATGAAGTATCTCCTTTCTAAGTGGCCACCGAAGAAAAATATATCTAAAATTTGGAGGTAGCAATTTTTTACCTTAAATGGTTTTTATACTTCTTTCTTTATCGAGTGAATTACATAATTAGTCATAAAGGTTTACCGGATCTTGCATATATTATCTCTGTGTTCTTTTTTACGGGTCATGTCCTCGTGGTATGCAAAAATTACGGGTCAAGTCCAATTTACTGACGACGTTTAAACGGTCGTTAAAAAAGGACTAACGTTCGTTAAAAAGGACTAAAATTGTATATGTGAAATCCGGTAAACCTTAGGGACCATTTATGTAATCAACTCAGGAAAAAAAATTATTATACTTAAATTTTGGGCATATGTACAATGTGAGGGCCTAAAAAAATTTTTTTTTTTATAATTATTATTATACTTAAATTTTGACCTTATGTACAACGTGAGGACCTAATTTTTTTTATTAATACTTGGAAAAAAAAATAATAATAAAATAAAATAAAAACTTTTTGATTTTATATATATATATATATATATATATATATATATATATATATATATATATATATATATATATATATATACACTTTGGGCTAATGTACAATGTGATGGCCTAATTTTTTTAAATGTTTATTATACTTAATACGCATTAAAATTGATGAAAATGTATAAAAATATACAAAAATGGTACAAAATACGCATTAAAATTTAAAAAAATAAGTATTAATAAATTTTTTTAGGCCCTCATGTTTAACATAAGCCCCAAATTTATAAATAATAAAAAAAAAAATAAGCCCCACATTGTACATAAGCCCAATATTTAAGTGTGTATATATATATATATATATATATATATATATATATATATATATATATTTTAAAAGTTTATTTTTTAATTTTTTTTAAGTATTAATAAATATTTCTTAGGCCCTCACGTTGTACATAAGCCTAAAATTTGAGGGCCTAAAAAAATTTATTATACTTAAATTTTGGCCTTATGTATAAACCGAGGGCCTAAATTTTTTTATTAATACTTAAAAATAAAACTTTAAAAAAAAGAAAAAACGAAAAAGTTTTTCTTTTTTAAATATATACATATATATACTTAAATATTAGGCTTATGTACAATGTGAGGGCCTTATTTTTTTTTTAATTATTATTTTTTAAATTTTGGGCTTATGTATAATGTGAGGGCCTAAAAAATTTATTAATATTTAAAAAAAAACTTTTTAAATTTTTTTTAATGCGTATTTTGTACGATTTTTATACATTTTCATCCATTTTTAATGCATATTAAGCATAATAATTTTTTTTTAATATAAACAAATTAGGCCCTCATATTGTAAATAAGCCCAAAATGTAAGTATATATATATATATATATATATATATATATATATATATATATATATATACTCCCTCCGTCCCTAAATAAATGTCCACTATTGATTTTTAAAGTCTTTTCTTTTTAACTTTGACATTAAATTATTTCATTTGTGTTATGTAATACTTGGTGAAAATTATAGCAATGAAACTACATTCAAAACCTAATCCATTCATATATTTTGCATCAAGTATTACATAGCACAAATAAAATATTTTAAGGTGAAAGTTAGAAAAAATATTTTAAAAGTCAATAGTGAACATTTATTTGGGGACGGACTAGATATATATATATATATATATATATATATATATATATATATATATATATATATATATATATATATATATATATATATATATAAGTTTTATTTTTTAAGTATTAATAATAAAAATTTAGACTCTCACATTGTACATAAGGCCAAAATTAAAGTATAATAATTTAAAAAAAAAAGAAAAAAAAATTAGGCCCTCACATTGTAAATAAGCCCAAAATTTAAGTATAATAATTTTGTTTTTTTTTTGAGTTAATTACATAAATGGTCCCTAAGGTTTACCGGGTTTCACATATACAATATTAGTCCTTTTTAACGACCGTTAGTCCTTTTTTAACGACCGTTTAAACGTCGTCAGTAAATTGGACATGACCTGTAATTTTTGCATACCACGAGGACATAACCCGTCAAAAAAAACACAGGGACAATATATGCAAGACCCGGTAAACCTTAAGGACCAATTATATAATTCACTCTTCTTTATCCTTTAAAATTACTATTGACTTTGATTTTTTATCTCGTATCTTCTGTCGTGTGTTAGTTGTTTGTTGCTTTACTATTGATAAATATGAATTGTGCATTAACTTTTATATATATTTTGTTCATGTTTCTTATTTTGATTTGTGTTCCATTATTAAAACTAGACTAAAATACATTGTTGGTCCCTAAACTTGTCACGAAACATCACGTTGAACCAAGACTTACCTTTTTTAGCGTCGGGAGTCCAAAACAAGCTTTTTATAGGCTAAATGAGTTCCTTAACCAGGATTGCCAAAGTCAACGTTACTTTTATGTTTGTACATCGATGGTTTAAATAGACCATTCACAATTATAACATGCCTTAGTTAAATCTAACTCATCCCTCAACCTAGGGTCCAAGTGTGATTATGGCTATGCAACTAGCCGTTTCTTCCCTGATACTTTAGCATTTATTTTCGCGCGAACCAATAAACCCACCCAACAAACACCTTTACTAATCATAATAACACACCCTTATCCAGAAACGATCAACTGAAAATCAAAATCTGAATCTAAATCCTCATTTCCAGAACTCAAAAAACCAACCCAAATTCCAACAATACCATGTCGATCGGAGCTAATGTTATCACTAATATGACAGATTATATTAGCAACATGCCAGATATAGTGATCAGTAACATTATGAATCGGTTACCGATAAAAGAAGCGGTGAGAACCTGTAGTTTAGCGAGAAACTGGAGGTTTAAGTGGACTTTGCTAACCGATGTCATAGTTGATGAGGAGTTCTTTTATTATTTAACAAATAAGTTTGATGGGAGGCATGTTACGAGACTCTTAAATCAGCTTATGGGTCCCATAAGAAAGTTTGTCTTCTCTGTAGAGCCCAAAACGGTGTCTGGAATAGAAGACTTGAATTATGAAGAGATTCGTGATTGGATTTTGTTTTTGGCTCGGCAAGGAATTGAGGAGCTGAAAATTAGAAACTGGTATGGTCAACCAGTTACGTTGCCAACCCAACTTTACTCTCGTATGGATTTGAAACATCTGGAACTTCATTGTTGTGCTTTTCCTACTTTGGTATTTTTGAGTAGTTTTGCAAATATATTGAGCTTAGAATTGTGTTCTGTCAATTTTCTACCTGGTACAGTTTGGGAGTTTTGTTAATACAAATAAGCCGTAAAACCATTTATTTATATTTTACGATTTTCTAATGTTTTGTCGATAACAAACGTAAAATCATTTTAACGAAAAAAATAAAATACGTAAATGGTTTGAGCCAATAGTTTACTAACACACTTACGTTTTCACATAAAACACCAAACAAGTAATAGTGTTTTCATGATTTAGTAATACATATGTACAACAACTAGTGTTTCCATATTGGGTAGATATATACATAATTAGTATGTATTATAATGGGTAATATAGTGGGTAGAAGTTTAAGTATTTGACTCATTGACCAAATACATTGAATGTAGTTGGGTATAACCCAAAGTCCATGACCCATACCCATGAAGCATAACCCATAACCCATTGCATGACATCATGCATAAGTCATGAAAGGGTATTATCCATGACCAATGGATTTAACCAATGACCCATGGACTAGATGCATTGCACCTACTAGATACATTGTATCTACTTGGATACCCATGGTCTAAATTCTAGGACCCATGACCCATAACCTATGACCCATGACCCAAAAACCCATGGGCAAAGAGGAGCGTCCCACGGTTCCCCCAATTTACACTGTACGGATCCCTCAAGTAAGGGATCCGTGGGATCCGTGGAACAGTAGCTTATTTTCTTCTATAAATAGTGAGCCTCTTCCTCATTTTGGGTTGCCACTCCTACACATACTTTCACCTAGTATTGTAAACTTTCTAACCTCAGATCCAAAGGATCTTTCTATGTAGTTTGTGTTTTTGTGTGATTCTCTAGGTTCCTCTTAAAGGCAAGATCACCACCTCTTGAAGTCGAGCAAGCTCAAGTCCATGAGTTGTCATGCTTCGTCATCATCAAGACTACTGAGGTTCTCTTGTTGATAGTTCTTTCTTCCTCCCTAGAAGTGTTGTGTCAAAGGTATTAGTGAAGGATGCTGAAAGAGTCAAGACGAAGGCATTAGTGAAAGGTGCTTAACGTCCGTGTCAAAGGCATTAGTGAAGGATGCCAAAGAGTCAAGACAAAGTCATTAGTGAAAGGTGCCGAACGTCCATGTCAAAGGCATTAGTGAAGGATGCCTAAAAGGGTCAAGTCAAAGGCATTAGTGAAGGATGCCAAGGGTGTAAAATCGATATGGTGTATCGATGTACAAATAGATATAGGTTGTATCCAAGGATATTGATATCCTTAATGATGTTGTAATAAGGAGTGGGTCTCCATTGGGATAGGTGTTGTGTAGTGTTGGGTAGTAGTTCCTCCTTTGTAATGGAACTCGGTATCTAGCCTTGTACCGGATAAAGTGTAGGCGCGTTGTGATAGGTGTGGTTCTACCTTGTGGAAGAACTCGGTGTCTAGCCTTGTACCGGAAAAAGAGTAGGCGACGTTGTGAAGGCTTCTCCGCCATAAGGAGTTGTATCGTGTAGTAATTACGAACTCTCGAGTAGGTGACTCGGGGAGTGGAGTAGGGCAAGGAAGGTGTCCTTGTAGCCGAACCACTATAAATACTTGTGTCGTGGTTTTGTGTTTCCTACTCTTTACCTTTACATTACATACTTACATATCTATCTATCAACGTCCAACATACACATCTAAATATATTGACATAAGTCGATCTAAATATTTTAAAACGAAGTTTTAATCGGTAAAACTATTCAACCCCCCTTCTTAGTTTCCACAATTGGCATTAGAGCTTCGTTACCAAGTTTCTTAGAGTATGTTGTACTTTAAAAACTTGATACGATCCGTGTATGATTGAAAACTACAAAGAAGGAAATATTTTTAAAACAAATTGTTTCTCTTATGTTGGATAGTGATAGATTATTCTAACATTTTCTCTTTAAGAAATCTTCTTGCTAGGATCTCTCCAAAGTCTTCATTTCTTTTCAAAGAAAAATGAGTCAACCTTCAAGGAAGAACCTAAAAGTAATCGCAACCTACTTATACTAAGTACAACGAATTACTTTAAAAGCTCATGAAGTATTTCGGTTTTATGGTCTCCATAAACCACATCAAGAGTTTAGAGGTATGTTCACTTATCGTCAAATTATCTGGTTTACGTTTACATGGACATGTTGTTATTACTTTTTCATTAATTTAGATGTTAATAATTGCTAGTTTCTAAAAAGTCTCTTTCGGCCACTTTCCCGACTTACTCATCATCGGGAATAGTATTCCTCCCTAACTTTCTAAAAGATCGTCAAACTAACGCCGCTGTCACAAATAGATCCTTGATAATTAACCTATCAAAACCCGTTGATCAAACATTTATTCAATTAGGAACCTCAAAGCTATTTTTGTTCCATAATCTAGTGTATAACTTATTACAAAAATAACACCAAACACCCTCTTTCTGTCCACAGTAGCCGGATCCCACAAGTTGTACTAGCCGTATCCCAATTACAAGGGATCCGGGGGAACCGTGTGACAGAAACCAACCATACGTTTTTCAAAACCAATTCTGCTCTTTTTCCACTCCTCACAAAACACAAAAACGACCCAATTGCTGCTTTCATCTCCATAGGGCTTCATATCCTCAAGCATCTTCCTCTAGAACATCATTGTAAGTAATTACTCATATGTTCTAATCTTCATCATCCTCATTCTAGGGTTTATGGTTTTCAATTTTTTTTTAATCAATTGATGAAATTACGTTTTGCAAAATTGATCACTAGAAAAGGTTTTCACATAACTAAGATTCCATTATGCTTACAACATTGTTAATACAAATCAAAACCATAAACCCATCTCAACAAATTTTACCTAATTGGAATATTTGTTTCTAGGACCAACCATGCCTAAAGCTACCCAACAAGACCACCATGATACCGTTCACTACCTCACTAAATACTATCGAAAAGAGGGATTTTCAAAAACCAATCGTAAAATCTTCAAAATACTTGAAAAACGACTTATCCACGAAGGTCGTGTGGTCAAGGAATGTTTCCTTGAAAATACCGACATTCGTCAAGTCTTCTCGACAATCAACTTTGATTGTCTCTTTGATACTGATGAACAAATTTGTCCGGTTTTTATCTTTGAATTCTACAAAAGCGTTAGGATCATTCGAAATAGTGATGATAGCATCTTAATCGCTTTTATCGTCACCGCTCAACACATTTGCGCAAATCCTCCGCATTCCTTGTGAAGGAATTTGTATGAACTCCCAAGATTGGGCAATATCCACTCAATCCTTTGCACTAGATTCCAAACCAATCTACCGCACTCCTCTTGATGACCCCGAAATTGTTCGAGACACCATTTTTCAAATTAGAGCCGACCAATCTCGCTTCAACCGCAACAAAGAGCTTATTCACCGTGATCCCTTTCAAATGGAACTCTTCGAAATGCATCCCATCTATAGAAAGTGGAAAGAAATTCTTAGGGAAAATGTCATTAGTTTGGTCGGAAACAAATACCATCCAAATGCATGTCTTGTCCAAATGATATATTGCCTTATTTACCAAAGGCCATTTAATCTTGCCTATTACATGGTAAAGAGAATGGCCGGTGTATTCAAAGTTGCCAACATGGTACTTCCCTATGGTATGCTCCTAACATGACTCCGTCAGTATGTTAGTGCAATGCAACCTTCTCCTGTCAACGATGATCATTTCCTTGCCAATCACGTCATGGTACCACTCACCAAACAACCCTCTAAACGGTTCATGGTCAATGGAAGAAGACCTCGGGCTCTCCCGGACTCCTCGGACGAAGAAGAAGTAAATGTCAACTCCGTTGCCAACGTCAACTTGGACCCCATAACCTACTATGAACAACTTCCAACTCTTCCAAACGAGACCGAAGAATTCAAACAATTGAAGGGCATGATCCAATGCCTAACTAACTACGTCGTGAAGTCGGGAAAAAGGAAGAGAAAAGATTGACAAAAGAGACATTAGGATTATGGTTGTTTTTAGACATTTTGTTTATCATGTTGCAATGGATGCTTGTGTTTGTGATATGCCTTATTTTGGTTGTTTGGATATTATAACTACTACTCTTATTTATGGTATGGTTTATGAGATATTTGCTTTTTTTGTTGTTCTTTTAGAGTAGAGACCAATAGAAATTGGTATGCATAGCATAGTGCAAAATCTGCACTTTTTCTGTGATGCTTCTGATCTGCAGTTGCCGGATCCCTAAAGTCATAATAGACGGATCCCTCCTTTTAGGGATCTGTGGGATCCGGGGTGACAGATTTACAATGTAGACCCCCACACATCAAACCAGCCCACTAGATCACTTCACACTAGCTAAACTTAATGTCGTAGGAACACTTAAGCCTTCCTCAAGCTCAGTAAGCTTCACACTCACTTATAGCTCATTTAAAGATCACACTCAAAGTGCTTTTCAATTTATCATTTTACCAAAACTCATCATACTTCCGCTCCTATACTCACACATCATCTCTCATGTCAACACATCTAGTTTTATAAATCTCTCAATTTTAGCAAATTGATTTTAGTCATCTCGACCTCAAAATGGGTCAAATACTAGTTTTTCATTTCTTTTGAGATATATTCCAAAATTATCTTAAGTTACTATCTGGTCTCTAGGATCATTTAGCTCCACTTGACACTCTTAAAATTTTCTAGTGTCATCTTTGGTCATTCATTGGTACGCATAAAGTTCCATTTTCTTCCATAAAAGGCAATCATTAGTTACCTTCACTCATTGCCCTTGATCATTTAAATACCCTTTCATTTAAGACACTTAGGAAGACTGAAACACTCAAGAGGTATAGGTATTATACCTCACAAACATCATTGATCTCCTTTCTTAGCTGCTGAGAGCCGGATCCCTAAGACTAGCCTAGACGGATCCCTCATTGGAGGGAACCGTGGGATCGGGTGACAGATTCATCAAAACTCTAGCTAAAACAATCATTTCAAGCTTTCCTTGCTAACTTGTACACTCCATATTGTTTTAATTAAACTCCTAGATTAGTGCAACTCTGAAGATGACTCTTGTGCATGCAAATCATCACATTCCAAAGGATCTTAGTGAGTTAAGTCTTGAATACACTTGCCAAATCCTTCCCCTTATAAACGATCTTGTGAAGACTCCTAAAGTCATCATCTACATCCTCATTCTCAGTATTTAGAAACCTTTATAACCCTAATTCTATTGGGTCCAGTAAATACCCAAACCCCTTAATCTAGGATTTCAATAGAAAATAACCTAAGTGCTTAGTCCGTTAAACACTAACAGGTCACTGAGTGCATAGTCTCTCAGTGAGCCATCTTCAGGATACTCAGTATGAGGCGAATAAGAAGTCTCTCCACCAGCAGCGGAACTTAAAGAGTGAAGCTGAGTCAAGAAGAAGATGGTGGATTCAGTGAGTGATGACAATAACTCACTAAATCTCTAAAACTCCTCTCCGCCTACTTACATCAAGACAAACCAAGTAGAAGATGAAGGATATGAAGACTAAGAATGAGCGGGATAAGGCGGATAAGTTTGGATCGATAAGACGAAGTCCTTATCAACCAAAGTCAACTTTCCCCTGAATGGCAATCGATCGTTCATGTTATCACCGAACCTTTGAAAGCGTCTTGTCTCTACCTAAAATAGTTTTTAAATTGAGACAAAATACATTAGTATTTTGTCTTCTCAGAATTGTCGATTTATCACTTAGGAAAGAGTTAAAACTCATACTTGTATAAATAGCATAAGAGATGGAGTGAAAGGTTAAGCTTGTGAATTGTTAAAACACACATACACGCAAGCCATCTTTCACTCCTCCAAATACAACTTAATCCCCGAGATAGCTCAGTGGGTACTTGTAGTTGTGCTCAGACTTAGCCCGAGCTTCGAGAGGAGTTACCAAACTTTGTCATTTCAATCCCAAGTACTATTCCGCAAGTACTTGGGTAATGTATTCTTCTGATTTATTTCTAATAAGAATATTATGTTGAAAATTATTCAATGAGTTTTACTTACATTACTTTCATTCATTGATTCACTATTAGTTCGTTTTTAAATACTTAAACTGTTTTATACGATAGTGAATAGGGAACAACAAGTGGTATCAGAGAAAGGCTGATTATAAAACCTTTTTTAAGCCGCTCTAAAACTTTTTTAAATCAGATCCTTATGGCAAGTTGATGTACCCTAACTAGTCGATAAAAGGGTGGAGCTTATTCAGCTGTTGCCCCTAGACTTGAAGTTGGTAAATTCAACAAATGGAAAAAGCGATGCTTTGCTATTTGATTGGGATGGAACCTTATTATATCAAGTGTATAAATGAAGGTCCATTTATCCCAAAGATTGTTGAAGGTTTGCCTAAACCTCAGCTCATGGACTCGTGGATGGAGGAGAGTGGTCAACCAGACCAAAGACTCAAAAGTATCATCATATCATGTCTTCCCCGATGATATTATGGAGTCGCTATAAGCTGTAGTACGACCTAAACAAACCTTGGATGACCTAGTTCATAGCCATGAAGGCCCATCTGATACCAAGGAAAACAGGATAATGGACTTGAAACTTGAGTATAACACCTTCGGGCTAAGGACTCAAAACTCGTCTCAAACTTACACCTGCATAAAAACTCTTTTAAATGAACTGTCAAATGATGGTGTTAAGTTGTCCAAACATGAAATCAATGTTGGTTTTGTCAATAGTCTCCCCGAGAAGGGTGAATTTCTCTCAGGACTTAGGAATGCTAATCATATCAGACACTTGAACTTCCCGAATTTATGGAAATTTGTCTATGAGGAAAACCTCATCAACAGGCGATACCCTCGACTTTAGAAGTCTCATGAAGTCAAGAAGTCCCCACCACCACTTCAAGCGCTTATTCTAACAGTGTTGTTCAAGATTTTCAAGAAAATTCAGATGATGAGCCTGATGAGAGATCAAGTAAGGAGTACCTAAATACCCTCGAACAATCAATTTTAGGAAAGGGCACCTTGCTAACTCGGAAGGTTTATAAAAAGAAACAAAGGTTTTTCAAATGCTAAAGCAAATGAGGACACTGAATGCTTTAAGTGTCACAAAAAAGGTCATTTTGCAAAAGACTGTTTGTTAGGAATTAGAAATTCCAGGTATTAAAGAGTCGGTCACCTCAAGTATATATAATCGTTAGAAAGCTCGTAGTCGTAGTTATTTTAAGTTAAGTAGTATTTAGTTATGTAACACCGTGGAGGACGAACGGGTCTTTACCCGCTGTATGCCTGATCCACAGCCCGTTGTGTGGCGTTTTATTGTAAGACTATAAATACTCTCTACCTTCCAAGGTAGAGAGTTAGAGCTCATAATAAGATTTTTCTTTCTCACTATATAGTTCCCAACTCTCTTCCTTTCTCACTAGAACTTTCTCTCTAACATACTTATACTACTTTGATTATGGTTTAGAGTGTTTGTGAAATCCAATGTCCTACAATTGGTATCAAGAGCCAAGGTTTGATCACTCATCTTTCATGCTCTTTGTTTTGGTGGATTTCATAAGGTTTTTGGGGTATTAAGGGTTTAAGAGAGTTTGATTCATTTGGACAAATTCTAGTGTTAAAGTTTGAATTTTGCTTGTACTTTTGTGTTTAGGATCATCATATGTGTTTATGTTTTGAATTGGAAGGCTTAAATCATTGTGGTTTGGTTGTTTTGGATTGATAAAGTGGATATTTGTGAAAGAAGGACGCATGAAGTTGAGTCTCGGACTTGCTTTTCTTCAAAGCGTAGCTGTTTTGTTATTTGATGAAAGTTGGTACATGCGACTTAGTCAATTAGCTTAGTTGATATTTATACGCTTGGGTTCTGCGAGTTGTTTCCTTAAGCTTACTTGAGATCTAAAGCGACTTAGCTATTTATGCGAGTTGTAACGCTTAGCAGTTAATTTAAGCGACTTAGTGTTCAAGCGAAGTTGATTGTGTTAAGTAGTTGATACTAAAGCTTAGCTGGCTATTTACTTACTTGATTCATTGCTTAGTTGATTGTGTTGCGAGTTGATAGTAATGCTTAATTTGGCTATTTAGTTTAGTTGACTCCTAGTTTAGCTGTGTATTTAGCAACTTGTTCATTTACCGTTACTTCTTCTGATACATTCTCTACGGTTGTTCTTTTGGTTTAGTAAAATCGCGGAAAGAATCAATTTCCGGTTTAATCAAAGAATTGTAAAATCTCGTAGAACTTGTAATCATGGCAAACATCGTTCCTACTATTGTTTCTTCCTCAGGTCGAGGACGTTCAACAGGTCGATACTGGCCCACCTATGCTTGACGAATCCACTACTTACTTTGGCTCAAAGAATCGATTGTACTGTCTTGGAAAGGAAAATGGGGTCAACATTCTCAAATCGATTGATGAAGGACCGTATAGAGTTGAGACTACTAGAGACATAATTGATACAACTGAAGATGGAACAATGATCTATGGAATAGACGACCAAAGACGTATGATGAGCTCAATGATAAGGAGAAGAAGAGATTCGATCGCGGATATCGTGGCTTCTAACATCATATTGCAAGGCCTTCCAAAAGACATCTACAAGCTTATCAATCACAATATCAGCAAAGGCCAGTATGGGATAATGTCAAGATGCTTCTTTCGGTTCAATTAACCATGGAAGACAGAGAATCACAACTCTATGATGAATTTGAGCACTTCAAGATGAAACCAGATGAGTGTCTATGAGTATTACGTGAGATTCCACAAGCTTGTTAATGACATGAGGAACATCAGAATGACCATGCCTAACATTCAACTGAACTCAAAGTTTGTAAACAACATGAATCCCTAATGGCACAAGTTTGTCACTTCTGTGAAGCTCACTAAAGGATTGAAGAATACAAATTATGAGCAACTCTATGCCTTCCTTCTTCGGAAGAGACATGCCATGTTTGAAAAGAGGATTCTTGAACAATTCAAAACAAATCCTGGAGAGACAAGCTCATCAAATGATTCAACTGCCTTCTACTCAAACATTGGGGTTACCACTAAAGCTTCTCAAGTTATACCCATGGGTGATGGCAATCACAAACTCATTCCTGATCCAAGATTCAAACAAGCCGATGCCGATTCACCGGACACTTCATTAATCAACTGGCCCTTATGGTTAAACAAAACTTGACTCTCAGCCCACATACCAATAGTCTTCACACTAACATGAAATCGAATCGCCTAATCTTCACAATCATGCTCTAGTCGAGATGGAAAGTCATGGTGCGCACCAGTTCAAGAAAGACAAGATTGAACAAGGAAGAGGTGGAGTCGTAGAGAATATGTGGCAAATCTAATAGGGAAGAAATGGAAATCAAGGACAAGTTAATACGATCAAGGTTACAACCTGTGGAGGAGAGGGACACATTGCTAGAAACTCGCACATCTCCAAAACGCCCACAAAATGCGAATACTTCGTGGATAAGATGTTGCTAGTGCAAGCTCAGACAATGGTGCCGCTTGGATGAAGAGGAGTTGTTGTTTCTCCGAGGGCAATGCCAAGACCTATGATGCGTGTGGATGAGCAACCGATTCAGAGATAGGCCACAATCATCGAATGCCTTTCAAGTATCGACTGTGATGCATACGACTCTGATGTTGATGATGGACCTAATGCACAAACAATTTTCATGGCTAGCATTTCTCCAATGGTCTCTCCTAAGATCTCATCTTCACCACGTGGTCCATCCAAGGACAAACTCATTTACGAGGTACTAAAACTATACGATGATGTTGATATGCAAAAGATGCATGACAAAGTACAATCAACTGAAACTATTGAGTCAAATATTGAAGATATGGGTAATATCAATGTTGTCCCATATGATCAATATGTGAAACAAAGTGAAAGTGAAGTTGTACCAAGTGATGCATCTTCTCAATCAACGATGACTATGTTTTTGATGAATACACCACATGTGCCTCTCGATGATTCTCGTTATCTCAACTTAATGCCTATAAAGAACGGGTTGCTATTTATGAACAACGTGCTAAATTTGAGTTGACCACCCGTGAGCATGAAATGGATGACCAAATGCGTACAACTATTAGAAAAAGTAGGTTTAGAGAATAAGTATTAAAACAAGAGTTAAACTCCTTACAAGAAAAACTTTCAAAATCTGCTAAGCAAAAACAAGAACTTCAAGAAAATGTTAAATTGCTTAAGCAAGAATTTAGCATTAAGGAATCTAAACTTTTGAATGATTTTTCTAATCTAAAAACCTTGAAAAACAAGCTTGAGAATAAGTTGTACGCATAAGGAAATACCATTCAGATCTTTCACTTAATCACTAAGCACTGAGTTTTGAGTGATAAGCATAGTACTCCCCTTGTTGAGGAACCAAATCCATATGTTGTTAAAAAGGCTAGAGCTGCTCATAAGGTTATTTATGATGGCAATGAAATTCTTAAACCTAGACAGAAACCTAGTTTACTGAAGCACCGAGGAAGATAAGAAATCAGATGAAGTCACTAGGAAAAGATGAACAAGAAACTAGATGATCCTAAATGTAAAGAAAAAAAATAAATATCACACCCCATGATTACAAGAAGGAGAATTGGATTTCCTTGAACAAGTTTAAGCCTCGGACATTGTTAACACCCGAACAAGTGTTCGAAAAGGATTTAGATAAGCAAAAGCGTGAGAATCTTGTTGTAACAAACCCTTTAGGAAAATGCCTTCAGACTGCGGTATCCTCCCAATACACCAATGCATTTAGTTCCTAGAACTATTGCCACTAAGAGTAAGACCTTAATCACCAATATGTTATTCTTCAACTATTTGTCGATTTTGAGAAAACTTGTAAAAAAAGGATCACACCCATCGATAACTCAAGGGAAAAGGGTTTTGAACAAACAAAAGAATGCTATCTAACCGAGGTAATGCCTTTCTTCAAACTACTAAAAGATCATTTTGAGAGTCTTAAAAAGGGATAAATTCAGATATTAAAGGAATGGAAAAGGAATTTGATGCAATGATAGTTGAGGTTAGTGACTATGAGCGAGCATTAAAATATAATGAGATTGAGAGGAAGAACTTGCATACCTTGAATGAGAATCTTATTTCTGAATGTATTGCTCGTGATGTGTTTTACACTCGTACAATTGCTCCATTAATGCTTCTCAATTTCATGAATTATCTATTGCTCAAAGTCTCTCATGATCGTGTCATTGAGCTTGAAAAGATTAATTCGAAACTTAATGAGAAAATTGATCAAGATGATCACGATAATTTGGTAAAGCATCTTTCTAAACTAGAAGTTGAACATTTTGATTTACAACTAAAATATCAACATCTAAAAGAAAATGTTAAAACCTCAAATATCAAGACATCCTTGATTGCTCCTGAATTTGATGTAGTTTTTCAAATTAGCAAACGCGGATGAATGTGATTCAGCTCATTGTAACACGATCAAAAGTTGAAAGCCCAAATCTCTCAATTGAAGGGTGAAAAGAACAATGTGATTGGATCCCAAATGCCTCTTCCTTTAGATTCTCAAGATTTCAAACTTTTCATCTTCAAAACTTGGTAAATGCCTTACAAAAGGAAAAACGAGTTTTCTAGAAGAAAAGTTAAACGACACTTTAAAGAGTTATATGATTCAATGAAAGTCACTCGTAACCAAAACAACGAAAAATAACGCTTTTACAAAAGGAAATTGAGAATCTCAAGAGTCAAGAAAAAGGAAAATGCCACTTGTTTTAATGAGAATGTTGCATCAAAGTCATCCTACAGACCAAATATACCGCGGATCGTAAATATATTCCTCCTCATCTTAGGAATAATGAACCTTCGTTTCATAACTATTGTGCTCACCTTAAGGATAGTCTAGAATGTCTCCGTGAGATTGTTGAAGAGGACTTCATTAATAAACCTCTTGATAGAGAAATGAGGTTTGCTTGCCTCCGTGGCCAAATGATCTCAAGAGCTGCTTGAATGTGTAATTGCAACATGTCCAAAATCCTTAGGTGAAAAAGACAAAGCTGTGAAGCCTTGTTCTATGCCTAGTGCCAAGCAGGAAATCCGTTCTATGCCCGCCTTAAGAAAGTAAACACTAATGTGCCTTCAAGTAGTTCAGATTCCAGATATGCTAGTGCTAAAAAAGTGAACTTTAGTCCGCCTCAATCATCTAATCACGCCTTAAGAAAGCAAACACTAAAGTGCCTTCTAGTAGTTTAGATCCTTGCACATCAAGTTCAGGAATGCAAAAATTAGATCAAACAACTAATGTTCCCATTCCCTACAGAGTAATCGGTGACATTAAAGCTAGCGTGTCAAAGTCTCAAGACAATACAAGGAATGATAGGACCTTGCAAGATAAGAATGTGTGCATGGAAGAGAGTAGAAGACCAATCTAGGAACTTTATGCTTGATTTGAATAAAACGAATCGTCTTGATTCTAGTATTAGCCTTAGGCGCATCGTAATTAATTCAATTCGATACTATTTGCAAACCTTGTAATGATGTCCGCTTGAATTATGTTGCTAATCATGAATGTGGTGTGAATGCTTTGTCTAATGTCACAAATGCCCGTTAAAACTGTTAAGGCATAATCGTGCTAAGAAGGCAAAAAGGCAAAAACAAAAGATTGTTAGAAAATAGTGGAAGCCCACAGGAAGAACATTTATAAAGATAGGTTATTATTGGATACCTTTTAGCCATAAGAATAATCATTGCTCTCAACCGCTAAGACTATGCCTACTAGAAAATGGATGCCTACTAGTAGAACTATTCCTTTAAGAAGTGAACATACTTTGAATAGGTCAAATACGGACACCAGCATTGCATCTATTCCTAATGATTCCATTGCTTCTACTACTGATATGGATGTTTCTATTTCTGATGTGGGTGTTCCACCATCAGCATTAACCAAGTGGAACCCATTCTTGCATGGGGATCCCAATTATCCGCTTATCCATTCTTGTCTGTGTTCAACTGCAGATCGCTCAAATCGCTCGCGGGTACCTGGACTCAGCCGCTTCCAAGCATATGACCGAGACCGTCGCGCTCATGAACTTCGTGAGCAAATTCATCGACGCTTAGATTTGGAATGATCATTTCTGTAATTAAGGGTTATGGAGATTATGTTATTGGAAAAAGTGTTATCTCCAGGGTGTATTATGTGGAAGGTCTTGGTCATAACCTGTTCTCTGATGGCCCTCTCAGAAGAGGACAAGCTAGCTGTTGGAAAAAATCATGCTAGGTGGAGAATGGGTCAACATCACAATGAAGAAGGTAAATATTTTACTTTCTATGGATGATGACTCGATGGCGTCCTATATGAACTATATCAATGTTGAACTTAAGTTTGTTGAAGAGCAAATGATTAAATCTTTTTTCAAAATATAACAAACTAAGTTTTGAACTAAATAAGTGTAGGGATGAACTGCTTCTTTTAAAACAAAATAAGCTTGAGGAAATCACTTTGCAAATTCAAAAGTAATGAATTAGTTAAAAGAAATCAGGCTCTTCAAGATGAACTTAAGAAAGAAAAGATATCATTGCTAGTTAGACTGCTAAGAATCCAAGAGTCTTTGATGCTGTGAGCCCCCACAGCAAAAAGAGAGTCATAGGTGAAGATCATCTCCTCGACTGCATAACAAAGACCAGTCTCCCAAAACATTTGTGTCAGGTGGCATGATTACCAATATGTTAACTATTCCCAAGCCCTGATTGGATTGAAGTGTTAATCCTGATAGTAAGCTTCCTAATTTCGATTCTGGAAGAATTCTAGAGCTTGAAAGTCAAGCTCTAAAGAGCATGCTTGGACTCCCCGATGTGTCCAAAGAAGATGAACATATCTCCGAATCAAGCAATCTCATGCACCACTTCCACCCCCGAACCTCTTCAGTGCTGCTCCTAGCTCTGAGCTTACTCCATTACAGTTCAATCCAAACTCACAAAAGAAAAGATCTGGACTTGGTAAAACCATCCTTAAAAGACCATCAAAACCAACCCAACAAGAATCTATCCCTACTGAGAATTCTACATCCTCTGTCCCAATTTAAGCTGACAATTCAGAATGATGAACTTGTGAGGAAGCTAACTGAAAAGATGGAATCCATTGAAAGAGTTCCCTAACCAATCAAGGAAACAAAGTCAGCCTCTTAGTTCCTCAAAGTCAAAAGCCACCACCAAAACAAAGCGTAGTGTGATCTATGCCACTATACTAGTCATACCACCGACAATGTTATAGAATCCTTTTTGTATGATCAAAAAGGATGATCACAAATTCTGATCACTTACAATATGTAAGTTCTCTCAAGAAAGCAAACTATACCAAAGTCATCAAGTATGCTTCAACCTCCAATCTGCTCAAAAGTCTAAAGCAAAACCTTTCTCCTCCTGCCCACATGTGCTTTAATGATCATCATCCTGATGACTATCTCATGAACACATGCCGTGAGATTTGCGGAAATCCAGCTCATGAGACATCCCAGCATGACAGTGTCATCCAAGCAAGGAGAAGCTCTAAGCAACCTAGAATCATGAGCCATCCTCGTCTCCAAATGCAAAACCTGTGGTAGCACAATGCACTCAACCACTGACCATGAGTCAATAGCCAATTCAAACAGCCTTTAGGCCCAAGCCCACTAGTATGGGTCACAAGAGAAACTAATCCAGTTTACTATTTGTGCAGAGACACGCCAAGGAGCCTATCTGGCATCTAGATAGTGGATGCTCAAGAAGCATGACTGGTGTTAAGGAATATCTGCACAAATATGTAAAGGAACCAGACCCGGTAGTCTTTGGTGATAACTCATCATGTCCCACTGAAGGTTATGGTTCAGTATACTGCAATGGAATAGTTTTTTCTAGAATAGCTTATGTCAATGGTCTCAAATACAATCTCATCAGTGTCAGTCCAACTCTGATGCAAAGTACATTGTGCAATTCAATGACAAACAAGGCACCATTTTCAATGCCAACAAAGAAATTGTTTTGATAGCTCCTAGAAGAGATGATGTTTATGTCTTAGACATGTCAACACTCTCTCAAGATGGAACTTGTCTCTTAGCCAAAGCCACTGAATTGTCAGTCAATCACCGGGCACAAGAGACTCTCTCACTTAAACTTCAAAAACATCAAAAACTTGGCAAAACAAAACAAGGTCCTTGGCTTACCATCACTGGTTTTTGCAAAGGATAAACCATGCTCACCAGAAAAAGGCAAACACCAAAGAGTATCTTTCAAAACAAAACAAAATTTCTTAATCAAAAGTCCTTCACCTCCTGCATATGGATCTTTTGGTCCAGTACCCAGATCAATCCAAAGATGAGAAGTATATACTTGTCATTGTTGATGAGTTTTCAAGATACACTTGGGTATACTTTCTTTCCAAAAGAGTCAAACACACTATAATGTCATTCATCGTGAACATTGAAAACCGAATGACATTTCTCATAAAACAAAT
Source organism: Chrysanthemum makinoi (assembly GCA_910596185.1). Lineage (NCBI taxonomy): Eukaryota > Viridiplantae > Streptophyta > Magnoliopsida > Asterales > Asteraceae > Chrysanthemum > Chrysanthemum makinoi. The sequence goes on from OU343225.1 coordinate 95,767,346, forward strand.
CAATCGACAATGGTACTGAAGTTCATAAATGAAGAGCTTGAGAATTCTGTGATGAAAAGGAATCTCCCAAAAATTTTCATCTCCTTACACCCCTGAACAAAATGGGGTAGCTGAAAGGAAAACAGTAATCTCATTGAGGTGCTAGAACCATTTTAAATGGCTCAATTATCAAAACATTGACCGGGGCAAGTCAAGACAGCCTGTTACACTCAAAACAGTCAATCAATGTCAAAAGACATAACAAAACCCCATATGAGATCTTCAAAGGAAGACTTCCTGATATCAGCTACTTTCATGTGTTTGGATGTCCCGTGTTTATTCATAATCACAAGGATCATCTAGGCAAGTTTGATGCCAAAGCTGATGATGGATACTTTCTAAGTTACTCATCGATCTCCAAAGCCTTCAGGGTATTTAACACAAGGAGACAACAAGTTGAGGAAACTTTTCATATCACCTTTGATGAGAGTTCGAAGCATCGTTCACCAACACTTATGTGGAGGATATAGGAATTGATAACTCATCAAGATATCCTCCTCATGAGTATAACATCAAATCAATTCCTCATACCAAGCTGATGCTGACATCTCATATTATGTCTTACCTCACAACCTACCTAGACCAACAATCAATGAATTCATTGAAAATCAATCAGCCCCCTCTGGATAGGTAACATGAACCAAATGTTCAGAACCTGTGATTCAAGAACCCCAACATGAACAAGACATCTCAACAGATGTTCTTAATGATTCTGTTGCTCCTGCACCTGAACTCACTTCTGAGTTTCTAGTGACGTCTTCTAGCTCAGATCCTAGACCATAAAGTAAATAGACAAAGTCTCAGGACATTGAGCTTGTCAACATCATTGGTGAACCCACTGAGGGCATGCTCACTAGTAGCATGGCTGCTAAATTAACTGCAGCTTCAGCCAATGAATGTCTATATGCTGATTTTCTATCAGAAATAGAACCCAAGAGTGTCACTGAGGCTATGCAAGAAGAACTTCAATAGTTTGATAAAAACAAGGTTATGACCTTGGTCAAATGTCCTCAGGATGTCATTGTCATAGGAATGAAGTGGGTTTTCAGAAACAAAACTGATGAAAATGGCACTATCATTAAAAATAAAGCCAGACTTGTAGCCAAAGGTTACAGACAACAAGAAGGCATTGACTATGATGAGACATTTGCTCCTGTTGCAAGAATGGAAGCCATCGGGATCTTCCTTGCATTTGCTACCTACATGAACTTCAAAGTTTACCAAATGGATGTAAAAAGTGCATTCCTAAATGGTGAACTCAAGGAAGATGTGTATGTTCAGCAACCTCCAGGCTTTGAGAGTAGTGAATTCCTTGACTATGTCTGCAAGCTTAACAAAGCCCTTTATGGACTTAAACAAGCTCGTGGCATGGTATGAAACTCTCTCAGCCTTCCTGATTCAAAACAAGTTTGTCAGAGGAAAGATAGACAACACATTGTTTATCTATAGGACAAAAAAAGATAGGATCATAGTCCAAGTGTATGTTGTTGAAATCATCTTTGGCTCAACAAATTGCACTTTGCAAACAGCTTGAAAAACTGATGACAAAGAAGTTTGAAATGAGCATGATGGGTGAACTCACTTACTTTCTTGGACTACAAATCGGCAAACCGATAAAGGAATCTCCATCACCAAGAGAAATATACCGTAAATCTCTTGAAGAAATATGAGATATCCGATCGCGGCCTCGTTGAAGACACCAATGGTCCCTCCTAACAACCTTGGACCTGATCTCACTGGCAAATCAGCCAATCAAACCCATTTCAGAGGGATTGTTGGCTCACCGATGTATCTAATCGCCTGCACTGCATATTCAATTCTCACCTGTCTAATAGCAAGATATCACCCAATCCCAAAGAATCCCATCTCATCAGAGCCAAAAGAATCCTAAGATACCTGAAGGGAACTCCAAGCCTTGGACTCTACTATCCAAAGTGCTCGTGGTTTGACTCAAAGGATATTCGATTCGATTATGCTCGGGTGCAACATGGACAAAAAGTACCTCGTGATCTTGTCAATTCCTTGAGATAAACGGTCTTTTGGAGTGCTAAAAGCAACAATCGGCTATGTCCTCACCGGCCGAGTATGTTGCCGCCGCATGATGTCTGGCCAATGTATTATGGATGAAAAGTCAACTCAGTGACTATGACATCCACTACAAAATGGTACCCATCTTCTATGATAACACTAGTGCCATTGCTATCTCCAACAACCCTGTCCTTCACCAAAGAACCAAGCACATTGATATCAGATATCATTTTATTAGGGACCACATAATGAAAGGAGACATAGAGCTTCATTTCATTCCCACTGAATATCAACTTGCTGATATCTTCACCAAACCCTTAGATGAACCTACCTTCAGAGATCAAAGTGAATTGGGAATGCTAGACATTGAAAGTCAGCAACCTGAAAACCAATCCCAATCTCAGTAAGTTTTCACTGAAATGGTCCATCCTCCCTGAACAAATCCCAAATCAACCCTCTCACTGAATGAGTAAGACTCATTCAGGGACCCTGACAGTTGATTCTGACCATTGAATAAGTAACTAAATGCTCTAAGTATCGCATTACTTAAATGTCCTAGGTTGGTAAACATACCAATTAAATATAGGAATAAATGTCTCCTTGTCTTACTGTCATCCATACCAAGGGTCTTTTATAATCTTACCTCACCCCACTTGGAATTTAATGCCTCCTCTTACATGAAATATCATGTGGATATTTTATTACTACAAAAGTGCACTTTTACTCGCATTAATCTGAATCCTTGAAAAACGGGATTTTATCAAGGGTAGTGGAGGGTGGCATTAAATGTGGAAATTCAAAACGTTTTCAAAAACCGACTTTACAAATCCACTTTAGTGCACAAACCACCCCTCTCATCACTCTATAAATACCCCTCACAAAATCCTTAAAACATACACAAAGTATTTCTGCTAACAAAACTCTATCAAAATCTCTTTCAAACCTAGAAATCTTTGTGTTCTTCAAATCTTTTTTCTGAAAAATCTTCTCTCAGAACCTTTACAAAAGTTTTTTCATCACAACTTGAGAGATTCAAAACCCTTTGATTGTTCTTGTCAAGATATTTTTCTCAAAACCCTAAAACATTTTGATGGAAATGACAAGAACACAATCTCTTCAGTTTGCATCACAGTGGGTAGGTGATCTTAGCAATGTTGAATTTAAAACAAATAATGTCATAGGCAATTTTGAATACCCTCAAACTGTCCCAACCTATAAGGACATTATGAAATTTTTGTTTAACCGCTCAATCGAAAACGCCTTTGTTAAATATCCTCAATTCTGTACCAAAACCTCCTCGGGGAGTTTTGGGCTACGACCACGCCTATGACCCGTCACCCTCAACTAATGACGCAGACCTAAGACCACTCAGGAGTATCTCATTAAGTTCACTTTTAATGGGAAAGATCACCACCCCGATTACAAAACTTTTGCACCTCAACAGGTTAGACTACAATAAGGGAGTTTATGTCGCCCATCCCGAACCCTCCACAGGAAGGATGGGTTAAAACAAATCGTTTTAGATCTAAAATTTTGGACAAGACCCCGTTACCAAGAGTTCATTTCATGTGGCTTGGAGGATTCCGTTCACGTTTGTAATTGTGTCCTCGGGAACCACTCATCCACCAACAAGTTCATTCTATTCGCTTGATGATGGCATACCGCTTGATGAATGGGGTCAATGTCGACATGGGAGAGATCATTTACAAGGATCTCAGAACCGTTATGAGTAAATCTAGGACTAAATACGCCGTATCCTAGGTTTATCTCTTGTGCTTTGCAAGTGTTACTAGGTTGTAATTACCCCGTGAGTACAAATATACCGCTTTACCTAGTACCTCGAGTCAATCTAATTTTCAAAAGACCCATCCCTAGTCCCCGATATTGTATTGACGGCCCATATGGTTGCTGTGAACAACCGTAGGGATTCAGTGTCTCCTAACCCCGCCCCTAAAAGGAGAAAGGGAAGTCTCGCACGGGACTAAGACCAAACCCAAGTCTCGTGGCCTTGAGGCTTCAGAACACCGCCTAAAAGGTAAAGAAAACCCAAGACTGATCCCACCCACGGAGACCAAGCAACATCTACCCTGGTGACAACGAAGGACACCGATAAATCACGGGGTGCCCTTGGTCCCAACTACTACTCCCCAAGATCCAGAGGAAACATACAACCCGCCGGTAGGGAACGCCTTCCACAACGCCAAGGATGACATTAGCAAATCACGCCTTTGTCCGAGGGCAACTAAATGATCCCAAAGACTCGAGGGAATCGCACAACCCGGCCGATAGGGATCCAACTACCATCGACTCTCGCCAAAGGCACTGTGGAGACACCCACCAGGTCTCAGGGGTCATGGACAAAGACTCGGAGAAAAGGAACAACCCGCCGATATGGAACCCACAACCAATCCTCGACTCAAAAGACACCGGGAAACGCCCACCGTGTCCGAGGGGTCAAAGGGGACAAAGACTCGTGAGAGATTAATACCACCCGATACGGAACCCATCACCTCCACCTTGTTAATCAAGTCGATGTTGTTGAGATACTATTTTCGATGAAGAACATGCCGAAGTGAAGATGAAATTTATCACCGAGAAGAAGTGGACATTGAGGTTCGTTGAACAAGAACATCGTCAGATGATCCACAAAATCCTAATGACTCGACTCCTCTTCATCCAGCTCATGAATTTAGCCAGCTTTGATAATATTCTTCCAATCATCGAAGCAGCAACTAGTTCGTGGATCACAAAAGCTTCAAGGAAGCTATATTCTGGGGTCACTAACACATTGTGGGATCAACATACTAAAAGTCGCGAAGTTATGCCGGTTCTGAATCCGATGTGCTCACTTTCAATGCTAACACTGATGAGCACAGAGATATTATGTACGAGAACCTTCATAGATTGAATGATAACCTGGCTAAGTTTCTCAAACATCTTCAGGGTTGTGGAACAAAAATTGATGAAATCAGGGACTCGGTCAAAGAAGACCCAGCACTCAACTCAAAAGTGCTGGAGGCTACTAAGGCTTACTTGAAGAATTCCTCAGACCTCACTGAACTGATCACTATGCTAAAGTCTGCCAATGTTTATGGTCTTTAATCTTCGGTTCAGTCTCTTCAGGAAACACTGGGCTCTTTGGATGCTCAAGTGACCAATTTAGCTAAGGCTTCCTCATCAATGGCTTGGAATCTTGGGCCACGCATGACTGCCTTGGAACGTTCTCAAGCTAATCTGGAAACAAAGGTCAATGGTCTTCAAAAGGATACATCTGACATCAAGGCTATGGTCACTGAAATCTACCAAGCCTTCAAAGGTCAAGCCACCCAAACTCCCCCAGTGTCAGAACCAACTCTTGCTCTCACTAACGTTGCCACAACAGTTGAGGGGGAGAAGACCATCAGCCGAAGAGACCTCCTTCACACCGGTGGGAGCCAACACCACCTCCCCACCGTACCAATTTCATCAGTCCCACCCTTATCATCATCAACAACAACAATGGCTATGACAGTTACACCCATCACAACAACACCACCACCACTGGTACATCATCTCTTCGTGCCAGATAAAGGAAAAGGCATAATGAAAACTCCCGAGCCTCGAAGATTCCCTACAAGATCGGCGACACTAAATACCGCTCTCACCACAACATGCTAAGTGCCTATCTTGCAAAAGAAGAAAGGAAAGAAACTACCCGAGGAGGAAAGGAAGAGCAAAGAAGCATTGATAAAGTTGTCGCGAAGAAGCCGAAAACTTGGGAATTGATCCAAAGAAGCTTCGAAGGGTCAGCAGACAAAGTTCAAGGATGCTCAGCCGCTAAGATGGCTAAAATGAAAAGCGCTTGGAAGAAAAGAACAAAAGAACCTGCAGCCCATCGCAAGGAAGAATTGATCATTACAACCGTCTATGACTAGTAGAAGGCATCCTGAAAATCATCGATAAGATCATCCCCAATTCCAAACCACCGGCAATGAATGTTTAGAGGGGGATGATAAAGATACCTTCGGTTTCATGATCCCCTAAAATTCATTGACTTTGGGATCACTGAACTCGATGAGCTTGGTCCAATAATTGAAAAGAAGCAGAATAAGGTGGTTAAGAAGCTGATGAAAATGCTCAAGAAAAGGTATGAAAGATCGAGGGATGCACCAAAGACAACTGGGATTCAGCTTTAATCGCACCACAAGGATCTCAACCTCGGTCATCATAGGCAAAAGAAAGAGGGTTGAGCTCCACCGAGATCAAAGTGCCCGGACTCAATGCAACAGGAACTACCAAGGGGGAAGTTTGTCAACTGTCTAGTGATTGAAAATCCTGAAAGAGGTTTGTTCCACATTGATGTCTATGGAAACCCAACATTTCAAATATAGAGTGACATTGATCAAAAGTGTGTGGTCGCAATGCCGAGTTACATACATGTGGCTCTCAAATCCGAATCCTCAAACGCCGGTTATGTGTCGATCTAAACGCCAAGATAAGAGAGCACCCTGACAGAGAAACACTCATCACAAAGAAAGTTAAGCTTGAAGCACTGGGATCCATCTTGACTGACATCATTTTCATTATCTTTTGTACTAGTGATAGGAACCTTGTAAATTGATCAATAAATGATGTATATTTTGTTAAAATATTCAGTGTTCCTTATTGTATTCATTAGTACATTTAGTGTAAGAAGAAGCCATTTGCTCACTTACACTGATCAAACACTTAGGCTATTTGTATATCCAAATAGGGGAGACTGTTGGGTTAAGTAAATACCCTGTTAGGAATTAGAAAATTCCATAGTAAAGTATCGGTCACCCCAAATGTAATCTAGCATAAGTTAGCTCGTAGACATTACGTTATTTACTAGTTACTTAGTTAGCTTTTTAGTTTAGTGCTTCACCGTGGAGGAAGGACGGTCTTTACCCATCAGATACCCGATCCACAAAGCTGTTAGGAGGTCGCTAGTTTGTAACCTATAAATACCCTCTACCTAGCAAGGTAGAGGGTTGAATGTTCACTTGGAATCTAACCTTATAAAATCTTACTAAGAACATTTCCCTCTCTCTCTCTCTCTAAACTTACTTGTATGCCCCACATGATCATGGTTTTAATGTGTTTGTGAAATCCTATATCTAACAATTGGTATCAAGAGCCATGGTTTGATCACTCATCTTTCATGCTTTTTGTTTTGGTGGATTTCATAAGGTTTTGGGGTATTAAGGGTTTAGGAGAGTTTGATTCATTTGGACAAATTCTAGTGTTAAAGTTTGAATTTTGCTTGTACTTTTGTGTTTAGGATCATCATATGTGTTTATGTTTTGAATTTGAAGGCTTAAATCATTGTGGTTTGGTTGTTTTTGATTGATAAAGTGGTTATTTTAGAAGTTTGTGCACGGCTTGAGTTGAGTCCGGATACTTTATTCTTCAAAGCGAGTTGCTTTGTTATTGGATGCGAGTTGGTACATGCGACTTGGTTGTTTAGCAAGTTGATTTTTATGCGATTTGGGTTCCAAGCGAGTTGTTCTCTTGCGACTTGATATCTAAAGCGACTTAGCTATTAAGCGAGTTGTAAAGCTAGCGAGTTAATTTAAGCGACTTGGTGTTTAAGCGAGTTGATTGTGTTGCGAAGTGATACTAAAAGCGAAGTTGGCTATGTAGCGACATGATTCATTAAGCGTGATGACAGTGTTGCGAGTTGATGCTAATGCGACTTGGCTATTTAGCGAGTTGTCTCCTTGAGCGAGTTGGGTGTTTAGCGAGTTGATAACTAAGCGAGTTGTGTGTTTTACTACTTGTCTAATTTTAGACTTGTCGCTTCTTCATGATACATTCTTACGGTTGTTCTTTTGGTTTAGTAAAATCCCGTGAAAGAATCAATTTCCCGGTTTAATCAAAGAATTGTAAAATCTCGTAGAACTTGTAATCATGGCAAACATCGTTCCAACTATTGGTTCTTCTTCGCTATCGAGGATGTTCATGCAAGGTGCCTCGGATACTCGCTCACCCACAATGTCTTACATCATCGACCCTTTTATCTCCGTGAGTGCTTGAACTCTATGATACCCCACGTAACAATCAAATGGGTTGTACTTCTGATGATCCTACCTTGATTGACTCTACAAATTATGATCAAAACTCCTCACCTTCTGAGTCAAACTTCAACAAACTACAATCAAGTAATGACCCATGATACAAAGCATCCGAATGCAACATTGAGCCATTTCAATTACTTCATCAAGATCTTACACAACCGTTATCCACTCCTATGAGTCGAACATGATGTGCTCTCTTTCGCCAAGACTTGCCTACGTTGAAAAAGGCCGTTATGAACTTAGATCAACCAAGCTTTAAATTACCAATGAGAAGGGATTAATTGATGACTCTAATGCTGCACTTCAAGTTATCTACAACCAATTTCAGCCACTTATCAAAGGGGAATATTCTCACGACTTTGATCCATACATAACCTGGAATTTCATTCAAGAAACACACCGAATGGAAATTCATGAGTTTATCAACACATATGTCCAACTCATGAATAATATGGAAGTCTACATTAAGGATGCTACTCAAAGGAATGATTCTCTGAATGAGTTGAATGAGAGTCATAGAAAATCAAAGGAAATGTGTGATATTTTGGGAAATGGTTCAGCTTGAAAGAACGAATATGCCGAGGCCGATCTGCGGAATTTCGCATACTAAAATGAATGATGTAATTGGCTGCACTGAACACAAAGGCTCAGAGTTGGACAAACTTGAAACCGCTTCATGACAAGATATCCTTGTGCATAAGGTAAACACAGATGCCATACCAACAAATGAACAAGTGTCATGCATTGAGGTAATCTTAACTGACCCTATCTTTGATAATAATATCGATGAATGTGTCTTGTTGAGTCGAATCTAAAATCCTTAAAAAAATGACATGGTAACAAAAGGGGTTTATGATGAACTTTCAAACAAATACTCAATTTTTGAAAAACATTGTATTTCCCCGAAATTGCAATACAACAAAAGGAAGAAAGTTTTCGCGCTACAAAATCTTGCATTAATCCGAAATTTCCAGAATTTCGAGAATTCTTTGAAATTAATCAATTGAAAACCCAAATTCAAGACAAAGACTCAATCATAAGCAATCTAAAATGTCAACTCTCAAATCTGCATAAGAAATGCGATCTTAGGATGAGCAATCCTAACCATGAGATGAGTAGTGAGCTTAAATCTAGGAATGATGAATTGGCTTTATGTGTATCCAACTTATTAAGAGAAAATGAGTCCTTAAGAAAGAACTTATTAGAAACAAATTCCATTTTGGTGACATTGATGCCCCTCAAAGCCCAAATTCAGGATAAGAACTTCAATATTGTTGCCTTAAAAACGAGCTTAGAAAATCTATTGGAAATAAGGTGAACACTAAGTTTGCAAAACCATCGACCTTGAAAAAGTCAACTGTTCAACAACTCAAAACATAACGTAGTTAGCAATCGAATGCTTTTAGAACTGAAAGATTTAAACCATTGAAATCTAGGCTTGCCTCCCAAGTTGATGCGAATACTGGTTTGTCAAAACCAGTCACTTCACCACCTCGTTCCGATATGATGAATAACAAACCTCAGGTTAATGTTCAAAGTTCTAAGATCGGAATACTAGAGTTCGTCTACTTAAGAAGCATCAAATGGCAGTTCAATCCCCTAAGAAACCCAATGTTTACAAAAAGACCAATTTTCATAAGCGGTATGTCCCTACACCCAAATCTACTAGCAATGTTTCTAATGGATTCCCATCGGGCGAGATTATTTAAGTTTATAGGATCCAAACGGTCTTACATACCTAGATCTTGCCTTAAGTGGATGCCCACAGGAAGACATTTAAATAATATTGAACATAACAGGATCCCTACTAATGATACACACAGATCAAACTATACAACATCCAACAAGGAGATTACTCATGTCACTAACTCTTCCATTTATAATTCTACATGTACTTCTAGTGCAATGTGCTCTCAGTCATTTTCGTGTACAATGCTCACTCAATCAGAACCTCATGACTTGGTTTCCATCAGAGATTAAAAGTGCTTACTCAGGAGCTATAGCATGCCAGAATTGACGTACCATGTACTTTGACTCCTATTCAACTTGAATTAGGACTCGCTCTTTTATAATCTGTGTATATAAAAAAAAATCATTTTTACACTTATTACATCTACATTTACTCTTATTACATCTATTTTTACACATATTTTTACTCTTATTTCACTCATTCTTACACTTATTTCTGTCATCGATAACATCTACGACCCTAGAAATGTCATTCAACAATGTCACAGGATTTTAGATGAAGTTCAACAGCAAGAATAACCTTTTACTTTATTTATTTACCTTTTTAACTCATACTCTTGCTGTAGAAATCTCATAATAATATGTCAATCAATGATTACCCTCTTCCTCAGATCATTGATTGAGGGGAGGATTACTTGTAGCCTAATCAGACATCTCGCATGCTTTTAATTTGAGTTCCTATCTTTTATGCATGTGGTATGACATGCTGAATTGCTTTATAGTTGTATGAGAGTTGTTATGTTATATTGCCATGCCATGTTTTGCTCTGTATATGAAGCCATAAGTATCAAGTGAGGACTTAAAGTGTCATTCCCTATATTTGTGTACCTTATGCTTTGCAGCCATGTTTTATCTGTGATGCGAAGTTATGTGGGTCAAGTAGAGGTCAAGTAGAGGGATCTTAAAGTTTCATTCCCTATATTT
>OU343225.1:95778262-95947630 GCA_910596185.1 Chrysanthemum makinoi
GGAGCTTGAGAAATCCAAGATTTAGATGGTTTCTTCACGATTTGATGATGATTTGTTGACTTCTTTGATGGTGGTGGCGAAGAGTGAGAAGACGAATCTGATGATGAAGATATATGAGGAGACTCTGATCCTTCGAGAGGTTCAGAGGTTTCTTCCCTTGATCGCGCAGACTATCTAGAAGAAACGATTACAATCAACATCTTGATCTTTTTCGACTTCTCGCTCGCTCAAACTCATATTCGATTGTATCCTCCACAAGCTTTTGTTGTTGCATAAGAGTGGTGGCACCAGCTCCCTTATCGGGTTGATTAACCGCGATCGAGATGGTTGAAGTGGGGCAGCCACCACTTGATCCTCCGGAGCCACCCATTTGGTCTTTAGCAAATTCTTCGCCTTTTTGAAGGTGTCTAACTATATTAAACTTCTTCAGTATGATATATCCAGTTGCTCTTCTTCTTGATCCGAGCTTTCATCATACGGTACAAGTACAGGAGTCTTTCCTTTTCCTTTATTAGCCGTGGACTTGGAGGTTTAGTCAGCCGGCGAGGTGTTACTGCTGCAGATTCGAGTAGGTAATCTCTTCATCTCGTGTCGATTCTCGAGCCTTTCACAAGCTTTCTTTGGCGTTCGTGATGTGGAATAGGTTCACTTCCTTACTGGAACAACTTTTTTGGAGGATTCCTTTGGGAAGCTTCTATAAAGATCTGTACTTGTAACATTTCAAAGATCTCTTTCTCGGTTCTCCTTACAGTGTTCCGAAGATTTTTCACAAGATGACCAACTTTGCCTTGTCTAACCGCTTCAGCATACCTTTGTATGCTTCTCCTTTATCTTCGCTAGAAGGAAATCGGCAACACAACACCTTGTTTCTTTGTAGACTATTCCTTGATTCCGACCGATAGAATAGGTTCCACAACATATCGTGATTGTTCGGGTCATTTAGCCTCTTGGGAATATCGATGAAGTCCAAGTGCTCTGGATCAACAGGTTTAGTATATCGATGTAGGGGAATCTTTGAGCCAAGTTTGTTGAGAAATGACATCATGTCATCCCAAATCGGAAGCGATGTGATGTGTTTCATGTTGACCAATGCCTCAAATATTTGCAGTTCCATGAGCTTAGGATGCTCATGCAGCCACCTGCCACGCACCGTAAATGACTTGGTGATGATCATGTAGAGTTCTCTCCATGGTTGAGGAATACTCTTAAGCTCCCACGTGAGAATGCTTGGTGATTACTCTGTTGAGCCTCGTCACATAACCGAGTATTGATTAAGAATTGGAGAGTGAGCTCTTCAGTAGGTGTGGCATATATTTTGGTTGGTTCGACTTCAGAATTAGGGAATGCTCTTAAGTCTGCAGTGTAATGGTGACTTGTTTGTGATTCAGAGTCACCGTCACAAACAGGTCGCCCTGCCCTTGACTTTCCATAGTGTTCCGTAATCTGGATATAGATCTCGTGAAGTTGCGAGTGAGTGAGCATATTCGATACGGATGAGTCCTCTAATATCAATAGCAATTAAACGAAGACTCGAGCAAGTGAGGTGTCAAAGTCAACACGAGATTATTCTTTCCTATCTTCATTGATAGCCATAAGGATAGATATCACCAATGGAGAACTTCGATGCATCCATATTCATTTGTTCAACCATGTCTTGATCTGAAATAACATTAGACAAAAGCACCAACATATCGAAGGACATAATGTTAGTCAACGTGAAGGTCTTATTGTCTAGCTATTGAATGTACAAAGGTCAATGATTGTTATGAGTCCTAAGTCACTTGTATGTTCAATAGTTCAATGACGCCGTGAAATGTTTCGTGAGTTAGTTAACTTTAAGTTTTAAAGTTTATTTTATCACTTATTGTTCACAACATGTCAAACGATTTAAGTTTATTAGTGACATTATTGGATTCGTGATGATATGATTAGTTTATTTACAAGTTTGTACACGTAACAATTCATAACAAAGTATATCTACGGCTTATATGAGGATTGGTAAAGTTATCGTGAGACGTAAATGATATATGCGTGGCGTAAACTTGCGTAGGATCCTAACTTACGCCGTAAGAAGATATTACGCCTGTAAAGAAAAATTGGGACCTTATGCGTAGAGGTTACGTGGCATATATTAACTTACGCCGTAAGGCTACCGTAAGAGTTGACCTTATGCGTAGAGGTCATCGCTTACGCATATCTTTCATAGGATACGCGTAGTCCCATATGTAGAACCTTATGCGTAGAAGCTACGCGATAAGAATAATCACGATAACAAGCTACGCATAAGGTGATCCTTATGCGTAGAGTTACAACAACCTTGATTCTGAATTTTAAGTGTAGCAAGCCTAAAACAAAGCATCATATCATCAATTTTGACACATAACATTCATTTTATGACAGATCAAAACACAATTGTTCATATAAACGCTTAGCATTAGAAAACTTTACGCAGTAGTCTAAACCCTAAATCTACGCTATGAAATCTAGCCATGGAAAATGCACAAAGCTTTTCTGGTAGTTTAAGAGTGTTGAGGGAGTCTTTATACCAAGTTATAACACTTAACTCGTTGTGAATCAATAGTTACCAAATATTATGAACTTTAAACCCTAATTACAAATTGTCACCAATTGTGAGCGGTGGTTAATAACAATGGGACTCATTAATTCAACAACTTAAGACCCTAACCCAACAATCTTTTATACCAAAACACTTTTCATTTGAAAAAACCCAAATCGACACATAAACCCTAATTTTTAAAAATCAAGACGATACGGTTTCGGGTGGGTTTGGATGGTTGAAATGGTATACTTGATGTATAAACAACGTCCACACAATGATTGTGTGTTCATACGCTTATGCGTAGAACACATAATCACGCGTAACATGATTTTTAACCGTTGGATTTGAATAAAATTCAAGACCTTATCTTAAAAACATGTTTAGATCGTAAAAACACTTACACAATGATGATCAAATCAACAGATTTCTTGGTTCAATCTTAGGCGTAGGATGTGTATAGTTGAGTGTATTAAATGTGAAGTAAAAAGGTAGGTGGGAGGTATTTTTATTAAAAATAACTTTAACATTTTAACAGTTTTAGTCCCTCCACCTTTTCCTTTTTCAAACAAAGCCATTTAACTTCCATTTTGGTTACCAAACAAAGTATTTAGGAAAGGAACTTTGACGACACTCCCCCTCGACTTGAGAACTAATGAAAGGTTATAAATTTAGTCCGAGGAGTGTCATTGTACCAGAACATTTACCACCATTAAAAGAAACAACCGAGATAAGATAACATGCAAGTACACAGATGTTTTGAAATAGTGAAAGTTTATTTTCTCCCCCTCAACACTTGATCGAAAAAATATTGAATTTTGAAAGAATAAAGTGTTGACGGAAGAAATGTACTTGCCATGTTGAAAGAAAATTAGATTAGAAGAATATTTTTGTTGTTTTTATCAGTTTTTATAATTTTGTATTTTGTTTTTGAAAAATTATTTACAAAAGAGAATTTGGTGTTTGGCAGGTTTTTAAGACTGTTTTAGAGGTTATCCATTCCTCTTGAGTCCAACACCTCATACCAATCCGGTGGACCAACTCATTAAACCTAGCGGGAGGCAAGGCTTTGGTGAGAAGATGCCAATTGGTATTCGTACCCACAAAATATAATTCAACAGCACTGCTCCACGTGATCCTTGATGAAATGATATCGAAGATCGATGTGCTTTGATTTCGAAAGTCTTGTGCCAACCGAGTTTGCGAGATTGCAATGGCACTGATTGTCGCAGACATCGATTCTCAAATACGTAACCATTGTCTTTGAGTTGTGTTCTCATCCATATGACTTGAGCACAACATGCGGACATGGCTACATATTCGCCGGTTGAGGACGGCCGATGTACAATCCTCGCTTCGATTGCCATGACACCAGCTTTATCACCAAGAAATTGTAAAGCTCCCAAGTGCTTTTCCGTGAGTCTAATCATCCTGGCGGGTCGCCCTCAAAAGGCGATTAGTTCAAAACCGAATCCTTCTGATACCGATCCCCAAGTAATGGTTCCCTTTATGTATCGGAGGATTCTTTTAGCCTCGAGAGAGGTGGGTTTCATTGGTCGCGACCGATGCGGAGCAAAGATATACAACAAAGACAATATCAAGTCTACTAGCTGTTAGATACATGAGAGACCCAATAATACTACGGTATTTTGTAGGGTCCACCAATTTCCCATGTAAATCAGCGTCTAGCTTCTTGGTATGGGCCATTGGTGTGGCATAGGTGTCATGTGTTTCATTCCAAATTTTTGTAACAATTCAAGGGCATATTTGGACTGACTCAAGAAAATACCACGGTGTGATTGATGAACTTGCAATCCGAGAAAGAATGTAAGTTCACCCATCATGGACATTTCAAAATTTTTCTTCATTAGTTTTGCAAAAGCGATTGAAAACTTTTATGTGTAGACCCAAAAATGATGTCATCCACGTAAATTTGAACAATTAAGATATGTTCCCCGTGATATTGTATAAAAGAGTTGGGTCAACCGAACCTTTGGTGAAATTATTAGCAATGAGGAAGGATGATAGCTTATCGCATACATGCCCGAGAGCTTGTTTGAGACCATACGTGAGCTTTGTTCGCTTTGTAGACGTGATTGAGGCTGAAACTCGTGATCAACGAATCCATCCGTTGGTGACATAAACCGCTTTCTTTAAGTTGTCCATTGAGAAACGCAGTTTTGACATCCATCCGATAGACCGTCATATTCATATGAGCCGCGAACGCTAGAAATATCCGAACACCCTCAAGACGAGCAACCGGAGCAAAAGATTCTTCAAAGTCAATACCTCTTCGACGATAACCCTTAGCCACCGTGACGTGACTTATTTCGATAACATTTCCTTCAAAGATCCAATTTGTTTTTCCAAATCCATTTGAGACCAATGACGTAGACTCCTGTTGGTCTTTCAACCAGCTCCCATACTTCAAGACGTTTGAATTGGTTGAGTTCTTCTTGCATGGATTCAATCCGGTTGTCTTTTGTCATTGGCTCTTTGATGTTTTAGGTTCAGATTGGCGGGAGCGGGCATGAGTGCATAAATGCAATGTTCACCGCCTGCTGTGAAGACGCTTGTCTCGTAACGACAGGTTGATTCGGGTTGCCAATAATGTTTTCCAGAGGATGGTCTTTCGTCCATCTATGTGTGAGGGTTGATGTTGGTATACATTGTCGCGATTCCGAGGATTCAAATAGTTTGTTGAAGATTCCGCGACATCAGTGCGCAGCCTCATTAGCAAACGGGTTAAAAAACGCATTTGGATCAAAATCTGCAGGTGGGGGTACTACATTCGAATATCATCGCCAGCCTTCATCATTGTTGGAAGCGGTTTGTTCAACTGTTGTGGTGGAGTCAACTGGTGTAGGTGCATCCGCAATGCGAGTTGTTGTAGCAGTGTATCGTAAAAGAGTATGATCGGTTTGGAGCAAACGGAAATGGATACACCGAGCACGTTCATCAATATCGTCACTGAGCAGCGGAGCAAATAACCTTTCCATTTGTTGACGAGTAAGCCGGGGCTTTGTTCACCGATGATGGGGTTTGAGGGAAGTTTAGCGGTTGTGACCGGTTCTAAGTCAGTTATACTCGGAAGCCATTTCAGTAAGTTCATCGAAATGAGCATGAATCGTTTCCATCACCTGCTTTGTACGACGATTCCGATTCGAAACCTTTGGAATTATCACATTATCCGATAAAGACTCCAATGTCAGCTTTGGCTTTGAGCTTTCCAAAGTTATCACGATTATTATTCGGATAGCAAAGAGATCCAAATACATGAAAGTGTTTTATATTCGGTTTTCTGTAATGGACGAGCTCGAAAGGTGTTTTGTTGTGGCGTTTTGTAATCATAGAACGGTTTTGAGTATAGCATGCGATGGATACAGCCTTCCATAAGTAACTGCGGAAGTTTAGCATTGATTAACATTGTTGCAGCTTCCACTAACGCTCGGTTTCCTCTTTTCGACAACTCCGCTTTTGTTCGCATGTGCGGCAATAGATGTCCGATGCTGAATTCCCACTTTCTCATAGAATTCACGAAGAGTTTGATTAACAAATTCGATTGCCTTTATCCGCTCGATTAGTGGTGTGTTGCAGAGTCGAACTTGTATTTTCGTAAGAAAGGTGATGATCATTTGTGGAGCTTGATCTTTGCTTCGAAGAAAGTAGACCCAAGTCCAGGGTGAATAGTCATCAACAATTACTAAGATGTAGCGTTTGCCATTGATCGTTTGCATACGCATCGGGCCACACAAATCCATGTGAAGAAGATGAAGCACATCTTTGAGAGTCGTTCCACCTTTGAAGGAAAATGAGCACGAGTGCTTTTGCCTTGTTCACAAGGTGAGCAAAGATGATCTTTAGAATACCGAAACCGTGGAAGTCCTTCAACTAGTTTGTGTCGAGCAAGGTTGGTGATGGTTTGAAAGTTTAGATGTGAGAGACGACGGTGCCATAGCCAGGATTTTGTTGATGTTGCCTTTGAAAGTAAACATATAGGAGATGAAGCAACCATGTCTTTCATAGAGATAGTGTAGAGACTAGAATTACGCGATCCGGACATAAGGTCATTTCCTTGTAGATCACTAATGAAACAAGTTTTCTCCCTGAAAGCAACCTCCAAATCTCCATCACAAAACCGACCTACCGAAAAGCAGATAATGACCGAGGCCTTCCACATAGTAAACCCTGCTAATTTCGATGTTTCCATTGACATAGTCTCCAGAGCCCATGATAGGCTGCGGTGATCATTCCCGAACGGCGGTGCCTATGAACTTTGAGACAAAGTTTGATAACAGTTTAAGATTGCCTGTCATGTGTCGGGAACATCCACTATCAACAATCCAGAGAATGATCTAGATCACCGAGACAAGCATCGTGTCATACACCGGCCTGGGCACGTCACTCATGTGCAACTCCCGCATATTAGCCATCAACATAATACCACATTGGCCCGCAAGTCCTCCATATCATCATCCGAGTCCATTTGCCATAAAGCTCTGTTCTTTGTCCGTGAGAGTTCCACCGACTTCATCCTTAAGAGCCAAAAGAAGAGCTCTCTTGAAATAAGCACCGCCAGTCCCTTGGCTTGGGCATGGTACATTAGCCAGTGTCCTTCTCATTGCAGGTTGTAGCATCAAGACCATTCAACCCATGTCGCGAGCATTTCCTGCTTTCCACCACTTGAGCTCTGTTGTTATTCCTACCCACTGCATTAAACCCTTGACCACCGCCCATCGGACGACCATAACCACGATTCTCAACTTCAACTCGCCCATTGTTTACAACACTGCCTTTTGATTCCTTGTATTAGATGAGGAACTAATACGGTTGTTGGATTTGTTGGTATAACGGCTAAAGGCATTAGCAATCATAGCAAATCCTTGTTGCAATGCTTCGAACGGATCGGATTCCTCATTATGAAGTGCTTGATCATTGTTGTTGTAAGGACCAACCGATTTTGTTGAGGTTGATGATTGATCGCTTGGGGTTTGAAGTAGTTGGTTGAGGAGAATAATTTTGTTGAGCATATAAGGCAAGTTGTTGATTTTCCTGGATGTGTGGTGGAGCAATTTGAGCACGGAGAATCCTTTCCCTATCAACTTCCTTTCATGAGGCTTCAAGTAATCGTACAACAACCGTAGGTAGACTGATGCATGTTTTTAGCTTGATGGAGAAAAATGACATACTTCTCCCATTCAGGACCAAGACTACTTAGGAACTTAGTATTCACTGCAATTCTTGGCATGTGGATGTTGTGTTTATCCAAATCATTGATGATGTCTCAAAATCGGTGATGATAGGACTCAAGTGTCTCTCTAGGTTCAATCATGAAGTGTTCATAAGCCAAGTAAATTTTGGATTCCAAATCTTCCCGATTGAGTACAGATCCTTCCATAAGAAGACGAATATGATCCCACATTTTCTTTGCGCCTTTTGAGCATCAACAATACGAAGAATTAGGTTTGGTAATCCTAGGAGGATATATTCCATTGCAAGCTCATCGCTTTCATAGTGTAGAAGTTCTTGAGGATTCAAGTCTTCAACAGTAGTAATGTTCGCTTGTTCATCTCTTGGTGGAATGGCATTTGGATCTCCCGCACAATGACAAGAGGCATCTCAAAAGGACCTTCCAAGATAACCTTCTTTAAGAACTTTTCATGTGGCTTCTTTAGATCACAAAATCTAAAGAACCTTATTACCCATTGATCGTAGTTTCTTGGAGTGAGCATTGGAGGTCTATCAAGTGAACCAACCTCATGAATTGATTGTTGGTCGCTTAAAGTTTCAAACAGCTTTGCAAACCAAGTGGGTTTCCTCATAGTGATCCTTGATGGATGTTGATTAAAGTCATTTGTGTATGGTTGAGCTTGAAGACTTTGTGGTGGTTGAACCATTTGAGGTTGTGGATTTGCAGCAAGTTGTGGAGTATGTTGTTGGTTAAATTGTTGTTGATAAATTGCTTGTTGTTGATTCCATTGTTGATGTTGTGGAGTTAGTTGTTGTTGACGCTGAGGATGAGGATAAGTGCTGAGGAAATAGTTGAGTATGGTGGTTGTTACATGTTGATAAACTTGTGTTGGTAAAAATGGATCTTTGTAGTCGAATGAACCTTTGTTGATGAAGTATCCTTAGGTAGAAATAACCAAATAACACTTGCTTAAAAAACACCAAAAATTACGCGTAACAATAAGGAGTTACGCTAGGTTTTAGCTATAGTTGCAAGGAGAAAAGGCTAAAGTTATGTGAGACAACAAAGTTAAGGAGAAACTTAGGCGTATGATTTAGCTTATGCGTAAGACAAGGCTTAGGCGTAAGAAAATCTTAGGCGTGAGGATTTCTGCGCAGAAAGTTGAGCTTACAGCGTATTTTAGGGTTTTATCCCAAATGATCTTTTACACTATCACAGAGCAAAAGATATCCAAAGTCGACGATTTTCTTATCCAAGTAAGAAAACATGGAATAAACCACGAAAATGAAGATCAAACCAAGGATAATCTTCACGGCGTAATTTTAGGGTTTTACTACTGTAGGGATTACTCGTGAATATTGATTTTGCCCAAAGATGATTCTAAACCAGATTTTGTGATGAAATAGCTTCAATATCACCAAAATAACACAAAAGTGTGAAACTTGATGATCCAAAGCTTCTAAAACAGTTACGCGTAGGAAAGCACCCTCGTTACAAAACTAGCTTAAAACGAAGTCTACACACATAAAGTTTCAAACATTTTGCCAAAAACTTAAACTTTAACACCCAATAACCTTTAAAGTACAAGAATCTTGGATTGAAAAGTGTAAAAAATGAGTTTTAAGCGCGAGAAAGGTTAAAAACGTGAACTTAAGTAGACAAAAACAAACCGTTTCACCCAACTAGATGGCGATTGATACCACTGTTAGGTCACTAGTTTTACCACACAAGCTTATATAAGAGATATAGAGAGGCGATTGAACAAGATAAACACCCACACACACGTTAGCAATAGGCCGGTTAAGAATAGAGTGAAAGAGAGTGAATAACTTTAACAACCAACCTTCAAATGAAGGTTTACAAGGGGTATTTATAGGAGGGAAGCTAGGGCAACACTCCTAGTTCCCTTCTCTTCTTATTGGGCTAGGGCCTAGGCTTATGGGCCTTCTACATAAGCCTAAGGCTAATAACAAACATAAAGGCCATAATAAACTAACTATTACATATGAGTAACTAACACTTGAATAAGGTTTAGGAGTGATTCCAACATGTATGAAATTCATAGGCTCTGGCGTGCTCCTTGTAACTCTCAAGCTCAGCGGTCAATTTAGCATTCGCGCCTTAACTTGCGATTGACCGCTCTAACTTTCTCAACTTCAATGCCACATTGATTGATTAATGATTCAACATAAGCACGCGGTTTCCTCATCGGCCTCATTAGATTTTGTGCCACACACTCTACTAGGATCCACATATGGAGTTTGGAGTTCGATATTGCTACAACTCGGATTGTCCGTATGTATCATGTGGGTTGCTGGCGTCACAGAATTCCGCTTTGTCATGAGTAAACACATCAAATATGACATTGTTATAACATGGATCAATGATTGGTACCTTAGATATCGCGCATTTGCGTCTAGAGACGAGGTCGTCGAGTCGTTGTCGTGACTTAGTCTCCTCAAGATTTGCCATTAAGACGCAGTTAGCATTGATGTCCTCTCGCTCTTCCAAATCATCCATAATAGCTAAAAGTCATGTTCCTCAAGACTCAATCAGAATCCCGCTTCTTGCTTATCGCTAACAAAGCGACTTTCCAAGAAAATCACCATTCTTCTTGTGCGGCTTAGTGGGACAATTCCTTGCCATGTGACCTAGTCCTGACAGCTTATAACACTTAACTCGATAATTTCCCTGATTCACATTTCCATGATTCCCAACGACCGAGCCGCAACATACCCATTCTGATTACCTTATCGCTCTATTCCCAACATTCTCCCATCCGATTTCCAACATGTCTGACCCGACTGATTACCCGATCACGGAACCGCCGATTACCGATGCGACTGTTAAAAGCTTTATCCAATAAAGAAAATATCTGTTGCAAGGTCGCTTCGGGTCGGTTCAGGATCGCTGATTCCTAGTTCCCGTATTGTTGATCCGGATAGAATTGTTGTGGTGGTTGTGGAATGTATTGCCGCAAGTTGTTGTTGTTGGAAGATGATGAAGCTTGTTGTTGTATTTACTGCTGTTGAGTCTTGCAATAAGTGCCAATGGATCATGATTCTTTGCCATCTTTTCTTTCCGACTTCATTCACTTGGCTTTGGTTTTGTTTCGTAAAATCGCTGAGTTGATCAAAGTTCACCTGATGGAGGTCTTTTGTTTGGTTGACAATAGTGACATATCGTCCCCATTCTTCCGAAGATTATTCAGAACTTGATGTTTTGAACGATTGTTCTGGGTGCCAACTTGTTTCTAATAAGCTCATTCATCAAAGTGCAAAACCTTCCATAGTAGGATTCAATGGATTCTCCGGTGTAGATGTAAACTTCTCCCATTCAGCTTAGTAGCTTGTTCTCCATGTCTTGTTTACCAATCTGCTCCATAACATAGTCGCATATACACGTTCCCCACTATCTCGAAAGCGAGTTTCACAACCGCCTATAGCAAAAAATGTCTATTGGTAAACCCGCTTGGACAATATGAATTGCCATGTCATCCTGATCGACTTGTTTCTGATCCTCTTCGGTGTATTCTGATTCAGTTTGAAGATGAGAGGATGGTGGGATGGGAGGTGTTGCATCAACATTTCCAGGGACATGGACTTGTCGAGGCTTGAAGGGTCCATCCTGAATGGATTTAATCATGAGTTTCTCATTAGGTTTGGTCTTGATGTAGCTGGAGCATTCGACTTGTCCATTGAAGATAACCACCTTTGCCAACATAGAAGGTCGGTTTTCCACCGCGCATGAATGTCTTGTTAAGTAGCCATTGATGAAGGTATGATATGATAAAGTTGATGTAGGATCGATTCAACGATAAAGGAGTTGTGGTTGATGAAGATTAAGCTCGGTTGAGGTTTTTCTCGAAAGTCGTATCCTAACCTTGGTTCTTAGTCGAAAAATTTTTCGCCCAAAATTTGAAATTCACTTTAAAAATCAATTCTAAGGTCGTATGAAAATTTGAGTTATGACAATTTTGACGCCAAATTTGACCCGAAAATTTGAATTTAGGCCCAAAAATTTGAATTTTTGACCAAAATTTTCACATAAACCAAATTTTGAATTTCGCGTAAAAATTGAACGTTTAGTCTCCCCTAAAAAATAAATTTTACTCAAGTTTTCTCCGCCAAAATTTGATTTTTTTAAAGCTTAGGCGAGACTTAGAGAAAAGGAGTTAGAGTAGAATTGGTGCTTAAGCGTAGGATCTTATCGCGAGGATCTTTATGCGTAGGATCTTAGGCGTAGGATTCTTATGCGCGAAAGTATCTTACTCGAACCTTAGGCTTATGTAGACAAAAACTTAGTCGTAAAACCTTATGCGTAGTGTGATCTTCGTAGAGTTCTACTCATAAGAGTTTATGCTTATGCGTGAACTTAGGTTAAAAACCAAAAATCCTTTACAGCAGCCACAAATAAGGGATATCCACAAGTCGAAGTGTTCCACACACTTATCCAAGTGAGGGAAGCACCGAGTAACCGTTAAAGCTCAAGAATCTCGCACCAAAAAGTTATAAGTTGGACCTTATGCGTAGTTGACTTTCTTACGAGTAGAACTAGGGTTTTGACCTACTCGTAAAAAATTTCCAACGATTCAAACGATTTCTCTTGCAATGATATCCTTAAAACACTCAATAACCCAAACATGTTGACCTTTTTCACCCAAAGTGCTTAGAAAAGTTACGAGTAGAAATGACCAAAGAACCAAATACGAGTTTAAAACTTAACCAAAACGCTTAAAGCTTCGAACTTTTTGAAAAAAACTGAAACTTTAGCACCAAATAAACCTTAAACCACAAGAATCTTGAATTTTAAGTGCAAAAATTAAAGCTTTAAGCGTGACAACTTTTTATAACGAAGCTACGCCAGATAGTACCAACCTTCAAACCAAACACAAACACTCCTAAACCATTGTTAGGCGATTGATACCAATTGTTAAGACCAAAGATATATCAACCTTATCACAAATACCCACTTAACGAACACAAGTATACCACGTTAAACCAACACTTTATCGCAATATAATAGGAAAGGAAAAGATGAAGATAAGAACTTGGTGACTTGAATATGAATTGTATGTTAGAGGTAGAGAGAAGAAAGAAAACAATAAGTTGTTATATTGCTTCAAAGGAAAACACACACACACACACTCAAGCACACCCCTCAAATGAGACTTTGAGGGGTTTATATAGTACAAGTAGAAGATGCCCTAAAAGGCTTTCTATGGGCTTCGTGGGCTTGGACATGGGTTGGATTGGATAAAAGGCAAGCTTAACATAACTAGTACCCATTTAGCTTAGTCCAATCCACAAGCCCGTTGACTATTCTATCACGATATCTAACACACGTTACAAAGTTCTTAAATGTGAATGACCATCACTTCTAATAAAAACTATTAAGGCTAACATGTTTTGTGTTAATATTGCTTATATGATGATGGACATGTTAATCATGTATTGACCAATTACTTACTAAGTGTTATCGCTTACGTTATAGATGTTAATGTTTGTAAGTGGTTGTGGAAAGAAGGTAATGCTTGGACTAAAGCTTAAGGATTGGGAGTGTGGTATAACAACCCGTAAAATTTCGGATTATTTTAATAATATTTATCGCGTCAGAAAATTCAAATCGGTTATTTTCTGACAGTTGTCAATATTTATATTTAAAAACAAGAGGTCATTTCGTTTCCTTACAAACCCGACACCAAGCACAATAACGGTACTTGTCCACTAAGTATCTGTGAAATTTATTATTGTCCAAGTTAATGTGTAAGCATACATAAGCTTAATCTATTATTCCGAAAAGTTATTCCGTATGCTGCAGTGCAGTAGCATACAAGACAAAAAAAAAATAATAAATAAATAAATAACGAAATAAGTAAAATATACATATTTTATTATTCAAGGATAAGTTACGGAAAAAAAAAAACGAGAAGTTATCTCGTGAATTTAGAAAGTCACGCCATGCAAACGGATTCCCACACTGAATTAAATAACAAGCAAACAATTATAATCAAATTTCAATGTAATAAGAATGTCATATTATTACGCTTTATAAAATCGTTCGAAAATATAATTTCTATATTCTTCGGTGCACGGAAGGTACGCTTTTACGAAGATTCGACAAAACACGGGGTACAGTCAATACAGTTATTATAATAAAACAAAACACATTACACCTGTCCCACTTCTTTTATCTCCTTCTTCTTCACTTTCCCTTTTCTACTTATGTCCAAAACCATGAAACAAGAAAGTTTCCTGCTCCCCTTCCTCTTCAGTCACCATAATCCATCACCACAAATCTTCAGCCACATAATCTACCCTAAGGGGACACTAGCTCGGCTGTGAATAGAGATGGAATCCAAGTAGAGTGCCACGCTGAAAACCAAGAAGAGAAATAAGGTTTAAGACCTTCCCTTTGTACATCTATAAAAAGGTTGGTTTTTCAGCCAAGTCTCCAACCATTCCCAAATAATTTCGAAAATTAGGGTTTCAAGAAGTAAAGGGGTTTTCAAAATTGAGTTGGGGGTTTTGTAGTTGAGCGCATAAGGAAGCTACCCCAGGAGTTAATTGTTCCAATTCGTTTCGAGTCCTCTCCAATTGAGCTCCTTGGTTTTCGGATTTTCATACCCATTCGACCCACCCTTGGGTTCATTGTAAGAAACACAACCTTGTTACTATTTTACATTTGTTGTAATTATGATTAATTTTAATTCGAATTTATAAATCTTCTTTAAATATTATTGGATGTTGTTGTTAATAAACTTGTGTGGCAAAGATAAATTAAGCGACTACATCAAAGTATTGGCTATAAAAAATTGTTTATGCTTGAAGCCACCGCGGTCGAACCACAAGTGGTGAGTTTTTCTCTTTGTTTTAATATGTGGGTTTCTTCCTCCTTGCTCTATTGACGAGATATGACCCAAAAATTTGTATTATTTTGGTCCTTGTTCATGTCTTGCCTAAACCCAGAAAAATAAAAGTATAAAGATAAAGAAGGTGTTTTGGTAATGTGTATTGGGTTAGATTTGGGTTAATGTTATTCTAAAAAAAAAATGGTTAAATCATATTTTGTTTTTGGAACTTGAGATGTATCTGTTTGAAACAATCCCACTCAAAAATTCATCAAGGTGTCTTATTTCTGATGTAGTTTTCCAGCTTATTAGTCCCTTACGTGTAAATAATCCCGACTGGTGTCTCACCACCCCCGGGCTTATGTAGCTTCGACATAGGCCAGACATCTTGTTTGACTTGTACGACTAAGGTGATCCCTCCTCGGAGAATATACGTCGTTCTTACTTGCATCGTTTCGTGCATGTTACAAAACTAGTAAAAGTAATGTTAGTATCATTAGGATTGCAAAAGCTCAAAAAGGGGTGCGATTGGTTTTTGATTCATGTGGGTCGCGAGATATTATAATGAAAGACACCGATAAAAATTTTGTTAACCTCTAATTTGTTGGACCAAAAACATGAATTGTGTCGTTAGTATGTGAGTAAACCCCAACTATGAGTAGTCATCCTACCTCGTCAATGTCCATTTTGTCCCACTAATAATATCATATCAAAAGAATTTAGTAAACTTTTAATGCTTTTATGTTTGGACCTGTTTTGAAACAAAAATTGAAATTAGTCAAATGAACTTAAGTTAGATGGTGTATTTTGTTTAACAAATAAGTAACATTAATGTTGCACTTGAAATATTTTCTTTATACATCGATCCTCTTGAAACAAAAGAATAATAGATATATAAGGACTTAATGTTGGCTCAAAGTGAAAAGTACATTTGTTTTGCTACTAGACTTATCGCTAAGCTTATTGGACTAAATAATTTTGGGTTTAAATTGTGTTTGTGTTTGTATTATTGGGTCGAGCGTGGTGTTGGGCCGAGACCCAACCGAGCCCATCAATGGGTGATTTTTTTTTAATCGTCTATCGTGGTTTCGGCTTATTTCCCGACTTACCATCAATTTATTTTACTCGACTTACAATCCATTTTAAGATCATAAATCATTATGAAACATAATACCCTCTCATAATATAACACTATAAGTTTAAATCAAACTAATATAAATTGTAACTTAACTTTTGAATATTTCTATGTTAACCAATAAATGTGATATATAGAGATATTTATACATGTATGTACGCTTAGTAAAATATATACCTTTGAAAATAATGTTACATAATCCATTAACGTCTAATATTACATGTAATTATTTTTCGTACATCGTCATTCGGTTGCCATCGAACCGAAGACGCATTCGCCCTGATATACTCCTATGACATATTTATGCACTTCTAAGAGCCAATACTTACAAACATTTAGAAAACTATTTAAACTTAAATGCTGCCACACAAGCAACAACAACAACAACAACAACAACATAAACATTTGAAAACTTATAAAGTTAGTTAAACTTTATCGAGTCTTAAACATGAAGACTAAATATGCCGTACTTAATTAGGTTGCGTGTCGGAGCCGTGCACTATCACTCCTTGATTTAATTCTTTTTAGACTTCATATTGCACATTGCCAAGGTGAGTTTCATAGCCCCTACTTTTAACTGTTTTATACTTGTTTTGGGGGAAGATACATGCTCATTTTACTTAAATCATTTTACTTGTGCATTCCATGCATACTATGTTTTTACATGTTTAAAGTTTTCATCATACATAGATGTTTTATAGAGCATACCAAAATGTTTGACCTAGAATATTACGCAGCTTAGCCTAAGTCCTCAGATCCCAAATTGCCCTCTTCATGAACCGTCAATTCCTACCGGGAAGCTAATGTTATAAATAGATCTATTGAGGGTGACTCCTCTGTTCGGTTGACCCCGCTTGGGTCAAGGCTAAAACATATAACATGTCAGGACCGAGTGTATTGGGATAAACACTCGCCATGGGCTCTGTATTTGTATGACTTCCTTGTGCATACATGAACTGTCAGCAGGTTGCATGAACTTAGTGCTAGCGTAATACATTCAATATATGACATTATATTCGTTGTAATGTACATATACCCTACTTATGGTCCACTAATGAAATCTCTTTTATGAAATCCTTTTATGAATTGAAACCATAAACTTTATGATATTATGCAAGACGTAATGATCATCAAAAACCAAATTTGAAACAATGTACTGAAATTCCTTTTAAATAAACCTATGAACTCACCAACAGTAATGACCCCTTTTAGCATGTATCTTCAGGTTTTGAGGTGATAGCTTATCTTTGGAGGCGCACGGCAAAGGCATGGCATGGTCATAGATGACTCTGATTTATGTATTGGGACCACTTGTTTATAATGGGCCATTTTCCGCACAAATCAATAATGTAAACATTGTTTTTAAGAATGAATAAAAGTTTATTTATGAAAAACCAATTGTTCTATGCTTATGTTGTGATACCAAGTTAGTAGCACCCCAACACTCGTATGCTTCCGCTGAGTCATTTTTGGGGGTGTTACAGATTGGCATCAGAGCCTATGTTATAGAGAACTGGGTATATTTTTAAAACCTAGACTATAACCACTTTGACAAAAACTAAAACCTATGACCGACACGTGCCTGCCTGCCAAGCCGATGCCTCACTTATGATCCTGTTGAGATCATACTTGATAAGATACATGTTTTATCACTGCTCACCTAGTTTCATTATAGGTTATAATTATTTTTCCCTATACGTATACTTACGTATCACAGCACTACACCTTTCTCTCGCATAAAGAGAATGACTGTTCTAATCCTTCAAGACAACCTTTAAAAGTATTGTGACATATTACTAGCGTAACTAAGCTAAGTATTTCAAAATTCATTGAACCTCGGGTGAATATAGACTGATCACCTATATTCAACCAGTGGACAAAGGACATAGCATCGATCACCTATGTCCGACTCGGAGGTGAATTTTGCAAGATTTTAGGATAGTTATAATAGCTTTATGTCTAGAGAGAAGATGATAATATTTTGATAAACATGTAACATTTCAATAACCACACATTGACGGTTACCACCTGGGCGCTCACCAATGGCGTCCACACTACCCTAATCACAAGCCACCATCGCCACACTAATCACAAGCCACTCATCGGCATACCCTAATCACAAGCCACTCATCGGCATACACTAATCACAAGCCACTCATCGGCATACCCTAATCACAAGCCACTCATCGGCATACCCTAATCACAAGCCACTCATCGGCATACACTAGTCACAAGCCATTCATCGGCATATCCTAAACACAAGCCACTCATCGGCATACACTAATCACAAGCCACTCACCGACATACCCTAAACATAAACCACTCACTGGCATTCCCTAATCACAAACCACTCACCGGCATTCTTTAATGACAAGTCACCACCGACATTCATTAATCACAAGTCACTCACTGACATTCCTTAATCACAAGCTACTCACTGGCATTCCTTAGTCATAAACCACTCACTGGCATCACCCTATCATAAGCCACTCGCTGGCGTCACAATATTTCTTAATCATAAGCCACTCACTGGCGTTATACTACTTCTTAATCATAAACTTTATAATTTCATATCACAATCGGGTTATGTTATAGTCACTCCTACCCCACACCTTACACTCCATGGACAAATTAAACCATTCTAGAGCAACCGCTTCAATAACACCTATGAGAAAATACAACAAACCTTTGGAAAAACCTATAAAGACATGATAAATGACCTATAATCCCACAAAAACTTGAAAACCTTACGCACCACCGAATTAAATACCCTGAGGCTCCACCTACCATTTAAGAATAACCATGCTTACCTTGTTACTCTCCTACAAACAAAAGAGTTGCCATACAAACTATTTCCGATTATCCCTCAAACCATGATAATCAAAATACTTCATGAATCATTCTACAGATCAAATTACAACCTTACCATTTCACCATAAAATAAACTACAATTCTACCCATACTTTACCAAAATAAAGTGTTCCTCAAAACTTTGAAAGATATACCCGAACCACTCTATTGGTTACTTATTTCCTCAAAACGTGTTTACCCCATAAACGGAAATGATCAATGTCCTCCTTGGTAGCTAAGCCTAACCATGTATCCTACACCTCTGCCAAAACTATAGATAACAATGAGGTTCACCAATTATTAAACCTCTAACCCTACCCAACATAGGCAACTAAGTTCTACTCTTAGACATTTAAAACATATGTAGGTGTTTATACCTTACTACACACCCTCCTCCTATAATGTTTTTGTTTTAAGAATCCATCTTTAAATAACATTTTCTAAATTACTCATTAAAATGAGACAAAACACCCTGGTCAGACTATACTAAATTTTTGTAAAAAAAAAAAAAAAAAAAAAATGACTAAACACCAAGAATTTTGCAAAACCATCTTATCCACACTATAACTAAGAGCATGTTTTATAGAGGCCAAAATCTTTTGAAACCATGACGTTTTTATACAACTATTGATTTCAAACATATGGATGCCTAATTCTTGAAATATTGTTTTGGTCAAACTTGTGTAACATCTACTTAATGAAGGTTTCGAAAACAAATGTTTCCCCATTCCTTAAAGAAGGAAACACACAAACCCGTAGCAAACCTTAAGAATTAACCACTATACTTCAGAACCATTAAAATGGGTACGTTTTGATAAAACCATGAGAAGTTAAAGGAACTCACACTAACAAAGTAGTGAAGCCTCGTAACATCAAAACTTTGAACCTTCACCCAATGAACCTATCCTTAAGATCATGGCACCTCGGATAGAGGATGTGCTATCGCATAACACCTAGGTACCCATACCCGAAGAGGAAACCCTAGAAACAACCTAGGGACAATTCAAAACTTGTTCCAAATACCATCACTGTTCCGACACCCCTATCGGGTACGTAAACTGAGATCCGGACGATCTCCTGAAGGTGGTAGACTATAACAAACCGTAAAATTTCGGATTATTTTAATAATATTTATCGCGTCAGAAAATTCAAATCGGTTATTTTCTCGACAGCTTGTCAATATTTATATTTAAAAACAAGAGGTCATTTCGTTTCCTTACAAACCCGACACCGCACACACGGTACTTGTCCACTAAGTATCTGTGAAATTTATTATTGTCCAAGTTAATGTGTAAGCATACATAAGCTTAATCTATTATTCCGAAAAGTTATTCCGTATGCTGCAGTGCAGTAGCATACAAGACAAAAAAAAATAATAAATAAATAAATAACGAAATAAGTAAAATATACATATTTTATTATTCAAGGATAAGTTACGGAAAAAAAAAAACGAGAAGTTATCTCGTGAATTTAGAAAGTCACGGCACCGCACGCATTCCGACACGAATTAAATAACGGCAAACAATTATAATCAAATTTCAATGTAATAAGAATGTCATATTATTACGCTTATAAAATCGTTCCCGAAAATATAATTTCTATATTCTTCGGGTACCGGGAAGGTACGTTTACTCGAAGATTCGACAAAACACGGGGTACAGTCAATACAGTTATTATAATAAAACAAAACACATTACACCTGTCCCACTTCTTTTATCTCCTTCTTCTTCACTTTCCCTTTTCTACTTCTGTCCAAAACCATGAAACAAGAAAGTTTCCTGCTCCCTTTCCTCTTCAGTCACCATAATCCATCACCACAAATCTTCAGCCACATAATCTACCCTAAGGGGACACTAGCTCGGCTGTGAATAGAGATGGAATCCAAGTAGAGTGCCACGCTGCAAACCAAGAAGAGAAAGAAGGTTTAAGACCTTCCCTTTGTACATCTATAAAAAGGTTGGTTTTTCAGCCAAGTCTCCAACCATTCCCAAATAATTTCGAAAATTAGGGTTTCAAGAAGTAAAGGGGTTTTCAAAATTGAGTTGGGGGTTTTGTAGTTGAGCGCATAAGGAAGCTACCCCAGGAGTTAATTGTTCCAATTCGTTTCGAGTCCTCTCCAATTGAGCTCCTTGGTTTTCGGATTTTCATACCCATTCGACCCACCCTTGGGTTCATTGTAAGAAACACAACCTTGTTACTATTTTACATTTGTTGTAATTATGATTAATTTTAATTCGAATTTATAAATCTTCTTTAAATATTATTGGATGTTGTTGTTAATAAACTTGTGTGGCAAAGATAAATTAAGCGACTACATCAAAGTATTGGCTATAAAAATTGTTTATGCTTCGAAAGCCACTGTGGTCGAACCACAGTGGTGAGTTTTTCTCTTTGTTTTAATATGTGGGTTTCTTCCTCCTTGCTCTATTGACGAGATATGACCCAAAAATTTGTATTATTTTGGTCCTTGTTCATGTCTTGCCTAAACCCAGAAAAATAAAAGTATAAAGATAAAGAAGGTGTTTTGGTAATGTGTATTGGGTTAGATTTGAGTTAATGTTATTCTAAAAAAAAAATGGTTAAATCATATTTTGTTTTTGGAACTTGAGATGTATCTGTTTGAAACAATCCCACTCAAAAATTCATCAAGGTGTCTTATTTCTGATGTAGTTTTCCAGCTTATTAGTCCCTTACGTGTAAATAATCCCGACTGGTGTCTCACCACCCCCGGGCTTATGTAGCTTCGACATAGGCCAGACATCTTGTTTGACTTGTACGACTAAGGTGATCCCTCCTCGGAGAATATACGTCGTTCTTACTTGCATCGTTTCGTGCATGTTACAAAACTAGTAAAAGTAATGTCAAGATCATTAGGATTGCAAAAGCTCAAAAGGGGTGCATTGGTTTTGATTCATGTGGTCATGAGATATTATAATGAAAGACACCGATAAAAATTTTGTTAACCTCTAATTTGTTGGACCAAAAACATGAATTGTGTCGTTAGTATGTGAGTAAACCCCAACTATGAGTAGTCATCCTACCTCGTCAATGTCCATTTTGTCCCACTAATAATATCATATCAAAAGAATTTAGTAAACTTTTAATGCTTTTATGTTTGGACCTGTTTTGAAACAAAAATTGAAATTAGTCAAATGAACTTAAGTTGGATGGTGTATTTTGTTTAACAAATAAGTAACATTAATGTTGCACTTGAAATATTTTCTTTATACACTGATCTACTGAAACAAAAGAATAATAGATATATAAGGACTTAATGTTGGCTCAAAGTGAAAAGTACATTTGTTTTGCTACTAGACTTATCGCTAAGCTTATTGGACTAAATAATTTTGGGTTTAAATTGTGTTTGTGTTTGTATTATTGGGTCGAGCGTGGTGTTGGGCCGAGACCCAACCGAGCCCATCAATGGGTGATTTTTTTTTAATCGTCTATCGTGGTTTCGGCTTATTTCCCGACTTACCATCAATTTATTTTACTCGACTTACAATCCATTTTAAGATCATAAATCATTATGAAACATAATACCCTCTCATAATATAACACTATAAGTTTAAATCAAACTAATATAAATTGTAACTTAACTTTTGAATATTTCTATGTTAACCAATAAATGTGATATATAGAGATATTTATACATGTATGTACGCTTAGTAAAATATATACCTTTGAAAATAATGTTACATAATCCATTAACGTCTAATATTACATGTAATTATTTTTCGTACATCGTCATTCGGTTGCCATCGAACCGAAGACGCATTCGTCCTTGATATACTCCTATGACATATTTATGCACTTCTAAGAGCCAATACTTACAAACATTTAGAAAACTATTTAAACTTAAATGCTGCCACATAAGCAACAACAACAACAACAACAACATAAACATTTGAAAACTTATAAAGTTAGTTAAACTTTATCGAGTCTTAAACATGAAGACTAAATATGCCGTACTTAATTAGGTTGCGTGTCGGAGCCGTGCACTATCACTCCTTGATTTAATTCTTTTTAGACTTCATATTGCACATTGCCAAGGTGAGTTTCATAGCCCCTACTTTTAACTGTTTTATACTTGTTTTGGGGGAAGATACATGCTCATTTTACTTAAATCATTTTACTTGTGCATTCCATGCATACTATGTTTTTACATGTTTAAAGTTTTCATCATACATAGATGTTTTATAGAGCATACCAAAATGTTTGACCTAGAATATTACGCGAGCTTTTAGCCTAAGTCCTCGATCCCAAATTGCCTCTTCATGAACCGTCACCTGGCTGGAAGCCGAATGTTATAAATAGATCTATTGAGGGTGACTCCTCTGTTCGGTTGACCTTGGGCCAGTCAAGGCGAAACATATGGCATGTCGGGACCGAGTGTATTGGGATAAACACTCGCCATGGGCTCTGTATTTGTATGACTTCCTTGTGCATACATGAACTATCGTAGCTTCGGTTGCATGAACTTAGTGCTAGCGTAATACATTCAATATATGACATTATATTCGTTGTAATGTACATATACCCCAATTTTATGGTCCACTAATGAAATCTCTTTTATGAAATCCTTTTATGAATTGAAACCATAAACTTTATGATATTATGCAAGACGTAATGATCATCAAAAACCAAATTTGAAACAATGTACTGAAATTCCTTTTAAATAAACCTATGAACTCACCAAATGTAAGTGGTGACCCTTTAGCATGTATCTTCAGGTTTTGGTGATAGCTTATCTTTGGGCCAGTAAGCAAAGGCATTGCATGGTCATAGATATTTCTCGATTTATGTATTGGGACCACTTGTTTATAATGGGCCATTTTTCGCACAAATCAATAATGTAAACATTGTTTTTAAGAATGAATAAAAGTTTATTTATGAAAAACCAATTGTTCTATGCTTATGTTGTGATACCAAGTTAGTAGCACCCCAACACTCGTATGCTTCCGCTGAGTCATTTTTGGGGGTGTTACATGTGGACTCTTATAAGATTTTGTATGTATTAAGAGCTTAGTAGTAGAATACCGAGCTTGATCACAATGTTACACTGAAGGTCTTTTAAACGGTTTAATTGTAATGTTGATTAAAGTTTATGTATTGGTTTTTAAGTATTTTGGTTGTTATAGTAATGAGTCAAAGCGTTTATAAATGGTTAAAGGTGTGTTCGGTTTAAGGTGTAATTATACCCATTTTCAGGTCAAACGGGTCAAGTGTCGTGTGATATGTTAAGATATAGTTTTATTATAGTATGGAATGTTAAATGTATGTTTTGGTACAAGTCATGGTGTTAAATTGGAGTCAAAGTGGTTTGGTTAAAGAAGTTGGTTTTCTGCTAATTTCTGCAATGGTTTTGTATCTGGTGTTCAATACGGCATATTCATTAATGTGGATACGACATATTAAGTTGTAGAGTTGATATGGCGTATCACTCATTGTGGATGCGGCGTATCAGCCTCAGCATCAATACAGTGTATCCATCAATATGGATACGGCGTATTGATGCAACAATGGAGGTCGTTTGTTGGTTTTATAGTTTTGTGTAAATCGTTTTAAAAAAAGGTCTTGAGAATATTTCTTGCAAATATTATAAAGGTGTCAACTGTTATAGAATATTGTTGTTTTATAAGAAACTAATAGCGAGTCCGTTATAGTCAAATTGTTTATGTGTAAAAGTTCAAAATTTCGATCAAATCAGACACGGGGTATAACACTACCTATGTAACATTGTTAATAAATTGATTAAAAAGGAAAAGAAAGTTATAAGCTTTGAGTGCTCTTTGTCCGCACAACTTTTTAGGGTCAACCTTGATGCATCTAGCTTCCAAGCCCGTAAGTTTAATGTTTTTAGGTTTTATGTATTAACGAATTACATTATGTTTATTTTAATTTATTAAATTTATTATTAAATGATAATAAAAAGATAAACTTAACTAACATTAATTTAGGAAGTTATACACCTACTAACTTTATGATCAAACAAGCACTAAAAATAAACTTTATAAGGACATTAATTTATGTGTTTTGGAGTGGCTGTCTATACAACTGTCATGCATAAACTCTTTAATCACGCAACAAATTTATGTTAAAGACTTTTCAGACATTTACGAAGTATATAAATAATGCTACGTACGAGTTAGTGTGAATGCAAGTATGCGACATTCATAGACAGATGGAAAATTAGGTCAATTTAAAGCACTTCAAAATAATAGGTAAATCGTATAAAAAAATACTTTACTTTAGATCGATTAAAATTTAAGGTACTAAATTATTTTTTTTTTCTCAATTTAAGGTATCGAAATTCATTTTACGTGTAATGTTAGGTTTTTTTACTTTTTGAAATACATCACATTAATTAACCATTTCAATGAAAGCAGTGACTGGAAACCTCTTTCGAAAAGTAGGAAAAAAAAAACAACCTTAGATTACACATAAAATTAACTTTGGTACTTTAAATTAAGAAAATAAAAGTTGGATACCTAAAATTTAAATTGACATAAAGTAGAGTACATTCTTATACGATTTGGCCTAAAATAAAAGTGAACAGAACATGTTTGAATTATTTTAAAATTTCTTAATATTTCAAGAGCTAATGTATAAAAAACTAATGCTGAATATCGTTTTGTTAGTTAGCATAAAATATATTCGTACTAAAAAATATTGTCACCTTTCTAGGGTTGTCTCAACATAAATGTATAGTTTGTTTCAATAAATTAAAAAAGATTTTAGTAGAAAAATATCATATTTAATTAGTAGAGAATGTAGTTAGTGAGAAATCGTAAAACTTTGTGCAAAATAAAATTTGGGATGGAAGAAGTAAGAACTCATAGTAAAATCAGTTTAAAGTCACTTATGTAATGTCGTCCGATTAGCATCAAGAGGACTTATAAGACCATGCATAATGATGAGGGTCCATCTCCCCCTTTGGCGCATTAAGGCCACTACAGCCATCCGTCACTATGCTTGATCGCTTACTTTTGGCACCCGTTTGGTGGTGCATGATACTATTTTCTGTGTGTTTTTATGTTTGGTTTGGAGATCACTATTACTGCTATCCGGTGGTTGGCTTGATGAAAAAAGAGTAAATGTTAAGGTAAAGGTGGTACGTATATTGGTGACCATTATATCCGGTCTAAATTCATGAGATGAAAATTCGTTCTTTTTGGTTTTGTTTAAAATTTTAGTCCACAACTATTAGTTCTTTCATTAAGCAATGATCCAGACTCTGAAAGCCAAAGTTTAACATTATTTCATACAGTCAAATCTTTTAATCTAAATTAGACATATAATCGCGCAAAGCGACGGTGTATAGCGGCAAATAATTATATTTGCGAAATCGTGATTTTGGTTAGACCTTTGATGCAAAGCGCGCGTTTTTTTAAAATACAAAGCGTGTGTTTTTTAAAATTAATATAGTGTGTGTTTTTAAAAAGTTGTCAAGTTTAAAATTGATCAAGAAAAGACATAATTTAAGTTGCCAAGTTTTTAAAAAGTTGCTAAGTTTAAATGGTATTTAAGGTAATTTAGACAAACTAAATTAATTTATGTAATATTCAAGATTTCAAAATTTAAGAATAATGATTCATCTTTTATAAGTAGTGAGTAGTGATTGGCATGCCTAAATCACATGCCTAATTTATGATTGCTAAGATTCAAACACGTATCACCAGATCGACAGATGTAATAGAGAGAAAGTATGCAATCCATGTGTCAGTTATTTAATGAGTTAGGTTAAATTTTAAGCTTATATTTTAGACATATCAATCATTTTCCATAAGGAGTATAGATATATCGAAATTAATTCGAGAATGAAATGTATAATTAGGATTCCATTGATTACTTTCGTTAGGTAATTAACTTGTTGGTGTTGTGGATTCTATACCTCAATAACTTTTTAATAATTGAGTATCTAAGACTATGTTTATCAGTTGGGTTGCCAACACAATTTAAAGAATATACATACAAAATAATATTTTTTTAATCTTAGCATCGAATATTTCCTTACAATCTAAATCATCAAGCAACCCAAGTTGACAACCTATAATCTGCCACATGTCAATGTTTTAATGGCTATTTGTTTTTTTGTTTTTTTTTTCTTTAAATACTTATTATTTTATAAATGAATTGATTGGTTGTATGTATTGGTTGAATTAGGTTGTTGATAAATGGTAAAAAAATATAGATTGGTTGTATGTATTGGTTGTGTAGATGAAAGAAAAAGAAAATAATATTTAATTAAAAGATTGGATTGTGATAGATTGTTAATAAAAATACTCTAACAACAACTACCACACTCAAAACACCCTACAAAACCATTGTCCCTTCTCTCATTGTTCCTCCCCCTTCCCTCTCTTTCAAAACTCCACATTCTTCACTTGGTTTGCTTCATATTTTGAATTCAACTTCACCATCAAAGTTGCAAGAGTCAATATATTGGAGCTACAATTACGAATATACGATTTCTCGGAATAATGTCTTTCGGAATTTTCCTCCTGTTTCCTTGCAAATCCAAGCTTCAAGATGGAGAGTGGAACAAAGAGAGATAACTGCCAACAATCTTTATCAAATTTCATCAAGAATTCACAAACTGAATCAAAGTATTGAGCTTCATTTACTTCTTTTTCAGGTAATCTAGTTTATAGTTTTTGAAATATAATAGTACTAGTTTAGGACGCGTACATCTGAATGAACTAATTGTCGTCAGATAACCTGAACACGAAAAACTTTTGTTATAGTTACAATCTTTTGTGTCTAGATAGTAAAAACTATTTTAGAAACGAGGTACAAAAAGTTAAGGAGAAAAACTACTAAAAAAAGAAAAGTTTACCCGCCAAAATCGAAAGTTAAGGTTCTTACCATTATGGGTAAACAACTAATGATTTTATTGTTCACTTGGTAGACATGCCTACGACAGTGATGAGTGATGCAATAGTGATGCCATCAACAGAATCACAACAGCTAGCAACAAAACTAATAGCCGAAACGAAAGTTGAGTTTGTGATGTGTGAATGTTGTAGCTTAACTGAAGAGTGTACACCCGAGTACATAAACAGGATTCGCGAAAGATATCAAGGAAAATGGATATGTGGACTATGTGGTGAAGCAGTTAAATATGAGATCATTAGAAGCAAAAGGCTGATCACCACTGACGAGGCCATGACGCGCCATATGGCGTTTTGTAGAAAGTCAATATTGTCGGGTCAGAAGACAGACCCGACAGTTGATTTGATTGATGCTATGAAACAGATTCTAAGACGGAGTTTGGATTCACCGAGGCGTGTTAGGTCTATGCCGTGTAGTCCAATGAGGACGATGGATGATAGTGTTGGAGTTGGACTTGCTCTATCTGAGAGCTGTATACCGGATGTTACGTATGTTGTTGAATTGGAAGAAATGATGAGCGATCAAAATGGTGAGTGAAAACATGGTTTTTTGATCGAGATATGTAAAGCATGTAACAAATTTTATTAGGAAGTACTATAAACATAAACATGACTACTGGATATCACGTGTTCATAGTTATTATGAATATCAAATAAACTGATGACAAAAGTTAGTAATTTTAATAATTGTTAGCGTCTATTGATCTAACGCGAGTCGCAAATAATTGAGGATGTATTGACGGGCGAAAAAAAGAATGATACACATCATTGTTTAGCACATCTTAAACTCTTTGAAATTTTAACCTAAGTCACGTGACCAAAAATTTCAAATGCTTGAAATGATCTCACTCGCCAAGCTTAAGAATCTATTTCATACTCCGCAAGTCACTCCCCCTTCCGTCTCATAATTAAATTACAACATTAACCTATAAACTGTGACGGACCCATGAATATTTGAAAAAATATATATATTTTTCCTAATTGCTCTTATGTTTTAATGAAATCTTCGTTTTAGTTCACTTTTTATTTCTCTTATATTTAGGTATAAAATTTTCTGTGCCTGTAACACCAAACTGTTTTTTTGCTGTTAGGTATTCATGAATGCAGAAGTTAATATTACGGAGTACTAAATATGGGCAGTGGATGACCAACGATATTATTACTCGTACTACTTTTTACACTTTTAGTAATATTGAAGTTTAGACTAAAACACGTAAGATGATAAACACGTAAGAAAGTTAGACTAAACGATATCAACGATATTAAACACGTAAGATGCATATATTGAAATAAATATAACCAAGTCCTTTAGTATATAAAATCAAGCTTAACAAACCACGTTTCCGGTAAGAGTTAAGTAAA
Source organism: Chrysanthemum makinoi (assembly GCA_910596185.1). Lineage (NCBI taxonomy): Eukaryota > Viridiplantae > Streptophyta > Magnoliopsida > Asterales > Asteraceae > Chrysanthemum > Chrysanthemum makinoi. Next base: position 95,807,102 of record OU343225.1, read on the forward strand.
TTCTTCATATTACGTCATGACACATGATAAATTCATGCTTCTTCCAGTTTTGTTGTAGGGCTGAACACAGTGAAGGAAGGTTGTAAAAAAAATAAAAATAAAAAATCAACTGTAAATCTGTAATATAATGAAAGCATTTTGCTAATCAATGCTCACTGGACAGAGTTTAAAATTCATTTGTTGATTCATTATTTTCATATTTAAGATAGTTAGGTGTTGTTTATTTTTTATTTCTAGACTAAGTGGTAAATGGATCCTACGTGGGTCCTATCTGTTAGAACCTCTGGATGGGGAGGTATGCATATTTCTTTCTCTATGCATATAGAGGAAACAAAGGTTATAAATGGGTCCTACTCAATAAAAAGTTAATATTAAATTGTTTTGTGGGTCCATGTCTTTAGCTAAAAGAAAAAAGAAACACCACCTTAGTCATCTTATTCAATTCTTTCCTTATTTGATTCATTTTAACTTATAAGACGTACATTTATAATTAATCATAAAAATGCCATCATAAATTTTATTTTAAAATCCAACTTAAATATGACAATAATGAGTTAAAAGATAATTTTTACACTCTGCCCAGTAGTCATTGTTTAGCAAAACTTATAATGGAATACATATTTATACCTGATGCAATTAGAATAAATCGGAGTTTTTTTTATGAAAGCTAACACTTTTGAAACATAATTCGGTCAAGGCCACCACGGGACCCCTTTTAGTTTCGTCCCCGGCTAAACATCATATTTTTCGGTTTGTGAAAGATCTATTAGTCTACTATAGTGTAACAATTCAGTTGGTTGATGGTAGTGTATGTGCCAAACATATCATATCATCTTATATTATATGCAACATGTGTTACCTCTTTATGTTTGTTTATAGACATTTTTGGTTATGTGTACGTTCTATGTTGAATTGACTGTTTTAGTCTATCTTTCTACATTTATGAAACGTTGCCAATATTAGTATAGTAAAAACACGAGTCCTGATCAATACCAAAATATGATAAGGATGACATTTCACGAGACACTTGGTCCCTCCTAATCCGAATATATATCAACGAATTTGATCACTTTTATATTTATAAGAATATAATAATAAAACATGTACCACCACTTTAATGGACATGTAACACGTTGGGATGAATCCAAAGTGAACAAATAGCGACTAAAAATGGATAAAAGTCGTGTTTATAGATGGATATAAATTTGTCTATATATGTGCATGTGCAAGAAAACCAACTTACATGCATGGTACCACACTACTACTATCTAGAAAAAAGATTGATATAGAAATGAGACAACTTTACTAGAACAACATAAGAATTTTAAATTTTTAATAGTAGTTGTTTGACAATTAACGTATATTAATGGCAGACCGATTAGGCATTAGGCGATAATCGACCGTCCGACTAGCACCTAGCGTTTTTTGCAACTTTAAAAATAAGTAAACTTTTTCTTTTGCAACCTTGGAAATAAAAATAAACTTTTACGTTGAGTCGGTCTTGGCCTATGTCATAGCTTTTTCGTTTTTTCTTTAACTTTTTTTTTTTTATATCTTAATTTGGGGATTTACCATACTATTAAGCATGAGAATAACTTCTGTTTTTATATTTTAAAATATATTCTTGGATTCTAGTAAATGATTGGAAAATATACAAGTAGGTTGGAATTAGGAGAGTGCATGAATCAAGCATAGGGTTCAAATTCTACTTGATTAGGTAAACGACCCAATAATTGAGGTTTATTTTCTAGATAAATGTCATTAATATTCTCCATGTGACATGTTGCCATGTTGGTGGGTCAACAGTCTCAACTTCAATATTCAGTCGAATAATAAAGATTTTTAAAATCTTGGTACGCATTATAATCTTTGAATTTATTAGTTTATGACATTTTTTTAATGGGTTGTTTTGATGCTTTCCGACTCATAAATTTCATATCCCATTGTTTTTGGAACAAACAAATGACCGTGTCCATGGTTTCATTCACATCGTAGGTATTTGCAAAACTATAATAAGATGTGAATCAGAACTGCAAACTGTAACACGAGCTACAAGTGATCCTTTTTCAATAAAGTGTTTTGTTAAACGTAGGCGTATTTTAACAAAAAAATATTTAAAAGTTTCGAATCACTTTTCATTTTAGGTTATTTGTTGTAACCAAACGGACTACTTGTTTTGGAGGAGATTATTTTAGAATAAAAAGCACATACCAAAAAAAACAGATACCAAACACTTCATCGTCATCAACAATACTTTGCAAATTTTATAAATAAAATACGCTACTACTCTTGTTCACAAATTTTTTGCAGCTATATGCTCAAATAAATCGTTCTTTAGATGTGATCTCTAAAAAATATTAATACAAATAGATTGTGAGTTATGTGAGATAGTAAATAGTTTATGCGTGTAAATAATTTGTTGTCCGAGACAAACCAATTACTATGTTTTATGTGTACAGTTTCTCGCATGGTATTTAACACTAGTAAACATAGTGAAAGAACAAATACTAAGAGCGTTAGGTAAGGTATGATAACATTAGATCCGGTGTTAATCCTGCGTGACAGATGTTGAGGTAGCGTTACCATACCACGATGGTATCGTTGAGGTAGCGTTACCATACCACCAGTGGCGGAGCCAGAAAATTTGTTCACGGGGGGCATCGTAAGAGGGGTTAAACATGTTAGGAGATGTTATTTTTAACATAATTTGAAATAAATCTGGTCATCGGGTCGGCTAAAATTAAAGACTAAAAAGTTGTTATACTAGAATGCAGTTAACCGTAATTATAAATTTAACTGTCCATAAAATAAGATATGGTTGGTGATTTCAACTAGTTTATAGCTCACTTAAGATCAAATACAAATATTATAGTAAAATTTAACATATCAAATGTGGCAAAATTTTACATGCTATTGTGGTCTTAAACAATTTAACTAAAAACATGGGATTATTACGTTGCAACCATAACTAGAAGGTTCAATTGAAATTAAATCACATGCGTGGTTAACAAATTTAAGCTAAAATGTACAATGTTCACACAATTTGAAGATTCCAACTTAGCACTAAAAGATTGAAAACCTAAGGGTTCTTTAGTTGGAGAACAAATTCTCTTATTTTCTATCTCTAGTTTTGTAAAAATGTGGAAGGAGAATTAATCTCCAAAATCTTTTGAAAATATAAGCGCTTTAGTTGATGTTTATTTTCTGTTTGAAAAAATGGAGGGAGGGTTGAGGATTATAAAGGAAAACAACTAAAATTTGTTTTGTAATTTTCTTTGTTAAGTTAGAAAATAGAGGATTTGTGTTTTGCAAAACATTTTGTTGGAAAACGTTGATTTGAACATGATCTCCGTTTTCCTTGTTTTCCACAAAACATTTTGTGAAAAACAACGATGTTTTCTCTCTACTAAACGCAACATAATTTTCTCAAGTTAGTTTATATTACCAAATAGTCAAATATCAATGCAAGTACATTTTAAAAAAGAGATAAATTAAATAATATTTTCCTACTACCCCACTATCCTCCATCTCACACCTACTTTTACAATTCACTAAAAGAGGTATGGGGTCTAGATTGTTGGCGGGTGGTGAGCCATTAGTGAAAGTACGGCCTATGCGTGCATCTAAACTTACTCTGCGATAAATCTTATTTCATTGTGTTTTGAGCCACTCTACTAGCTCAAGCCAAATGTACCTTTTGTGTGTATATTTTTTTTATTGTGAGTGAGTGATATATTTGGTAGAGGGTATTTTGGGACCTACATGTGATGTTAGTGGTGTGTTATGATGGAGGGTTGTTTGAGTTATTGGTGTGTTATTAGGAGGTGTATGATGTGGCGCTGATGTGACATACCAATAACGTGTTATTGAGTCCTTGCATACCTTGTGCTCTTAGGCCCCGTTTGGTTCGCGGAATATTTTTGATGGAATTGGAATCTATTTATGGAATTGGAATGTTAAAGAATTGGAATGTTAAGGATTTTGAATCTTAAGGAATTAAAATTTGCAAAAACTTATGCGTGTTTGGTTGGAAGAAAATAAAATGACGAAAAACAAATTATAATAAAATATTTAAAATTTTATTTTTTATTAAAATTGATAAACTAAATAATAATAATAATAATAATAATAATAATAATAATAATAATATTAATAATAGTATTAAAATAATTATAATAATTAATAATATTAATAATTAAATAATAATAATAATAATATTGATGATAATAATAACAATAATAATAATAATAATAATAATAATAATAATATTATTATTAAAATAATAATAATAATAATAATAATAATAATAATAATAATAATAATAATATTAAAATAATAATAGTAATTAATAATATTAATAATAATATTTTTTTAAATAATAATAATAATAATAATAATAATAATATTATTATTATTATTATTTTTAAAATAATAATAATAATAATTAATAATATTAATAATAAAATTAAAATAATAATAATAATTAATAATATTAATAATAGAATTAATATAATAAATAATAATAATAATAATAATAATAATAATAATAACTGATTTTTATGATAAAATACTGAATTTCATGGAATTGTAAACTTTCCTCACACTTTGCTATGGAATGTTGAATTAAATGAGATTTTGAAGGATTTCATTCCATTCAATTTGCCAACCAAACACGTTAAGAATTGAATTGATTCTCGAATTCCTGAATCTGCCAACCAAACATGTTATGGAATGGAATCAGATTCCAATTCCATCCAGAATCCTGCAGATCCGCGAACAAACGGGGCCTTAGGTCTTTGGCCGTTTGGTTGAATTTCAAGTTGGTGGATTTAGAATTAAAATTGCTTGAATTTCTATGTTTGGTTCATAATAAGATGAATTTCTATGTGGGGACAGAAATTAAAAGTACATATGAATGGAGCAAATTATATTTCTTCCATGAAATTTATAATTCTAGATGACCAATTAGTTTTATAATGCTACAAAAGGACAAAAATAGCCACACTTTATTGACTCTATTTCCTATCTTCACATCTTCTTTGACTTTTTCACTTTGAACCTAACCAATAATTCTCTCTTCTTTGACTTAATATGTTCCAGCATGTGTCCAATTATTTAATCCAAACACATAAATGCTAGATTTTAAAATTGCTTGAGAATTGCAAATTCCTAGAATTTAAAATTCTAGAATTCTAAATCTACAAACCAAACAGCACCTTAGTCCGCTTCTCTGCATTCTTTCTGATCCATGAAACCCACCGGAAAAAATCAACCTTTTGCATTAGAGAGCATTCTAGTTTTTGGCAAACTTTGAACGACGAGGGCACCCAGATTTTTTGATGGAGGGCACTGGAATTTTTTCCCACAAAGTTTACTATTTTTCTTATATATTTTGTGTACCCGCAAGATCTTGGTTGGGGGCATCGCCCACTTCGCTACGGTTGTAGCCCACTTTCCATACCACGACGATGGGAGGAAACGCAAGTTATGCCCAAGTTATCATACCACACTCCACGTTATGCCCAAGTTATCTTACCACACTCTGCGTTATGCCCAAGTTACCATATCTCATTTGTAATTTGGTTTTTTTTTTTTTAAAAGTGGGTCCCAAAAAGTAGTGTTGAGGTGGTGTTATGATAATGAGTGTGTTTTTGAAATGATAAAGCTAGTGAGAAGCTGATGTGGCGAGAATTTTTTCGATAACTCAAGTTACCATACTCATTGCTCTAAAAGTCATCGGGTAAGCGGGTGCACAAATGTTTTTAATGTATTATGAGGGAAATAAAAATTGAAGTAAAGAAGGATTACAAACAAAATTTTTTATTCGAGAGCACTTAAAAAGTTAAGATTTCTTACAGAAAAAAATTAGCATTACGAAACAATATTCTACCGCCATTGCATAATCCTGCCCCTAAGAACATTTGTAATGGATGGTTGTGTGACTAGGTCACCCCACAAAAAGAACGCGTCTTCTCCAGTACGCCTCCTCCACCCGACGCGTCCAACATGGTATTTTGCAAGGACTCGGTCGTATACTCGACCAAGTCGTGTGAGGTTGTTGTGTGAGAGTGTTTTTATTAAATGATTTTTGTGGGCATATTTGTGTTTAAGTATGGTATGTTTTTTGTGGTAACTGCGGTCGTTTTATAACACTAAGTTGATCATGAAAATATTATAGAGAGAAATAGCTTACTTGCCGCTGATATGACAATGATAACTGCAGTAATGCGTGCTTTAGGTAAGTACAAGTGCTATACCTTTGTATACTTGAGGGAGTGTTTTCAATGTACGAGTTCAAAAATTCATAAGGATATTAGTCATGTTACAATATTACTTTTGACAAACATATCATATGTCAAGCTTAATATCATATAGTGCCAACGAGTGTGGAAACCCGCGCGATGCAGCGGGATTGGCTTCAAAAGACTTACTTTGTAGCGACACTTAAACCTTAGGGACTAATTTTGCCAAGTTGCTATAGTTAGCAATTAATTCTACAGACTTACCTTGCAGCCCTTAAACCTTAGGGACTATTTTTGCCGATGCTATAGTTAGCAATTAATGATGCAGACTTGTTTTGCAAATACCACTTGAACCTCAGAGACTATTTCTGCCAAGTTGTGAAACTTTGCATTTAATGCTTGCTTGTTACTGTTTTCTTCCCCGGTAATTAGTATATATATATAACGAGTGTGGGAACCCGCGCGATGCAGCGGGATTGGCTTCAAAGGACTTACTTTGTAGCGACACTTAAACCTTAGGGACTAATTTTGCCAAGTTGCAATAGTTAGAAATTAATTCTACAGGACTTACTTTGCAACGTCATTTAAACCTTAGGGACTATTTTTGCCAGATTGCTATAGATAGCAATTAATGTTGTAGGACTTATTTTGCGGCGCCACTTAAACATCAGGGACTATTTCTGCCAACTTGGGAAAGTTTGCAATTGATGTTTGCTACAGGACTTACCTTGCAACGCCCCTTAAACCTTAGGGACTGTTTTTGCCAAGTTGTGAAACTATGCATTTAATGTTTTTGCCAAGTTTGCAATTCGATGCAGATGACGAGAGTCGGTCAAAAATGGAAAATGTTTGGCTTGTGAGAGGAGCATGGAATGATCTTTAGTATATATAGTAATATGTAAACAAACATAATTTCACATTACAGGAAGAAGTCTCCAAAGTTTCTTGTTTAAGATTGTCTAAAACGCCTAATTTCATTTTAAACTAATCTTCCCCATAATAAGAAGGAGAAAAACGTTTTGTAATAATCCATCATTTTATTAACCAATAGAAGAGGTCAATTGCAAAATCGAGTTCTTTAATTGGCTAATAAAAATCAAAATTAAATTGATTTGATCAAACTTTTGATAATTCGAAAGAGAAATTTGGTGGTAAAAAATGAAAATACCTATGGCCTTTAATATCCTTTTTACTAGTTTATTGACTCGTGAATTCACGGGGTTAAACGAAAAACCGATAAATAGTAGTTTTCAATTTATTAGGGCAAACTATTACATATTATATACTTGACAGATGCATGAATAGAAAATAGTCATGCTACATAATCAAAAAATAAATTTTAAAAACAATAAAAAAGGCATAAAATTATTTTTGGTATATAGTTTTGACAACATTTGTTTACGTACAAAAAGAGTAACCTAATTTAACAACGACAAAACATTTTATGACATCTAACAAAAGCTTGAGAACAAAAAATACTCTTTAACATTAACACTTATAAGATACTGAATACACTTTCATAAGCTATAATATGTATTATGTAAAGATAGTTTTGACAACATTTCACGTACAAAAAGAGTAACATAGTTTATTGACCTGTGCATTCACGGGGATCAAATGAGGAACCGTGAAACCGTTAAAAAATGTATTATGTAAATATATTTAACAGATAAATGATTGATTGTTGAGAATATGCGAGTAAATAATATGTTAGATCGGAGTTGTAAAATAATGCAAGTATTTTCTTTTTGAACAACAGTTTATTCACAAAAACTAGCAAGAAGCTAGAGATACACCGAAATCAAGTAAGGGTTTTTGAGCCAATCGTCCCAACTAAACGAGGCTTTACATCTATACTTATACCAATAAAATGCGTTGGAAACAACATTGTCAAAAATTAACGTCTTCTTAGGAGCTTTATACTCAAATAACAATTTGTTGCGATAGGACCATATCAACCACCATAACGTGTAAAATATACCTTCAAGCATCATTTTGCGTTTAAGTGTAAGCCTCAAAGATAACATCCAGGTCAACCAATCTTCATACGAATCCAAAACAGGGATATCAACGTTCCACCATCTGCAATCTTCCCAGCAACCTGACGAACCAAGCAACATTTAAAGAATATGTGACTCGTCGATTCCACCCCACCATCACAAATAGGACAAGACAAAGACTCTATAGAAATGCCTCGGCGAGATATGTAGAACCTCGATGGAAAAGCATCCAATTTAATTTTCCATACAAGCACGTTCACCTTAAACGATACGAATTTGACCCAACTAGTCTTAGAATTACCGCTTGGGTACCGAATGCCATCTATCACCTTTCGAATTGAAGCAACTGAAAACTCGCCAGAATTTTCCAAGGACCATATATATCTGTCAGCCATGGGCACAAGAGAAGCAGAATTAACCATATCAATGAGTGCCTCATATTGTGACATTTCACTCTCCCTTGCTTTTTACTAACGAAAAGAGTTATCCATGCTAGAATCCTTCAAGCAACAACAGACCCCAATTTGCTACTTTCTAGCGCGTACAATCGAGGAAAAGATCTTTCAAGCCAAGCACTGTCGTTACTCCAAATATCAAATAGATGTATTTATCATATATCCTCATAGCAAAGATCCAAACCACAAACACACCGATCATTTGGTTTGGTTCGCCTTCTTGATCTCAAAAGGCACAAAAGTTTCATAAGGTATGTGTGTTCATAACGTTGTAATAAAAAAAATATGAAAAAAAAAATGTTTTTCAAAAGAACCCTTGTGGATGTGTGACATCATCTTAATGGCTGCAATTAGGGACTCATTTTTTCACAAACCATCAGGATCATGCCACACATGTTTAGACATGAATGTAAGCACAAAATTAGGTCTCTCAATCATTTTCCTTAAGTTATATGAATATAAATCTTGACTATTTATCATATATCCTCATAGCAGCATCCAAACCACAAACACACCGATCATTTTCGTGGTTTGGTTATGCCTTCTTGATCTCAAACGTAACAAAGGTTTCATAAGGTATGCGTGTTCTTGTAATAGAAAAAATATGCAAATAAAAAAGAAAAGAAAAAAATGTATTTTAAAATAACCCTTGTGGAAGGTTAGTTAATTTGCTTATTTGAATGCAAGTGTTTACTTTATGAGTTTTTATTAGGAGGCTTAAATTATGTGTCTAAATTCATGCTTAAGCCTGAGTGACATCAGGATCATGTCACTTTTTCACAAACCATCAGGATAATGTCACACATGTTTAGGCATTAATTTAAACACAAAATTAGGCTTCTCAATCATTTTCTTTAATTTATACGTTCAAAATAGTTGTAAATGTGAGTGTTTGAATATAAATCTTGACTATTTAGTGTGTAAACGAACCGTTAAAAACTAAATATATAGAGTTCGTTGAAATGATTTTTTTAATGTTAAAACTATAAGAGGAGAGTTATTTTACATACCAAACTTTTCTCACATATCAAGGGACTCATTTCCACCATCCATTTAAAAAGAAAAATCAAGGTGGCTGAGATTTAAAAACATTTTATTATTTCACCCATTTTTATAATTTAAATATCTCTTAAACCGTTTATCATTAAGCGAAAATATTTACACCGTCGCTGACGGCATTTAATTATCTTTCTATAGACGGGCACTTTGATATACTTTCGAAAAAAGAAAAATCATTTTTTCACGTTTTTTTTTATTTTTCGTTAGTTTATCGTTCGTTACTGAAATTTATATGAAAAAATCATATATGATAAAACACTAAATTGAATATCACATGTGATATTAGTGTTAAATCATATATGGTATGTAATATCACATGTGATATCATATGTGATTTTACACTAATATCACATATGATATTACATATCATATATGATTTTACACTAATATCAAATTAGTGTTATATCATATATGATTTTTCAACGAAATTTCATAGAACGTAAAAAACGAAAAAACTTAAAAAAAAGGTGAAAAATAAGAAGAAAAAATTATCGAAAGTATATCAAAGTCTTATCTATAGAAAGATAATTAAATGCTCGTCACAATGATATTTTTTTTTCGGCTTAACGATTAACGGTTTAAAAGTTATTAATATTTGAAAAAAAAATGATGAAAGTTGGTTTTTTATATTGTTGGGATTAATCTCATCCATTAGATCAAATAAAAATAAAATGTGGAGATTGATCCCTATATGTAAATAATCTTTTTTCTTCAAATGATCTTATATCAAACTATGAATATGAAAGTTTTATGACCGGTGAACATCAAAGGATTAAAATTTACCCATTTTGAGTCGTTAATTAACTTGCTTATTTTAACACATCAACCTATAAAACTTGCACCACCAAACATGTTTCGATATTGGGAATTTTATAACTAGCTTACAAATTTTGTTTTAATATGAAAATGCAAAGCATTAAAGTTTGTTTAGAGCAGCAGGTATGCTACCAAGTTAACACGCCAAACAACAAAAGTTTGTCAATAACATGCCAAATGTGATACCAGGCAAAATGCCATCCGTGAGCCAAATGCTCCTTGAGCCACTGCAATGGCTCATGCCAAATGCAACTTTTGCCTTTTTTTCTTCTCTTTGTATTGTGAGTGAGTGATATATTTGGTGGGGTATTTTGTGGGACCCAATAACATGTTAATGGTATGTTATGAGGGAGGGTGTTTTAGTTATTGATGTGTTATTGGAAAGTGTATGATGTGACGCTGAGATGGCATACCAATAACGTGTTATTTGTTATTGCGATACCTTGTGCTCTTAGACATACTTGTATGCCTTGTCATTGTGTGTTGACGTGACAATCACATGATTGCCATGTCATCATCTTCTCCTGCTACCACCATCCCGAACATCTGGAGATATATTTTCTATAAAATTACTGGGGCATTATCGGCCCAAGAAATCATCAAACGTAACTAAAACCACACAAGAGTGGATAGGATGTATATGGTCTAGTTCCCGACCTGGAGTATGAAAACAGTTTGGCTTTTTTGGTCCTCGTCTGGTCCTTGACAGTTTATGTCACATGACGTTAATGATTGTGTCTAATATAGTGACACCGACTATCAAGTTGTGTTCATAGAAAAGGATTCACTAACATCTAAAGCTGTCGCAAATGCTTCCGGTGTCAAAAGAATCGGATTACAAATGTAGTTTATCTCTGAATTATGTCAGTCAAAATTGAAGGTTATATAAAGCAGTTAATATGAATGCAATATTGAGCACTTGTTCATTTGGTTCAAAAAAACAAGTTTAAAGTGGCATGTGCCAAACCGCCAAGATAACACTGAGAGGGCTAATGCCTAAATTATGTATATCTGTTCTTAAACTTTATTGGTGTTCTAACATAAAGAAAGCTAAAACGGGTCCTGCTTAGTGAGGTATCTACAAGCCAAAAGGATTGGTCAAACCTCAATGCTTACCCTGAAGCCCAGAATTATATAAAATACGCAATTACAATAGAAGACATAAACGACAACATACCATTATCGTCACAAACTGTCTGAAATTACTTGGCCTTATGATTAAATAGAGTTTTCTATTTGTACACTGCAATAGAAAAACAAGTACCCATGGATTCAAGAAGTTAATCACAGAGGCACATAGAAATCAATACAATCCAACACAAGGAAATGCAAATCTAATAAAAACCAAAAGACGACAGAACCTTATTTTGACTTCTTGCCCTGCTTTTTCTTAATAACCTCATCGACATACATGATACCTTTTCCTTTGTAGGGTTCAGGGGGCTTACAACTACGAACCGCAGCAGCAAACTGGTGCACCCTTTGCTTGTCTATTCCAGTGCAACAAACGATATTGGGTTTGAAACAAAAGACTCTAACAGCAGGAGGCACCGTTAGTTCCACCTCGTGACTGTACCCCAGCTTTAAAAACAATAAACGCCCTTCTGATTCTGCTCTAGCTTTGAATCCAACACCAACTATCTTGAGAAACCGAAAGAATTGAGCTTCCATTTTTTAGCTAAAACAGGATCATGTAAGTTTCTTACAGAGAAAAATGTATAAAAAAACATTAGGACAATATTAAAAAGTAGTAACAAGTGCAGAGGAGTGTAGTTTTCTAGTTGTTCCATTCGTGTTATATTTCTTGAATGCAGAATTCCCTACCAACATTGCAAGTTATTATAAAACTAAGAAATTGTTACGAATTATTGTGAAAAAGATCATATAGTGAGATTACCATGTATCATTCCTGTTATGATATCGCTCATGTAGTACACGTATACTTGAAGTGATCCTACACTACTAAGGAGTAATTATCAGATAGTTGCAGTTTCTAGTGTTTAGGCCTAGTGAAGATAGTTTTGGTTACAATAATAATAATCAGTTTAAAAAAGGGATGCAACAAAGGTGACCATAATTATCTGAGAGGGTCTTCGGGATTGCTTATTTAAGTGGCTATCTGCTTCTTTTTTTAACAATTAAAGCAGTATTGAGTGTTTGGGCAAACCTGCTTATCTACTTACTATTTTGAAGTAAATGATCATGCATTGTTCATTTATACTTGTATAATATCATAAAACAATAAAAATATATGACACATACTCAAACAACAAATATCACAGCTTCAAAGGACAGAAACACATCCAAATTACCAAACAGTATCACCTATAACCCGCTTTCTCACATATGATTATCTAACAGAAAAATAACAAAACTAACCCATTCTCCACCCTCTATTCACATATTGTCCCAAAAATATAAGAAATTACGAAACTACCCATAAAACTCGCAAAGTACCTTGCGAGTCCATCAAGAATCTAGCGATTTTCTGTAGGAAAACTAGATGTTATTGTTTGTTAAATCAATTCAAACTTGATGTATTAACATAAAGTAAACATGTTTTGATGTTATTTTGTTGATTATAATAAGATGAAACACTATATATCTTAGCCATATAAAAAATTTACAAAAAAATCAATTTTTAAAAACCTAGTTTTTTTGCCTTTAGATTGCAATGTTTTCGGTGAGCTCGCAAACTAACTCGTGATTCATATAGTTACGTACATGATTCTTAAAATTTTGGTCAAATTGTGATAAAAGAATGAAAAGTGATTAGTCTTGCGATCATCCTTTATCAAAATTTGAATCACAAAATCACGTTTCATACACAAATGCTAAACACTATACCTTGCCGATTAACTGATATCATTATTCAATACCACATAATCACTTTCAAAGTGTATACCAAACACCCCCTATATAAAGTAAATCAAGTACCACCAAAGTGGCCTAGTGGTCAAATACCCTAATCTTCTCGCAAAGGTCTCAGGTTCCAACCTCACTAGGTTTGAAAACGGTCATGGGGATACCCCAGTTAGGCCGTGTACATCTGAGTCAAATAATCGCCCTCTCGGGTAACCTAAACATGAAAACCTCACAAGCTTTTTTTTTTTTTTTTTGGGTAACCATGGTTTGAACCCACCGCCACACAAACTCAAACTGGTTAAAGCCCTCTCTTTTCAGGAGGTTGCCGCGGCCACTTCAGGTTGTTTGCACCTAGCAGGAATTGAACTTGAGACAATGCCCCTAATAATTTAACATCTTAAAACTTTTCCTTATAGAACATTTGCTACTATACTACAAATTTAGCATGAAAACTACAAACACATCAATATTGAAGTACTAATTGGATAATTTTAGAAGCTAAGTAAATAAGAAATGAAGATGAAAATTAAAAAGATTAAGATTTAGAAGCGCGTGATGTGAAGTATATATACCTTAAAGTTGCCGGAGAAGATGGTCACCCACGCGCTGTGGTTGTTGCCGGAGTGAAAATGAATGAAATAAAGAATGGAGGGTCGCCACTGTGTGGGGTTTGAAGGAAATGAAACCCTCTTTTGAGAAATGTATCTTTTGATCCCTGTAGTTTTGGGGTTTGAACAAAATTAAACCCTCTTCAAAAATTGTCGGTTTGGAACCGATTTAGGATTTTGAAATTTATACCGGTTAGGACCCGGTTTTTTTCGAACTGGTTTGGCGAGCCGGTTAGGACCGGGAGTTGCTTATTTTTTGAATTCAAATCTGAGCCGGAAGGCGAGAAGGAGCGGGGCAGCTTCAAAATTTGAATTTTTTAGTTTGAATTTTTACCATTTTGTCATTATATGTTTAGTATAAATAGAGATGTTGTGTGTTGGTTCATTTATAACTTTCATATAAGCATAATACACTCTAAAGAATAAAAACCAAAACTACTTCACTAGTGGCAACTCAATCTAGTTCAACTTCAAACACCACAAGTGCTGGTTCAACAAGTGAACCGACGGTTGTTGACATTTTACCTTGCGACACTGTTAAAGATCCTCGGGAAAACTTCAACTACGTCCTAATGTCGAATGGCAAGAAAATGGTTCGATGTAAGCATTGCTTCAATATAATGTCTGCCAATTCCAACTGGACGTTGAAGTCTCACATCAAGCAAAAGTATTGCAAGGCACTCAAAACGGTTTCGGAAGCGAGTCAATCATCTATGGGTCGAGATAGGAGTATTTTTGTATACAATCCAGATATTGTTCGTGAACAATTCACCGATTTGGTGATTCAAGAAGGTTTGCCTTTCAACCACTTCGACAACCATAGGATGAGGAGGGTGTTTCAGAATGTCGTTCAACCAAAGTATAATCATGTAAGTCGTATGACTCTAAAACGTGATGCTATGAAACCGTGAAAAACAGCTAAAAAAGAATTAAAATATGGTTTTTTAAATTTAAATGCTTGTGTTAATTTAACAACGAATGTTTGGTCCGCTCCTCATAATTGTCGAAAAAGAGCAGGTGTGCCCCATTTTCGGTCCACCATTTGGATACTATTGAAAAACTAACCCAATTACTTGAAATTTTTTTGATCCACCATTTGGTACTCGAGCAAATATACTTAACGTGTTCAAGTATGGCCTCATTTGAATTAAATGGTAGTATATATACAAGTATGGTTTCACCAATGAAAGAAAAGCTTAAGAAATATTTTGAAACTTTGCCACCGTTAATCCTTATTGCGGCCGCATTAAATCCATGTTATAATGTAAGCGTGGTAGAGTTACTTATCGATGCGATTACAACTGATTTGGGGTGTTTTGAAACTAATGTGAACTTTGGTGATGATGTAAAAGAGTTTTAACAAATCTTTTGAAGGTTTATGGAATTTATATTTTGAAAAATATGGTAACCCAACTCCTTCAGTGAGTTTGGCTTCTTCATCATCGAGGTCGCATAGAGGGAATCCAATACAAGGCTTGCTACAAAAGTTAAGAGAAAATCCCAACAAACGGGCAAAGAGTGATCGTTTCACGAACAATGATAATGAAAGATATACCACAACCGATTTTATCTCACATATTCAGCCGATCAGCCCGAAGAAGTTGAAAACTTTGATGTTTTAGGGGTTTGGAAAGCAAAGGAAACAATGTTTCCCGTTATATTCCGAATAGCTCGAGATTTACTAAGTGTACTAGCTACTTTGGTAGCTTCTAAATCAGCTTTTTCAACAAGTGGAATGGTATTATCAAACAGAAGAATAAGGCTCTCACCGACTTCTTTGGAGATGTCTATGTGTTAGAAGGATCACTTGGACGCAACCGAGGGAATACAAAACAAATCAAATCTTGAAAACGCCCTAGACTTCGAAGAAGGGATCTACGAGGAAGAGGTGCAAACAGGTGAAATTGAATTATTTTCCGATGAAGAAATCAGACAAAATGAAGCTGCTAACAAAGCTAGGTCCAACGGATCCGACGAAGACAATTTCGATTAGCTTTGTTTTAAGTATTATGTTTATGTATTATGTTTTAAGTTTGTGTTTGATGTATTTCATTTCCGATGTATTTCTTTTATTAAATAAAAGTTGAAGTTTATTTAGGTTACTTTGTATAAAACGACGAAAATCGATATGAATCACAATGACCATCTTTAACATTGCATAAGTTGGATCATGGATGAAACTACGACATAATTAGATAGATCAATAACTGCTCCGAATGAGCAAATGGGAAGTACATTTATTTAATCGTTTATGATGTTACATAACTATAAGCAGTTAAGTGTCGAAACCAAGCCACCACCAACGTTATGCTTCCCATGCCTTCCCTGTACTGAAAGACAAGAAAATAAGAAGAGTTTTAGAAAGGGCAAAAACAAGAAATCTGAATAAAGAATGCAAACAAAACAAAAACTATTGAGGTTTTCCTTGTTTAGGCTACCCGGGGAGAGTGAGCCTTTTTGACTTAGATGTAGGAGGCCTCACCGGGTTAATCCCGGGACCGTTCCCGACCCTTCCCTGGCCACCCACAACAGTACACACCTAGCTAGCTTTGAACCCTTGACCTCTTGTGACGTAGCTAGGTTCCCTTGACCTCTTGTGAGAAAATCAGGAACCTAACCACAACCCCAAATGCAAACAAACATACCTGATATAAAGCTGGAGGGTATATTAGCCAAAGTTGATCCCCTGCGCAAGTGGTAGCTCACTCCCATAGTTGATTGTACTGAATAATCAAATGAAAGATGTAAGCACTAACCAATCTAATTAGCGATTTAATAGAGGTGGTTATCGACTTATTTCGACCCATACTTATCACTTAGGTTTTTTTTTTAACTACTCAAACGGGTAGATTATAAATAAATATCTTGGTAAAAGTGTTATTTCGACCCGTTATCAAACTAGCCCGATCCACCCATCTTTCAGCCTCTATCACAAATAACAATACGAGTTGCTGTATTACTCATTACTCGTACTTCTTTATAAAATAAAAATTACCAAGTTGAGCGTCTCATATACTGTTTCCAGGAATCACTTCCGGCTTCACGACCACCCCCAGTTCCCTTCTCACCACCGAAAGCGCCACCAATTTCAGCACCATTGGTTGGTATATTCACATTAACAATACCACAATCACTTCCTTGAGGTCTGCCATAAAAAAAGTAGCATATAAGAATCATTCTCAAACATAATTTACTACCTGCAAATATATTTTCACTCACCCTATCCATTTGAAGATCAGCTCAGGCGAACGAGTGAAAATGGAACTAGACAATCCTTGAGGAACTGAATTGTTTATTTCAACAGCTTCTTCGAAACTCTATACAACATGACAAGCGTCAAGCATTATATTCACAAATTGGTGAACTGGGGGAGTAAGTATATTCGTGGATATTTTATAAGAAATTAGCGAAAACCAACCTTGAACTTCAGAACATATAGGACAGGACCAAAGAGTTCTTCCTTCACAACATCGGCCTTAGGTGATATTTCAACTATCGTTGGCTGTACAAAGTTTCCTTCAGATTCTATAACTGAACCACCTGTGAGGATTTTCCCACCCTGCACAATGTCAATTAATCAAGCAAACTATTAAGAATAAAAAATACATAAAAGAAAAATGGCAATTTAAAACTTCATTTTGCAGAAAATATGAAGCTGACCAAAAGGTGGCTACAAAGGCGGGCTGAGTAAAGGGCCAAATATTAGGGAATCAAAACGGTACAAGTTTTGTTGGCCCTCCGCATTATACTAAATATGATTACAAAAGCTATTAAAATAATATACTGAAATTATATATAACAATGAGCAGTTCTAGGATGTGGCAAACACTTGTATGCCATGGATGAGTTCAACCCGTTCAACCATTTTTTTAATAACTAAAAGTTAGATCAAATGACAATTTTTGTCCATCTGGGTGTTAAAAATTATGGATTTCATCCCCAAATTGTTTTAATTACAAAATATGTCCCCGAAAGTTATTTTTTGCACTTGCTTGGCCTTTAAACCGTCTAACTTAGCATGCCAGGCATTAAGTTTGATACATGATTGGCCATTTTTGTCATTTTACTCTTTTTCGTCCTTGGTCAAATTACACATGATGGAGAAACACTTACTACATTAATTAGACTGCCGAGGGACCAAAAGCATGCAAGTTGTTCTCTTTTTTAAACATTATTTGTTATTATATTAGGTTAGAAAGAAAACTTATTACTTTTGACATACCATAGGAACAAAAAATGTCTAATTTTACTTACTAGCAATAACGTACCTGAGACTTAATAACTTTTATTCCCTTCTCAAAATTCTGCCTTGAAGCTGGAGTGTGCAAAGGTCCAAGCAAGGTACCTTTCTCTAATGGATCCCCAATTTTAACTTGTTTATATGCTTCAAGTAGTTGTGCAACCACAGAGTCATAAATCTTTTCATGAACAAGCTTCAATAACAACAAATATACAGAATAAGCATTCGAGAACACCCTTTTTGTAGAAAACAAATAAAATGGAATCTGTAGAAATCATTTCATGGTCGAGCTTACCAGTCTACGACAAGTTGTGCAGCGTTGACCAGCTGTACCAACCGCAGCAAACAAGACAGACCGAACAGCAAGTTTGACATCGGCATCATCCATAATTATTAATGCATTGTTACCACTCAATTCAAGCAGACATTTACCAAACCTTTGACTCACTTTCTGTTGAACCTCAAGACCAACCTGAAGTTTGTGACATTCCATGTGTCAGATACAACTATACAAATTTGGAATGATGAAGGATGCTAAATTTTCCGCCTGGAATCATTGCATATAGAATAGGTAATTAAGGTACCTTTGAACTTCCGGTAAATGAAACCAAGGGAATGCGTGTGTCTGTTGTGATAGCTTGACCAATGTCAGCACCTCCACAAAATGAGGTAAAAATAGAGGCTGGTAAACTGTTCTTTTCTAGCACTTCTGCAATCAGCTTGGTCGTTGCTATTGTTATTAGCGGTGTGGTTGGAGCGCCTTTCCTGCAACCATGTCATATAATAAAACGACAAATCCTTGTTTTCCACAAAAGACTATCTCAGTCTCAACAGAAGGTAACAGGAAGGGCCATTCCCTCTTTCCTTCAGGAAGGGCTTAAAAGCGCCTTCATCATGTCAAGCTTCAGGCAAGCGATTGGAATAACAAATTATACGATAAAATTGTCATTTACTCCTTGTTTAATTCTCTGAATTAAGTCTCTCCAAACTTGGCAAATTAATTAACAGAGTCATCAAAGTTTTCTATAATGATAATCATATAATAACAATAAACTGCATGAATTATCCTCCATAGACAATTAAATATCTCACCAAATTAAGGGAAGTGCCTAAAGACCTATTTTTAGAGGCAATAAGATATTCAAACTGAGACTAAAATCGAAGTTTGTGCCGAAGACTTACCAGACAACACAATTTCCACATACTAGAGCAATGCACGCATTCCATCCTACACAATAGCAATCGACAATTAATGAATCTACTTGTTTCATAACTGTATATTTTTTATTTCCATGAGTAAGAAGGCTTCTATCAGATATATTCATGAAACTGGCAACAACCGTTTTGACTGAACTTTTAAAATATTTTATGCACACCGAAAACAGCAGGATACAATAACCATGGCTAACGATAAACAAAAAAGTTAATATCTTGTTTTCAAATCACTAAAAGTTTGCTTGTAAATTATCAAGATTAAATGTGCTATGACACTCACCAAGAACAGCACAAGGAAAATTGAAAGCTGTAATAACACCAACTACTCCAAGAGGATTCCACATCTGTACATAGAAGATCAACAATTTCAACTTATATTATTGTAATGGATAAGAAGCATCTGTTAAAGCAAACTATCGAGCCAGTTAGCCGCACCTCAAGCATCATATGATTTGGACCTGTCAAAAACAAACCAGGGTCATCAATGGTTCATATTACTAGATAAAGATCAACAATGAAAAGTTAATGAGGTTGTATATTGCATATGAAACATGTAAGTTTATGAGGTTGTATATTGCATATGAAAATGGAAGAATATGTTCTAGCGAAATTATTTACTAGATAGAGACCAACAATGAAACTTATAAAAATCATCTCAAGATCCCAGGACCACGTAAGTTTTACCATGTCAAAACGGGGTGTGTTAGTATGACATATTACTGTGTCCCTCTTTTCTTAATTTTCTGAATAATCTAAACTTTTTATAATAAACCGACTTAGTGAGGTGTAAATATTAGAATACCCTTTGCCAACTTTCAGCCCATATAACCAGCTCAAACTGTTTCATTTTCAGCCCAATAATTCAAACTTCACCCATTTGACCCACTGGATAAAGGCACATAGCTCAAAAACTGACTCAAAAATGGGTCGATATTGCCACATCTGGCGACAATCTCATCGCCATCGACAAAGAAAACGAAGATAGTAATCTTTCTATACTTCTAAAGTTCCAATACTATTAAAGGAGTAAGAATTAAAGCTTACGTTCAGAAGGTATAACTGATCCATTCAACTGTCGGCTTAGCCCCACTGCAAAGTCGCACATATCAATAACTTCCTGCCAAAAAAACACTTCATACTCAGCTTTTGCAGTCCATGTATGAGCGAAACACAAAGTGAACCAAATAAGCCATACAGAATGCATATATGTAGGAAACGAAGAAGGCATGCGAATGAGATTTTTGAGGCTCATGCATTGATGTATGGATGATCGCACATGGGTAAAGACCAACAAAGAGTACCCATACTATTGCTACACTAAGGCTCCCATCTTTTACATGTCATATATTAAGGTTCATAATGACTTGTTAGTTTTTCATATTTACAGATTGCTTCATACTCACAATTCCAAAGATGTAAAATATTGACGTATGTCACTCATATAAAGTATTTAATAAGAATAAATACCGATAATTTACTGGCCTATATGACTATCTAATATTAAACTGGTATTCCAAAACTAATGATAGAAAAAAGATAAATACATACTTGAACTTCCCCAATTCCTTCAGGAAGGATTTTTCCCATTTCGAGTGATAAAAGCCGACCAAGGTAATCGAGCTTGCTTCTCAAAGCATCCCCAATCTGTCTAACAATATCACCTCGTTTTGGTGCAGGAACCTGATATATGAAATAACAATACATTAATTAATAAACAATATTAAGAGGTCATGGATTAACTTACAGTACTCAAATTTAGCCTATAAACAGTAAGCCAACTTCAGTTGATATGCGAATTACAACTTCTACAATAAGACAATGTCAAAGAAAAACCTCAAAAATAATCTGTACCCATGAGAAATTTCACTTACTTGCATCCAGATCTTTGAGGCATCATAACAACGAGCAACGCCTTCCTCATAATCTTGAGGAGAAGCTTCACAAACTTCAGCAATGGGCTGCAAAGGTAGCAAACATTACATGTTTAAATCACTTAGCGTTCAAACGCAACCCTTCAACTGACACAGCCAATGTACAACACTAATACAGCACTAAGGTAAATGAATGATTACATTGAAGATTAGACTCAAAACTTAGGCTGTTTTGAACATGACAAACCACAAATGAAATTTGCTACACTCAAATTTCGGCTGATTTAGCTTCCACTAGATATCCTACAGTTCACTAATTTCTTGGCCAAGTTGAATTTCTGTATAATAGGGAGTGTTTAGGGGTTGCTTATTTTTAAGAGCTTATTTTCTATGCTCAAAAGAGGCAGGTACCAACGTGCTTATAATAACCAAATAACGAGTTTTTTGCCAAACACTTGAAGCTGCTAATCTGCTATAAAATGCAGATAAGCACTTATATATGCAATCCTAAACACCGTCATTTTAAACTGAACTCCCATAATATCACAATAACATTTCATGGCAGAACGAGAATATTACGGATCACAATACTGAGACGAAATAAAGATCTAAAAATGTGACTCTCTAATGCCAATCCTAGTATCTTATCCAATTCAAACAAATTCCGCATGCACTTTATCATTAACTTCTCATCAGCGGATCAAAATTTTATCAATATAACCAAAAGCTGCACAGCTTCAAAAATCCAAAACAATGTAACCAAGGAGGGTGTTTGGGATTGCTTAATCATTCTGCTAAATGTGCTTATCTTTGTTTAATGCGCAGTTTGGAATGTTTGGACAATCCAAACTACTTGTTATCTGCATAGTTTTGGGGCAAAATAAGCCGTTTTCAGTGAACAGGTCCAACCTGCTTATTTCAAAATATTAATTTTAGACAAAATTCTAATGACATCTCGACACTCATATCTAACCTAAAATCCTTCAAATATATACAAGTGAGATCTTTATCATATTCTATTTATCTACTAATTTCATTTTATATTTACATTTTTTTAGATAAATCGATAGATTAGGAAATGATGCATGTGCTGTTGTTAAATTGAGACTTTGAACTCATAAACTGAAATCCAACAAATTTGTATATTGTAACCAGCAAAGTAGCCGAGTAGTGGGGTGCTCTGAAAACCGGATTAGTAGAAATTGTGTACGTACCATTTAACTTTTCACATTTTTAACTAAATTTCTAAAAACACCAATTTTAGGGTGCGTTTAGTTGGAGAAAAAATTCTCTTGTTTTCAGTCTCTAGTTTTGTAAAAATTTATAAAGGAAATTTATCTCCACAAAACACTTGAAAATATAGAAAACGCGTTTAGTTGACGTTTGTATTTTATATTTTGAAGAAAGGGATGGAGGTTGTGTGGGTTACAAAAGAAAACAACTAAAATTTGTTTTGTAATTTTCCTTGTTAAGTTAGGAAATAAGGTATTTTTTTTTGTTTTGCAAAACATTTTGTTGGAAAACGCTGATTTGAACGCGATCTCTGTTTTCTGTGTTTTCCACAAAACATTTTGCGGAAAACAAGGGTGTTTTCCCGCAACTAAACGCATCCTTACTTTTTCACTTTTCCACTTTTCTAAAGAAATATCTAAACGTGTTTTTATAGGTTTCCATTTCCAAACACTTTTCTGATCTATCCGTTTATTTGTTTTGTTACGACTTACAAGCGTCAACTGTGATCCACTCAAAATTACAAATTGTGCCGGTACTTTGAACTATGCATATAAAACATTCAAGTTTTGATACAATTATAATGATACAAACATTTTTTCAAACGATTACTCAATCTGAACACTATAGCTTGATATTAAACTAAAACGGTTCAAAACGAAAGGTAACAAACACATAAAGTCATAAATATAAAAATAAAATGAAAGTAACTGATAACTACCGTATTGGTAGCAGGATTGATAGAAGTAACAATGGGACCGTTCCCAATCCAAAAACCGTTAACAAAGCTTCCGTTATTCTTGGGCTGGATACCGATCTCATTTAAAAACTCGTACTCCTTCGGAAACGAACTCGTCATACCTACACCATGAAATATCATCTCATAAATAAATAAATAAATCAAACATATAACAAATTAAAAAACTAATAATTATATAAAATTCAGAGATATACTTCCAATTGCAAATAGATTAGATTAAATGGTGAACACTGAATATGAGTTGATTGATTATATATATATTTGTAGTTTATGTACCTGATGTGTTGTAACGTGTATGGAGTTAATTTGGGGGTGAAACGGTTGTGGTTTATTGATTTGGTTTTGTTGTTATAGAAGAGGAAGGAAAGACGTGTGAGTAGAGAAGAGTGTGAGTGTGAGTGTATAATAATAGGACAAGATGTATTTGGTGAGGATGCCATTGATTGATGAAGATGGATTTTGGATGAGTTTGTTTTTGAGTTGGATCATGTCACTCTCACTGATCAGCTAAACTCTCAAAATGCAAAATTGCATATATATTCAAAAGATGCGATAAAATCATCAGATACGGCATAAAAACTTAAAAAAAAAATATATATGCAATTATTCACTTTGGGAGGGATATATATGCATTTTTGCCGCTAAAGTTTTTAGAAGTACCACGTATGACTTCATTATCCTTTTTAGAAAAGTATATCCTTTACAAAAGTTTATTAAAAATAAAAAAAGTTAATTTGGTTCGTGAATTTTAAATTCTGAAACTTTAAATTTTTCATAATTATTAAATTTTGGAAATTGAAATTTTGTTGCATGTTTGGATGATGTAAGGGGGGAGGGAGTGGTACCTTAATACCTTAAGTGCTACATCACCTTTATATCCAATAAAAACCCTTCAACTCAAAACTACCCAATTCTATCCTAACACTACCCGATTTGGAGGGAGTGGTACCCTAGTACCCGATTTTTTTATTTTTTATTATTTTTTTTAATACATAAAATCACATACAATATTTAAAATAAAAACATACCATTTCATTAAAAAAAAACATTACATAATACTTAAAAAAACTACAACTTAAAAAAAAAAAAAAAAAATTACATAAGTTGAAATTAAAAAAAATTGAAACTACAACTTAAAAATTGCAATCACATCCGTGTTTGGCCGCAAGTTCACGCTGGGTAAGAACGCAATTCCAACATAGCGATCGCTAATGTGATCATGAGGCTCTAAAAACTTCATCTCCGTTGTGTATTCTTGAACTTCGCCCCTCGAAGTTATGTAGCCAACAATTGTTTCGCCAACGATCCTTCAGCTTTTCTTCCAAATATTAGTCTTCTTTGTGTGTAGGAGTTGATTTCATCCGCAATACTTGAGACCGACTGTAGGACGCCTTTTTTCATCTTTCTTGATTCAAGAGGGGTGGGGTCTCATTCATGTCGGAATGGTGTTTTGCCGATTCATACTCCCCCACTTCCTTTTGAAGAATTGCTTGTCGCACCGCCAATATCTTGAAAATATTCTTGTTCCGCCCATTTGTCATGACTCTCACAACCTCCCACGCCAAGTTATGAGTAGTAAACCTTTTTTTGCTGTATAGTAATCCGATTCAGCTTGCCTCACCACGTCCAAGTCGTTGCACCCACTAGCCTTAGCACGTTTCTACATTATATACAAAATAATAAAAAGTATAGCTTAAACAAAATAATGTAATTATAAATAATAAAGTATAGATTATGTAAAATAAAAAATATAGCTTGTACCGCTTTGAGGTACTAGCCGTTGAAAATACCCATGACCGTGTTCATTGTTTTCCACTTGGTATTCAACGCATGAAAAGTTCGTGAACTCGAACCCATAGTTGCCTCGTAATGCTTGATAACCGCTTCCAAAACCGTCGGACTTTTGTTCATTACCACAACACCACATTCGGAGATTTGAATCCATGCTCGCCAAAGCCTCCTCTTTGTGCCGCACCAAACTTCACGGGGCCTCCTCCCCGCCGGTTTTTTCTTCCCTCTCTCGATCGACTTCTTGAACGCCCCTCTTCGCTTCTCTTGGTAGTTGTTGTGTTTGGTACGACTCTACGCCATCGCCATTGTTTTCGAACGGGGAAAACTCGCTTGTAGTAGTGATGTTGTAGTGTTGTGGATTCATTTGAGGAGGACCCATATTATATTGGTAAAATTGATGTGGAGATGGGGGCTGTGGAACGTAAAATTGATTCGGGAATGATTGAGAATAAAATTGGTTTGGAAACGGAGTTTGTTGTGGTTGCGGTTGAAAGGGTTGACACCGACCTTGACGCGAGGTGGAAGTTTTTTTACCTCTTCTTGGATCCATGGTTTTGTGTTTTTGAAAGATTAGCGTGTGTTTTTATTTGTGTTTTGTGTGTTTTTATTTTGAAAAAATAAGTTTGTAATGTTTGGTTTTAAAGGGATTTTTATGGCAAAGTAGTCGCTGCTACCCCCAACGGTCATATTTTTCAAACTTTCTCACCAAAGCCGATCGGGCTATGAAACCGATCTTCCCTACCCCGCCCCACTAACCGAATGGTGTTGCCGACGGGTAACCTACCCGAGCCCCATACCCGATCCCACTCCCTCCCCCTAAGGGAATTTAAAATATGTCTTACTTTTTGCCTTGCAATTTGTATTGTAACTGAATAATTTACTCGTTGGAAAGCTGCAAATTACCAACTAAAAACAGCAAAAAAAGGGAACAAAGAGCGTACCAAAAAAAAGATAGATACAACAAAATCAAAGACTAACTAAATAAATAACTAAAAGTTGGCACTCAGTGGCTATTTTGCAACAAAAATTTTTCTCGATATGATCCTTGCGCATTTGAGCTACTTTATGGACCACTAGCAGGGTACCTGCGCGTTGCAGCGGTGGGGCGCCATACAATTAAAATATTCAGCGATTTTTTTTTTGTTCTATATTTTATAATACAATAGATATACGGATGACGAAAATTTTAGTTTTGAATAATGTTATGCAATGACAAAAAATTTCATATAAAAATTGTAGATTATTCACGTGATGTGGTGACAATACTGAGTTGGTAGTAGGTATAATGTAAAAGTATGAGATAAAAGTAGTTGACAATGGCTCGTAGTCGTAAATTATCATTAAATAATAACACCATAGCGAATTTTAAAAATCACTTACAATATACAAAGAAAATTTAGTTCTCAAAAATAATGTTTGTTAAATTTGTCCCACATAGATGGATGATACAAGTAAAAGATTTCTTATAAAGATAAAATAAAATAAAAAATCAAGAAATCATGTGATTTACTTTAAAGAATATAATTATTAATATACAAATATATATATAATATATATAATTAGCACTTAGCACATTTGCATCTTTTGCTTTGAAAAAAATCGTCCGATTTTTATAAAACAAAGTTTTTAGTTTTTACGGTAAGTTTTATTAAAAAAATTCAAAAAGGCACATATGTTGATTCTCGAGGCACTTTTACGATTTAATAATATTTTTTGAACATTGTAATTTAGTATGCATTTTTATACTCTATTGATTTAACAATATCGTTTTTGGACCACTTTTATGGGCTAGCCGAACCGGTGGTGACTCCGGTTGAACCCGTTGGTCCGATCCGTTTTTTAAAACTATATGTACCATCAACTTGTTTGCATATAAATTGTATGAAGATTTGTGTGTTTTATTAGTTTGTACAATATGTATAATAACAAGTATTTTTCATATTAGGGGTTTTTTAAAAATAACATTTATTATGTATTTATTGTTATAGACGTTTTTTTTTTTTCTTATATTAAATTACTTGGTATTTTTTATTATTTTTTTAAAAACATGTCTAAAAAAAGTGCTTTAAAGTGTTGCAACAAATGCTATTATAAATGTACTTATTAAAATTTGCCATTATTAGCAAGTCTTGAATCTTAATTTTTTAAGCCTTCCTTTTTAGGAATGTCCCAAATGCTTTATAATATAGTATAGATTTTGGCAATTTACCCTAAAAATGGTTAATTTACAATACGAGTAGAAATGTCTTCACGAGGTAAGTTGCTAGTCGTGGTTTGGATGTAGCCGAGGCGAAACCTCAATATTATACTCCGTAGAAGGTTAGGTATTTACCGGTAAGTTAAACTTATTTGTGTTATATATTAATAGAAAACACATTCAGTTAAAAAGTAGTAAAGTAAAAACTTTAAAATTACTAATTTAACTTTAGTTTCTGTTTCTTCTAATATTATACTTTACATTCATATATTGTACTTTTCTTCTATTACGTATAAATTAAAAGTCGATCCAATAAACGATTGATGTAGGTTTTACTGACCAGGTTTTAATATTTATAATTACTCGTTATACCTATGGTCTACCCTAAAGCACTAACGGGCAGTGTACCCGGTCGTGTGTAGTGTAGTATTCGGTAAAACCGATGTCGTCCCAAGAGCTACGAGGATCGGAAATTAACTTAAGTCTATGTCACGATTTTAATATGATTATGAGGTTGAAATAATTAATTAACTACTAAGAAACTAAAGGAAAGCAAGTAAAGGCTAAGGTTGTGATCAATAGAGGAGAGGGGTGCTACCCTAGTTGCTCATCCTAATTAGTAGTGTTTACGTCTAATTACTTCAGTTACTGTGTGGGGTCAAAGTCGCTAGGACAAAGATTTGGTCGGCTTCGTCTCTAACCTATCAAAGGGTCCCACTAGAGAAATCATGTACCCCGTCATAAGTCCAGTTGTTCCTGGTCCCCTAAGCCAAGTCATTAAGTACCGCTACATGCTAGATTCATAATAGTGAGTGCCCGGGCGCTAGCATCTTAGACACACTACCCCTTACTTAAGTTCATCCAAACGATAGGTGATCAGCTTGGTCAAATCACACAAGTAGAAAGGGTCGCAGTGGTCATATCTACCCTTCTCGCCAGTCTACTTACTTAGGGTCAGTTGGTCATATCTAAGTAAGTAGCCTCACCACATTCAAAACTACCGTAACAAGGGTAGCTACCAACAAACTATGCATGCATACACTTAGAAATAATTATACGAAGCAATATAAACAAAACAAAACAATTAAGAATCATAATCCAGCCAAGACTGGGGTGCTTAGCCAATCATAAAGTAAATTAATCCAACAATAATGAATAAAACATGAATAGAATTAAACATAATGTTTGATACAAATTACTTGATGAAAAGCTAATAATGGTGATGATTGCAGGTGAATTCTTCCTTGGAAAATTGATTTGGACTGCTGGAAATTGCCCTGGAGTGGTGCCCTAATCGACCCCTAGGAGAAGGGTGAAAAGAGATACTCAAAATGCGATTTAGGGTCAGTATTTATAGGCCCGACATGGTTACGGCAGAATCTTAAGGGCTAGTTACGCCGAACTAATGACGCAAGAAAGAACCGATCTCAAACAATTACGTCGTAATTAAATTCATTAGTTACGTCGTAACTAAAGTTACACCGTAACTAAATCATAATTACGTCGTAACTATTTACTTTCGTACTTTTTACCATCCTTTAATATTTATGAAACTTATATAGCCTTGAGTACGCTTTTGGCCCCTGATCGTTCTTCTTCATTTATTTTTTAGTCCTTGAAGTGAATAAAATAAATATTAACTTGCCGCTTTTAACCCCTGAACTTCAAAACTTTGCGCCCAAGTTATTAATTACGGCGTAACTAAATATCCGAGTTACATCGAAATCCTTCGTACGCTCATGATTATCCACTCCGAAATTATCTCTATGGCGTAACTAAATTTCCAAGTTCCGTCGTAACCTTCACAACAATAATTACAACGTAACCTTAAGATGAGGTTACGCCGTATCCTTCATAGTATCAAATTTATGATGTAACCTTATCAATGATTTACGGCGTAATCTTCACACAAAATACTCAGGCCCTTGTAATGTGAGTCACGGCGCAGTCAAAAGTGCCACTAACGTCGTAACTTGTCTTCGGAATATATTTCTTGGCCTTATAACATATATTTTCCACTTCAATGCCTCATTTATCCTGAAATGCAAATATGAACGAATTAAGTTCCATATTAATACAAATGAGTCCATAAACACGGGAATTTGATATATAAAATATCAGGCTAACTTGATGTTATCAAATATCCCCCCACTTGAATTCTACTTGTCCTCAAGTAGACCCTTTAAATAATTCTTAAAAAGATATCTCCCAAGATTAATTAGAAGATATGAGTCTAAAAATCACCTAAGCAAGAAAATTCCAAACCGAGCACCTCACGAAAAGGGAATTGAAATCACACTTTCTCTCATAATTCACGTGTTTATTTTTGGGTGATCATTCAACTGCTCAGTCATGGCGAGTATTCTATCATAGGCTTGGCAAATATACTAATCTCCACCACTAGAGTCTATAGATGCAACTATTCTAAAATGCAATGGGTTGACACAACATAAAGGCTTAGGGCCCGTTTGGTTCGGCGGAATCCTAAGGATTCTGGTGGAATTGGAATTCAAATCCATTTCATAACGTGTTTGGTTGAAAAATTTAAAGAATTTGGAATCTGAATTTCATTCCTTACTGTGTTTGGTTGGCAAACGGAATGGAATGAAATTCCTTCAAAATCCCATATATATGGAATTCAACATTCCATGGCAATATGAGAAGGATTGTTTACAATTCCATGGAATTCATATTATCTTTATTATTATTATTATTATTATTATTATTATTATTATTATTATTATTATTATTATTATTATTATTATTATTATTATTATTTATTTTTTTTATTTTTTTTATTTTTTATTTTATATTTTAATTATTATTATTATTATTTTATTTTTATTATTTTTATTTATTTTAGTTATTTATTTTATTTTTATTATTATTATTATTATTATTATTATTATAAACGATCATTTAATTATTATTGTTATTATTATTTTTTTTATAAACAACCATGTTATTAAGATTTAAAAATTATTATTTATTTAAAATTGAATATAAATTATTATTTTAAAAAAAATATTATATTATTATTTAATTTTTAAATTAAATATAATTTTATTTATAGCTTTTTAATTTATACTTTAAAAATACAAATTTTATATAAAAATTATTTATTTAATATAGTAGTTTATATAATATTATTTAAAAAATTATTATTATAATTTGATAAGTAATTTATTTATTAAATAATATTTAGTTAATTAATCTTAAACTAAAATTAAATTTTAAATATTTTAATATAATTGTTTTTTCTCATTTCATTCTTCCAACCAAACATGCGTTAGTATTTGCAGATTTCAATTCCGTCAGATTTTAAATCCTAATGATTTCAATTTCTAACATTCCATTCCTTCACATTCCAATTCCTTAAACAGATTCCAATTCCGTCAAAAACATTCTCATGAACCAAACGGGCCCTTAGGGGTTATTTTGTCATTACTAACGAGCTACGGCGAAGGGGACAAAACCAATGATACATGACCAAATCCATGGCCAAGACACCAATGATTGCTCGCTTCCTCACCTAAACTCGATTCATGACTAAGGATAGGATAAGACATGGGAAAACATTTAATGGGTGTAAACAAAAAGACACGAAACAAATAGATTCCTAAGTCCATAGTAGCCCCACCACTAGTCGCATTCAATCCCATAGCAAAAATTGAGGGTCAAGAGTCAAGGGGTCTTCAATAAACGAGTCAATGCATATAAAATGTAGTGCAATGCCTCATAATCTCCACAAACTTAGGCAAATAAGATGCATTAACTCGGCCTTCATCATCAATTAAAAAAAGGTATGTGCTATATAAAAAAAATTAAATTTGGGTAATTTTAGCACATATTTTGACCAAAAACCATAAAATCAATCATTTATATCTCCCATCCCCCCCCACCCCACTTGAGATGTACAATGCCCTCATTGGACAAATATTGATTAAAATTTGAAAGGAGAGATAGAAGTGTACGGGTTTCTAATTTTATCCGTAAGACAAAACGGATTTGTATAAAAATTGCGCCATTTGAACAAGGTGAGAATACTCAACACAATACGTCACATAAGCTGATTTATATTACAACCAGCTTTAAACAAACTAATAAACTCTTGCTTGCATTCTCATATATATAATTTTTTTTTCACTTTTTACACTTTTTTTTCACTTTTTTCACTTTTTATTATTTTTTTTTTTTGCAAAACAAGGTATACATGATGAATATAAAAAAAATACGAACAAATAAAGCATCCCCCCACTTGAGATCAACTATCATCTAAACCCGATTTTCTTCCAAAACCCTTTATTCAAAACCCGCGACTTTCACTAGTGGATCCAATATTAACCAACAGCGCCCGGACCATGGACATAAGGAAACTACAGGGTAGGCTAGGCGATAGGTGTAACAAAACAACATATATTGGGTGAACAAAATGAAAGGAATGGCTCTGAAGGGTGTATCTAGGGGTATCTTGCACTAATGGTGAGTGCAATAAAAAAAAGGGGGTTAACAGGGGATTGACTAATCGATTTGAAAAGTCAATATACACAAACATAAATTGATGGGCTATTTGGGTTTAATCCTAAAATTGCCTTATATCCTAGCTGCACCGATCACACCAAGGTACCTCAGTGTAATGCTCATGATAATGGTCTCGAAAAGATATACAAGGCCAAGTTCTAAAGTCTACTACGTACCACCGACACACTCATTTTTATGGTGTTATGTATAAGTGGAAAACGAAAAGGCTTATCCTCACACAATGGGAATATAGGGTAGGCGTGCTCGAAAGATTAATCCGTTAAGTAATGAAAACAAGTCAAAATTTTACTAATGAAACAAGCCATCAAAAACTAAAAAAATAAGGGCAAGTAAAATCAAGCGGGTGTCTATGTCTAATCCCTTTCCCCCACTTGGGTCATACTTAATCAGATAAATGAAAGATAAGAAGGGTTAGAATTGGAACAGAAAACTCCCCTGGATTTGCTCGGCATGATTGAAGCCACATTAGTAAATGTGTCCCGCTTTGAGATTTATGAGCAAACTTTAATAACCTGAATTCACTTAAGACAACCAAACGCATCATACTAGAAAAACAACAAGAATTAAAAGAAAATGAAAAACCTAACTCACTTTCGCAGGAATCACGGTTGCATTTAGCATATGCAACAAGCCTTTTAAACCACTTGGTGTCCCAAGCGGACGAGTGTAGTCTTGTGAGGGTTTACAGGGAACACACCCACAAAGTTCATTTAAAACTAATACAAGGTTATGGTATGTAAGTTTAAAATGAAAATTTCGGTTACAGGAGAGGTTACGGCGTAATCACATAAGTGAGTTACGCCGTAATTAGATAAAACCTGGAGATCTACGATACTGGAGGAGGTTTACGGCGTAACTCAGGGTTATGATTACGCCGTAACAATTGCACAGAATGGAAATTCCAGACTGGTTCCGAATTTTGGTGAGCTTAAACGCCATCCTCCTTGCTCCACTTCCTGCAAAAATAAATACAAACATACCGAACCCAACTATTCTAATAAAATGGAAAAGAACAGATAGGCATGAGGTGCCTCCCACGAAGCGCTTGTTTTTGTTCGAGTCACGAGCTTGACTCCACCCTTATTTACTATGTAAAAGGGTGTTCATCCCTTCACTTGAAATCAAGTGTGAGTGAAAATAGCAATAAACACCATGAGGGTGTGAATTTGCTATGGGATGAGGAAATGATAAATTATGATCATACCTAAAAGGAGATGTCATTTCCCTCCATACTTTACCCGTTTTAGTTGATGGCATTAATGATTGGTTCACCTCATGACGTGGCTGATTAATTGGCTCGTATGTCTCCTTGTTAATCACTGAAGTGTCCAAGATCTTGTCCTCTAATTCCTTTGGAAGATCAACTAAAATTGGTTCAGTAGCCGGAGCTACATATCCATCATCGGGTGATGCGACAAGCAAGGTTTGTGAGGTCAAGGATTGCGCAATTTCATTCACGTTTTCAGCAACCATTTATAGGAAAACTAGGAAGATTGTTAGTAATAAAAGAAGAGTTAGAAGTGTTACCATTTTGCGCTGTAGTTGATTCTACATTAGTTTGTGGCATTGCTTCATCATCCTGTAAGCTCCATGCTTCCATCTTCTTCAATTGATCATTGCTTGTTTCTTCATTTCTCACAACCTTCAAACGTCCTGGAAAAGGGATAGGTGGGACATAAGGTCTGATATAAGGTAAATCACCAGGAACTGGCTCGTTGTTGACTTCTTTCATCTTTCCCAACGTTGCTTTGATAGTTCCAACCGCATTCTTTTTACTTTTCAGGACCTCTTGGTTTAATTCTTCAAGCCTAGCCTCCAAGCTTTTTCTTTTAGCATCAAGCTTCTTTAAATTCAAGTCCGCGCTCTCCTTGAATTTCCTAATCATTTCGTCATTCGAGTCGTGCATCCTTTTTAAATTTTCAGAGTATTTATTGACGGCTTCCTCCAATGACTCAACATATCTGACATGCTCATATGCTTTGCATTCTTCTTGGAGAGAATGCTCTTGTATATCATGAATGTTTTCCTTAACCATCTTTATATCACATCAAAGTCTATCAATCTGCTTGGTGATGTCACCAATGTCATCCAAGCCTTGGCTATTTGTTACCCAAGTGGTTGCTCCATCATACCAATTTCATGAATGGTCAGCCATCTTTTGAATTGATCTAAGG
Organism: Chrysanthemum makinoi; assembly: GCA_910596185.1. Lineage (NCBI taxonomy): Eukaryota > Viridiplantae > Streptophyta > Magnoliopsida > Asterales > Asteraceae > Chrysanthemum > Chrysanthemum makinoi. The sequence continues at coordinate 95,841,167 of OU343225.1, forward strand.
GCTTGTGTTGGTGGCATCGTAGGGATAGGCCCTTGAGAATCGAGCATTTGGCGGGAAGGGATGTTTAAACCTTTGTAGAAAGTAAGGATCATCTGATGGTTGCTGATATCTTGCGTTGGTCATTTGTAGAGAAGGTCGTTATATCTTTCCCAAACTTCATCTAGCGTTTCATCCACTACTTGTCTGAAACTCCTTATTTCTCCTATTATGTTGGCAATCTTTGAAGGAGGATAATATCTTCTAATAAATGCTTTCTCCAAAAGATTCCATGTTTTGATCGACCCGACAGGGAGCCTATACATCCATCTTCTAGCTGCACCTGTGAGTGTAATTGGAAACACTCTCAGCATCAATGCATCTTGAGTGACTCCAGGAGTGTGGAAAAGATCTGCGATCTCTAATACTCTTCGCACATGCAGGTGGGCATCTTCATCATCAGTTCCCACGAAAAGCTTTTGTCTAAGTTCCCTCATGAACTGACAGCTGATCTCAAAGTCGATGTCATCATTAAACTCGGGATTTACGATGCCCGATCTTTGGTTACTTTGAGTCAAAGCAATATATTCTTCCATAGTGAGCATGTCTAAAATTGAATCTTCCATATCCTGAAATATCAAAAACAAACAAAAACAGAAAAGAAGAGAAAAAGAAAAATAAAAGAAAAGAAAAACTTAAATCAAAATCCTAAATAGCTCCCCGTCAGCCAAAAACTTGATGCAGTTTTTACTGACCAGGTTTTAATATTTATAATTACTCGTTATACCTATGGTCTACCCTAAAGCACTAACTGGTAGTGTACCCGGTCGTGTGTAGTGTAGTATTCGGTAAAACCAAGGTCGTCCCAAAAGCTACGAGGATCGGAAATTAACTTAAATCTATGTCACGGTTTTAATATGATTATGCGGTTGAAATAATTAATTAACAACTAAGAATATAAAGGAAAGCAAGTAAAGGCGAAGGTTGTGATCAATAGAGGAGAGGGGTGCTACCCTAGTTACTCATCCTAATTAGTAGTGTTTACGTCTAATTACTTTCAGTTACTTCAGGTGGGGTCAAAGTCGCTAGGACAACATTTGGTCAGTTCGTCCTAACCTATCAGCAAAGGGTCCCACTAGAGAAATCAGGTGCCCCGTCATAAGTCCAGTTGTTCCTGGTCCCCTAAGCCAAGTCATTAAGTACCGCTACATGCTAGATTCATAATAGTGAGTGCCCGGGCGCTAGCATCTTAGACACTCACCCCTTACTTCTTAAGTTCATCCAAACGGTAGGTGATCAGTTGGTCATATCTTACCCTTCTTGTCTCAGTCTACTTACTTAGGGTCAGTTGGTCATATCTCCTAAGTAAGTAGCCTCTACCGCCATTCAAAACTACCGAAACAAGGGTAGCTACCAACAAACTATGCATGCATACACTTAGAAATAATTATATAGAAGCAATGTAAACGCAAACAAAACAATTAAGAATCATAACTAGGCCAGCACCAGGGGTGCTTAGCCAATCATATAGTAAATTAATCCAACAATAATGAATAAAACATGAATAGAATTAAACATAATGTTTGATACAAATTACTTGATGAAAAGCTAATAATGGTGATGATTGCAGGTGAATTCTTCCTTGGAAAATGGCTTTGGACTGCTTGAAATTGCCCTGGAGTGGTGCCCTAATCTACCCCTAGGAGAGGGGTGAAGAGAGATACTCAAAATGCAGATTTAGGGCTGATTTATAGGCCTCGACATGGTTACCAGTAACTTAAGGGCTAGTTACGCCGTAACTAATGACGCAAGAAAAGAAATCCGATCTCGAACAATTACGTCGTAATTAAATTCATTAGTTACGTCGTAACTAAAGTTACGCCGTAACTAAATCATAATTACGTCGTAACTATTTAGTTTCGTACTTTTTACCATCCTTTAATATTTATGAAACTTATATAGCCTTGAGTACGCTTTTGGCCCCTGATCGTTCTTCTTCATTTATTTTTTAGTCCTTGAAGTGAATAAAATAAATATTAACTTGCCGCTTTTAATCCCTGAACTTCAAAACTTTGCGCCCAAGTTATTAATTACGGCGTAACTAAATATTCTAGTTACGTCGTAATCCTTCGTGACTCATGATTATCCACTCCGAAATTATATCTAAGGCGTAACTAAATTTCCAAGTTACGCCGTAACCTTCACAACAATAATTACAGCGTAACCTTAAGATGAGGTTACGCCGTATCCTTCATAGCATCAAATTTATGCCGTAACCTTATCAATGATTTACGGCGTAATCTTCACACCGTGAGTCACGACGTAGTCAAAAGTGCCACTAACATCATAACTTGTCTTCGGAATATATTTCTTGGCCTTATAACATATATTTTTCGCTTTAATGCCTCATTTATCCTGAAATGCAAATATGAACAAATATGAACGAAATAAGTTTCATATTAATACAAATGAGGCCATAAACACGGGAATTTGATATATAAAATATCAGGCTAATTTGATGTTATCAACGATATTCTTTCACAACTATAATTATTTGCCGCTTTGAATTTCCGCTATTATGCACGGGTACTCGGCTAATATAAATAAGATAACTGTATCGAAAAATGGCTTCTCTCAAAATATTTTTTTAATAATTTACTTTTTATTAAAAAGCTAATGAATATGAAAGCTTTCAAATTTTTTTTATTAATATAATGTATTCTGAAAACTTAAGCATTATCTTTTAAAAGCTTTGCCCGAAATATGTCATATATATGTTATGGGTGGACGTATTATTGACGGGGTTGGACCTAAACAACGACACTGTGCGTGAGCCGAGACTTGCTTCATTCCTTCCATGTCCAGGGTACCTTTATCCCATCCTTCCCGAATCACTTTTGTGTGGCGTGTTTCTCTAAAAAGACTTTAGGTCACTTTAAATGAACGAGAGCTAAAGGGAAACTACCTTACCCATTCACTCTAATGAACAGGAGCGAAGGGAGATGGTGGCTAGCGGGTGCTAGGCCTCCTCCAATAAGCCTAATAATTGTATTAAGATACCATTGTTTAGCCTATAATTTAACGTTTAATATACCACGAGCATCTCCCAACTAGTGACTTTTCTATAATGAAAGAAAAAGAAAACAATCGACATGAAGTATCTCCTTTCTAAGTGGCCACCGAAGAAAAATATATCTAAAATTTGGAGGTAGCCATTTTCTACCTTAAATGGTTTTTATACTTCTTTCTTTATCGAGTGAATTACATAATTGGTCCTTAAGATTTATCGGATCTTGCATATATTGTCCCTGTGTTTTTTTAAGGGTCCTGTCCTCGTAGTAAGCAAAAATTACGGGTCATGTCCAATTTACTAACGACGTTTAAACGGTCGTTAAAAAGGACTAAAATTGTATATGTGAAGCCCGGTAAACCTTAGGGACCATTTACGTAATCAACTCAGGAAAAAAAATATTATACTTAAATTTTGGGCATATGTACAATGTGAGGGCCTAATTTTTTTTTTTTTTTTTATTATTATACTTAAATTTTGACCTTATGTACAACGTGAAGGGCCTAAATTTTTTTTATTAATACTTAAAAAAAAAACCAAAAAAAGGTTTATATATATATATATACTTTGGGCTTATATACAATGTGAGGGCCTAATTTTTTTTAAATGTTTATTATACTTAATAAGCATTAAAAATGGATGAAAATGTATAAAAATGTACAAAAATCGTACAAAATACGGATTAAAAAAAAATAATAAGTATTAATACATTTTTTAAGGCCCTCATGTTTTACATAAGCCCAAAATTTATAAATAATAAACTTTTAAAAAAAATAAAAATAAAAATTAAGTACTCACATTGTACATAAGCCCAATATTTAAGTGTGTATATATATATATATATATATATATATATATATATATATATATATATATATATATATATATATATATAAAAAAAATTTAATTTTTTTAAGTATTAATAAAAATTTCTTAGACCCACGTTGTACATAAGCCTAAAATTTGAAGGCCTAAAAGATTTATCATACTTAAAAATTTTGGCCTTATGTATAAACTGAGGGCCTAAATTTTTTTTATTAATACTTAAAAATAAAACTTTAAAAAAAAGAAAAAATGAAAAAGTTTTTTTTTAAAATATATATACATGTATTTACTTAAATATTGGGCTTACGTATAATGTGAGGGCCTAATTTTTTTGTTTGAAAAAAAAAATTATTATTTTTAAATTTTGGACTAATGTATAACGTGAGGGCCTAAAAAATTTATTAATACTTAAAAAAAACTTTTTAAATTTTTTTTAATGCGTATTTTCTACGATTTTTATACATTTTCATCCAGTTTTAATGCGTATTAAGCATAATATTTTTTTTTAAATATAAAAAAATTAGACCCTCACATTGTAAATAAGCCCAAAATGTAAGTATATATATATATATATATATATATATATATATATATATATATATATATACTCCCTCCGTCCCTAAATAAATGTCCACTATTGATTTTTAAAATCTTTTCTTTTTAACTTTGACATTAAATTATTTCATTTGTGTTATGTAATAATTGGTGAAAATTATATCAATGAAACTACATTCAAAACCCAATTCATTCATATATTTTGCATCAAGTATTATATAACACAAATAAAAATTTAAGGTCAAAGTTAGAAAAACAAAGACTTTAAAAGTCAATAGTGGACACTTATTTGGGGACGAAATGAGTATATATATATATATATATATATATATATATATATATATATATATTTTTTTAAGTATTAATAATAAAAATTTAGACTCTCACGTTGTACATAAGGCCATATTGAAGTAAAAAAAAATAATAATAATAAAATAAAAAATTAGGCCCCCACATTGTAAATAAGCCAAAAATTTAAGTATAATAATTTTGTTTTGTTTTCTTTTTTTTTTTAGTTAATTACATAAATGGTCCCTAAGGTTTACCGAGTTTCACATATACAATTTTAGTCCTTTTTTAACGACCGTTGGTCCTTTTTTAACGACCATTTAAACGTCGTCAGTAAATTGGACATGACCCGTAATTTTTGCATACCACGAGGACATGACCCGTCAAAAGAAAAACACAGGGACAATATATGCAAGATCCGGTAAACCTTAAGGACCAATTATGTAATTCACTCTTCTTTATCCTTTAAAATTACTATTGACTTTGATTTTTTATCCCGTATCTTCTGTCGTGTGTTAGTTGTTTGTTGCTTTACTATTGATAAATATGAATTGTGCATTAACTTTTGTATATATTTTGTTCATGTTTCTAATTTTGGTTTGTGTTTAATTATTAAAACTAGACTAAAATACATTGTTGGTCCCTAAACTTGTCACGAAACATCACGTTGAACCAAAACTTGCCTTTTTTTATCGCCGGGAGTCCAAAACAAGCTTTTTATAGGCTAAATGAGTCCCTTGACCAGGATTGCCAAAGTCAACGTTACTTTTATGTTTGTACATCGAGTGTATAATAGACCATTCACAATTATAACATGCCTTAGTTAAATCTAACTCATCCCTCAACCTAGGGACCAAGTGTGATTATGGCTATGCAATTAGCCGTTTCTTCCCGGATACTCTAGCATTTATTTTCGCGCGAACCAATAAACCCACCCAACAAACACCTTTACTAATCATAATAACACACCCTTATCCAGAAACGATCAATCAAATCAAAATACTAATCTAAATCCTCATTTCCAGAACTCAAAAAACCAAACCAAATTCCAACAATACCATGTCGATCGGAGCTAATGTTATCACTAATATGACAGATTATATTAGCAACATGCCAGATATAGTGATCAGTAACATTTTGAATCGGTTGCCAATAAAAGAAGGGGTGAGAACCTCTAGTTTAGCGAGAAACTGGAGGTTTAAGTGGACTTTGCTAACCGAGGTCATAGTTGATGAGGAGTTCTTTTATTATTTAACAAATAAGTTTGATAGGAGGCATGTTACTAGACTCTTAAATCAGCTTATGGGTCCCATAAGAAAGTTTGTCTTCTCAGTAGAGCCCAAAACGGTGTCTGGAATAAAATACTTGAATTATGAAGAGATTCGTGATTGGATTTTGTTTTGGGCTCGACAAGGAATTGAGGAGCTGATAATTAGAAACTAGTATGGTCAACCGATTCACGTTAAACCCATTTGTACTCGTTTGGAGTTGAAACATGCTCGAAACTTCATTGTTGTGCTTTTCCTACTTTGGTGTTTTTTAGTAGTTTTAAATCTATTGCTTAGGTAGTGTACATCCCATTTTTCTAATAAGTACTGATTTGTGAGTTTATTCTTGGTTGTCCACTTACTTGAGTCTGCTGGTGGATTGTGCTTTACTACAAGCAGGGATATTTACAAAACTTAGGAATTTGAAGGATTAGATTTGTCATTAGGTGTTTTGACCCATAGGACCGAATCACAACATCAATATCTTTCACGACAAGTCTTCCAACACTTGAGACCTTTATATTGGATTTTCAGGGATTACGGTAAACCAATTTGAGATTTACACTTCTAATTTTATAATGTTAAAAAATGTCTATGATAATTAAATTTAATCTTTAAAACTTGTTGTAGTTGATACTGGAAGCTAATTCTAAGATGAATGTCTCTGTGCCCTTTGTATCCCTGATTAATCTTAAGCTGGCCGGAGTCGATTTTGGGAATAGTGTTATGGTATCGCTCATCATTGAAATGATTCGTGGATCTTTAAATTTGAAAATGCTAGATACTAGAATAAGTGTAATACTGTAATGCATATGTATCAAATAAACATTCGTAAATTGCCATGACTTGAGTATCTCATTACTATTTGATTTTGCAACCTGCATACACGCTTAGTGTCCCACCTTTGGGAAAAAATTTCAAATGTTGTAGACAGAAACACAATCAGGCATGGGCAGCTATAGACTGTGCTGTTTCGAGCTTTTCCTAGATCAAACCATGAATTAACTTTAATAAAGTTTATACTTGCGTGTTCCCGGTCGCTAAAGACAATCTATATCAAGGTCAGCGATTGGAGTAATGATAGGAATGAAAATATTAGGATGAACTGGGAGTTGGCTAGGAAGCTGTTGAAACTTCACCGAGCTTCCCTTATAGCCGTGGTAGAGTTCTTTTAATGGTTTTGGTTTATGTATGGGTTGAATACCATATGACAATTCATCTTGCAAAATAGTATTTTGGTATTTGTTTATATGGTTTGGTTAAATTTAGCTTTTTCATATATTGTTGGTTGTGCGTATTGTTGGTGATGCAAGTTTGACATTCGAAAGTCAAACTTTTATTTAGCATTTCAATTTGATTGTAGAAATTAAAACTGCAATTCGTGAGTCAAAAAACTTTAGCATTTCCATTTTACTTTAGTTAGCCAACATTCAAAATGGTGAATGGGCATTATCTATTTGTATTTTGACTTTGTAAAGTCAAAATTGCAAAACCATTAGTCAATATTTATTGGGGAGTTTATTGATATGTTTTGCAAGTTTGACTTTACAAAGTCAAACTTCTAATGGTTTTGTGTTGTTAAATCTTCAACTAAATTGTAATATAACGAATTGGCAAATTGAAGGACTAATTGTGTATTTTAAAGTGATTATTGGGCGGGAGTTTTAAGTATGACAACGAAACCTGCAGGACAAATTCAGGACCAAGTGTGAAAAAAAGTCACTATTAGACCAGCCTTGGTGATCTACCTCGCACGGAGACGTTATTTACTTGTCACCCGAACCAATAAACCCATCCACCACTTTTTCCACACATACACAATTTCCAATGGAAGAATTCCCTATTTTGAATGAACTCATGGAGATTGCTGGTTCATCCAACTTAAATGATGTGTATGCGATGGTGGTTTGGGGAAGAGGTGCACAAAAAGGGCTTTTGAAAAAGCTAGTTCGTGGAGTGCATTGATCATCGAAGAGGGCATCATCAAGCGTGGAGGCTGATTGAAGAGAACGAAGCTATGAGACCTCGGGGAATAGCTCTTGACAGTTTGGATAGGCTGAGGAAAGCCCAGGCCAGGCACACCGACCTACTTGTTTGATTCATAAAGATTTTTGGTGAAACTGATGAAAGTATTCGTATCCACGAAGGTTATATTAAGAAAATGGCTGAGCATAATGACTGAATTTTGGGGATATTTCATTGGGGTAGATAAATGGGGTTTTTTAGGTGCTAGTTTTGGAAATATAGGTTGTTAAAAGAGGTATGTAAATTGGATCTTTTGTTCGGTTGTTAGTCATGGTGTGATCTAGTTGTTTCTGTTCTTGTAACCAACTATATGAATGATGAAATACTATCTAAGTTTTATGTATTTAATTTGTTCTTGTATTGTGATATTGCGTGTATTGTTTCTAATTAGTATCAACAAAACCAAACATCCCCTTGTATCAGCAAAACCAAAACCCCCTTGTATCAGCAAAACCAAAGGCAGTGGTTTATAAATATGTGTTGAAAATGCAAATGTTACACCCCGTGAACGACACGACTTAAAAATTAAAACTTTAACACGGAAACGACTTTACTTTAACAGACCCTTCATTACTCTTTTTACCATTGACAAAAATCTATAACATTCCAGACCTTGAAACCATTTTTAAATGAAACTAGACTTTAATACCTTCAAAATGACGGGTGGCGCGACCTATAACGAATTACGGTTTAAAAGATATAATTTTTCTAAAATTGACAAAATCTGAAAAATACTCTATTTATACTCTGACGGAAGCATATAGCCATATGCTAAAATTCGATATGGCCATATCGGCCATATACCTATATTTTTAGAGACAACCATATGGCCATATCTTTGAAAATACCATATGGCCATATCTTGACCATATCTTTTATTATATTTACGAAGCAATCATATGACCATATCTTTGAAATTATATAGCCATATATATCCGCTATGAAAATATTCAAAAGATATTTACTCCATTCCAAAAATCGACTTAAAAGACTCAAACTTACCCGAAACTTTCCATAAATCTTTAATATAACATAATACATCATTTTCATAACCCTTTGACCCGTATGACCCCAAAATGGGTCATAATAGAGATTATTCCAAACACTCCTTTTACCAAAATACACACACTTCAACCTATTACTATAATGGTTAGTTATAAATATAACAACCCATTTGACACTCTTTACTTTAACAACCAAGACATATATTGTGACACTTGACAAACATTTACAAATCATTAAATGACCATCGGGGGTACAACATTGACATTGCGGGTATCTACCTAAGCTCCTATTACATTCCAAACCTTCTTAACCTTGCACATCCATTACTAAGCCATAATCCAAGCATTTCCTTCTTAGTACATTACCCACAAAACATTGAACACTTGAGCGTAAGCATGAATGCTTAGTAAGTAGAAACGAGATATAAAATTAACATTATAGCATTCATGCATAACACATTCATAATCATTCACGCATACACATTAAGTTTAACACATACCTTTAATCCCTTAAGCATAGAGTCTCATTTCCTAATTAAATCTTGTCTAACACCGCTAACTAGCCTTAACTAACTTTCAATTAAGCACATAGCCAAACCAAACAATTACATTAGCATATGAATCACATAACACATAAAGCATAGAAATCACTATAACATTTCATTATAACCGGTTCACTTACATCAATAACAAGCTAAGCCAAGCAAGGACATAATTAATATCATCATTCATCATCATCATCTTCCCTTCCATCATCATCATCTCTTACTCTTACATCACAACCTAATAATACATGCATTAACATCATGATCAAGGGTCTATATAACCCTTTAAACATTCTCAAATTCATTTCTACATCATCATATGATCATATCTTGATCAAATGATGAAACCCATCTTCTTCTTTACTTCTAACTAACATAAACACTAAGAGGAATACTTACTTGATTGATTGTTGCTAGTACTTAACCTATAGCATGAGACCTTAATCTTTTTCATTAATGGATCATCAAGACCCATCTTTTTCCCTCCCATTTCTCATATCCGAACCATCAAACACACACACTTAGAAGAGATAAGGTTTGTGTGGAAATGACTAGAAGACTCCTCATCTAGATATTTACATCCACAAGTTTGGCCCATTGGCAAGAATGGTTCATCTAGTCCCTTTTCTTCTAATACGGCCACACCACATAACATAACACATTTAGTAATATGCAATTTAGGTCCTCGAAGTATCTTTCCTTCTATTTTGGCCACACTTAACTTATAACATAGTTAGCACTTGGCAACTTAGGTCCCTTAAGTCTACTTCCATTTTAGTTGTGCCACATAATACTTTCTATAACCACATTACACATTCTTTGACTATTAATTTGACTATCGGGTTTGACTACAACTTAACATTTGACTAACCAATCACGTTAAACTTTGGTCAATTTCATCTAAGATGGGGCCTATTTGTATCGGGATCGAGGTCCTAACAATTCCTACTCCTTTTTAGATTTTCCCCAAATCTCTCGTCTATTACTGACCATGACTTGGTCATTTCTTAACCCCATTCTTAGTACTAAGCACACTTTCATTCAAACATTACATTGCAATGATCTAAGTGATCTTGAAACACAAAGTAACACATTCCAAAAATCCTAAATTCACTCTTCTTCTTGTTGATTTATCTAAGAGCGCACAACTCTTACTAAGGTCATTATATCAAACAAGACACATTTAGTATAATCATTGTATCATTTTGCCAACCTCATTTCCATCACATCACATTTGTACTTACTATACTTAACCTTTTTAATCAAGGACTATGTGTCACTTGAGAAAATTTATGTCGTTTTGACTTTACATAAGTCAAACTTTAACCTATACGACTTGGCATTTCAATTCTACCATAGTGATTCTATTATCCGCTTAAACATTTTGCTATAACTCCTTTTCCTTTCTATTTCATTTAAGGATTTTTACCAAGTGTTAAGGTTCACTTGGGAAATCTTAAGTTATTTTTACTTCCACGGATCAACATTAACTAATATCTTCTAATCTTACTATGGTTATTTTGTTATTTTGTTACATTGTCTCGTTTTCTCTACTTCTTTCTACAATTTATCGTCAAAGATTATGAGTCTCATAAGAACTTTCAACACTTTGACTTCAAAAAGTCAAACTTAACTTACACCTTCACATTTACACATAAGGTAATAATAATAATTAGCATTCGTTACTATCTTTACTCATATTTTGTACCACGCCTCAAGGCATGTTATAACATCATTACCAATTTCCTAATCTTTTTGAGTTATACTTTAAACTCCAAATGGTTGGTTTCAATCAATGTCTCAATTTAAAAGTCGCATTCTAATTCTACTCTACTTATCCTAGTTCTTAAAACTTCTAACTAATTATAGGCTTTTCGTTTCTACCCCTTCTACCTTACTCATGCCATGAGAACACAGCCCACTCATTTATATTTCCTCATTTACATGGAAAGCGTCCGGTCTATGTAAATCATAAACTCATGGTTCGGAGATGCACAATTTCTTTAATTAAATGAAAAGGCGTCCCAATCCATTTAATCAAGGAAATCATAAATCGTCCTACTTATACACTTTCGACATAACATTCACACCCTATTAGTTTACACATTTTAACTTCTGTTTCTCTTTCTCCTTTCATATTCATTGTTTGTAAATTAAATATTTCACTTTTAACTTTTCTCTTTTCTAGCTTGGATCCATCTCGCCTTATCATTTCAAGCTTGATCATCCCGGAGGATACCATCATTAACATCCTTAGCTTGGTCATCCCGAAGGATACCATCATTAACTTGGTCATCCGGAAGGATACCATTATTAACATCATTAGCTTGGTCATCCCGAAGGATACCATCATTCACATGTTAATCTCGAAAGATTCCACCATTACCCTGGTCATCCCGAAGGATACAATCATTAAGTATCATTAACTCATCGGTTACGTGATAGTTACCTTTAACCTTTCACATTTAACATTGGATCCAAGTCACCATCATTTCAACACACATTCACATTTCCATTTTTTTTATTTAGTTTTAAGAAAGCATCATTAGAAAATGACACTTGCTTATTATATTTACACATTTTATGTGTTTACACATATTACTTTCTTATTACTCATTTAGGACATGCTTACCAATTATCATTTTCATTTTAAATGATCACGCTAATGATACACATTAGTTGTGATATCATAATTCAAGTCATTGTCTTAGCTTATACATACTTATCACTTTCTGACTATAAGACATGTCATTACGTTCTTAATTACATTTTCAACTCATTTCTTCTTTAGTTATGAGCTCATTAGTTATTCTATTTTCATTTCATCATTACCGTTATGGTTCTTAGCCTCATAGATACACAAATTGATATAGACCTTAACAATTAATGTGTCAATTATCATCTTGCTTTAACACATTATACTTTAGCTCACTTATCATTATTATGTTCTATACTCTAAGCATTCGATACTTTAGTTCACTTATAGCCCGTCTCTAATACCACTTACCTAATTACATTTCATTACCGCTACTCTTTAAAACACGTTCTTATAATCAAAAGGCAATTACCGGCACAAACCAAAGTGCACGACGATTCAATCGTTTAAACATATCAAGCCCTACACGGACTTATATCACATATACATTAACATTATAAAACACATGCATTATTCTCTACTTAGGTTCATAAATCCTATCATAATTAAGCCAAACTTAAACATTTTACTTCCCACATAACTTATTCTTACATTCAGATTCTAATAGTGGTTTAAGTCAAACCTAAATGGAAACCTAATTCACTATGAAGCTCGATACCAAGTTGTTACACCAGTGAGCGACAACGCTTAAAAATTAAAACTTTAACAGAACGACTTTACTTTAATGGACCCTTCTTTAATCTTTTGACATTGACAAAATCTATAACATTCGGACGCTTGAAACCATTTTGAAATGAAACTAGACTTTAATACCTTCAACATGACGGCGTAGCGATATAACGACTACGGTTTAAAAGATATAATTTTTCTAAAATTGACAAAATCAAAAATACTCAATTTATACTCGGCAGGAAACGCCATGGCCAGCTAAAATTCGATATGGCCGTATGCGTATATACCCTTAAATTTTGGAGACAACCATATGGCCATATCTTGAAAATACCATATGGCCATATCGCGACCATATACCCTTTATTATATTTCGAAGCAATCGTATGACCATATCTTGAAATTACCATATGGCCATATGCCCATTAGAAAAATGTTCCAAAGACCATATTTACTCCATTTCCGAAAAATCGACTTAAAAGACTCAAAACTTAACGAAACTTTCTAGAAATCTTTAATATAACATAATACATCATTTTCATAACCCTTTGACCCGTATGACCCGAAAATGGGTCATAATAGAGATTATTCCAAACACTCCTTTTACCAAAATATACACACTTCAACCCATTACTATAATGATTAGTTATAACTATAACAACCCATTTGACACTCTTTACTTTAACACAAGACATATATTTGTGACAACGACAAACATTTACAAATCATTAAATGACCATCGGGGTACATTGACATTGGCGCGGTATCTACCTAAGCTCCTATTACATTCCAAACCTTCTTAACCTTGCACATCCATTACTAAGCCATAATCCAAGCATTTCCTTCTTAGTACATTACCCACAAAACATTGAACACTTGAACCGTAAGCATGAATGCTTAGTAAGTAAAACGGATATAAAATTAACATTATAACTCATTCATGCATAACACATTCATAATCATTACACATTACACATTAAGCTTCACACATACCTTTAATCCCTTAAGCATAGAGTCTCATTTTCTAATCAAATATTGTCTAACACCGCTAACTAGCCTTAACTAACATTCGATTAAGCACATAGCCAAACCAAACAATTACATTAGCATATGAATCACATAACACATAAAGCATAGAAATCACTATAACATTTCATTATAACCGGTTCACTTACATCAATAACAAGCTAAGCCAAGTAAGGACATCATTAATATCATCATCCATCATCATCATCTTCCCCTCCATCATCATCATCTTCCCCTCCATCATCATCATCTCTTACCTTTACATCACAACCTAATAATACATGCATTAACATCATGATCAAGGGTCTATATAACCCTTTAAACATGCTAAATTCATTTTTACATCATCATATGATCATATCTTGATCAAATGATGAAACTCCATCTTTCTTCTTAAACTATAACCTTAACATAAACAATAAGAGGAATACTTACTTGATTGATTGTTGCTAGTACTTAACCTATAACATGAGATCTTAATCTTTTTCATTAATGGATCTTCAAGACCCATCCTTTTCCCTCCCATTTCTCATATCCGAACCATCAAACACACACACTTATAAGAGATAAGGTTTGTGTGGAAATGACTAGAAGACTCTTCATCTAGATATTTACATCCACAAGTTTGGCCCATTGGCAAGAATGGTTCCTCTAGTCCCTTTTCTTCTAATATGGCCACACCACATAAAATAACACATTTAGTAATATACAATTTAGGTCCTCGAAGTCTCTTTCCTTCTATTTTGGCCACACTTAACTTATAACACGGTTAGCACTTGGTAACTTAGGTCCCTTAAGTCTACTTCCATTTTAGTTGTGCCACATAATACTTTCTATAACCACATTACACATTCTTTGACTATCGTGTGAAAAACTAGAAGGGGGGGTTGAATAGTTTTACCAATTTAAAACTTCCTTTTAAATATTTAGATCGACTTATGTCAATCTATTTGATTGTTTATGTTGGACGTTGATAGATAGATATATAAATGTGTAATGAAACATAAAGAGTAAGAGGCACATCACCACGACACAAGTTATTTATAGTGGTTCGACTACAAGGACACCTTCCTTGCCCTACTCCACTCCCGAGTCACCTACTCGAGAGTTCGTAAGCACTACACCAACTCCTTGTGGCGAGAAGCCTTCACGGCGCGCTTAAACAACTTTTCCGATACAAAGCTAAATACCGAGTTCTTTCACACCAGGCGAACCACACCTAACACAACGTCGCCTACCCTTTATACGGTGCTAGGCTAACCACCGAATTCTTTCACACCTTAGGAGAACTAGTCCTATCACAAGCGCCTACCCTTTATTAGGTACTAGGCTAAGCACCTAGTTCCATTACTATGGATAACTACTACCTTTCACGACACAACACCTAATCTCAAGGAGATCTACTCCTTGTTACAGCACCATCAATGATATCACCATCCTTGTAAATAAACAAATACTTATATGTATAACGATGCACCTCATCGATTATACGACCTAGGCATTTCTTCACAAATGCTACTTGATTTGATTCTTTGGCATCCTTCACTAATGCCTTTGACACAAGGCTTGGCACCTTTCACTAATGCCTTCGTCTTGACACCTTTAGCATTCTTCACTAATGCTTTGACAGGGATGATGAGCACCTTTCACTAATGCTTTCATCTTGACACTTTTGGCATTCTTCACTAATGCCTTCAACCCAACATCTATGTAGAAAGGAAGAACTTATCAACAAGAGAACCTTAGTTGTCTTGATGATGACGAAGCTTGGCAACTCATGGACTTGAGCTTGCCCGTCTTCAAGAGGTGGTGATCTCTCCTTTAAGAGGAACCTAGAAGATCACACAAAAACAAAAGACAAACTACATAGATCACTTGAATCTAAGGTTAGAGGGTTAGAATACTTGGGGAAAGTATGTGTGTAAAGTGATGCATAGAGAGGAAGAAATGGCTCTCTATTTATAGAGAAAATTCTCTACTGTTCCCCGGATCCCACAGATCCCTTCCACTTGGGATCCGGCTAGCACAAAGCCAGGGATCCGCGGAAAGCTCCTCTTTGCCCATGGGTATTTTTGGTTATGGGTCATGGGTCATGGGTCATAGGTTATGGGTTGATCCATGGTTTTCTTTCTAGATACAATGTATCTTAAGGATACAATGAACTTGGTTAAGTGGTATATATAAAACCATGGGTTGTGGGTCAAAATCATTTGCTAGTATTTACCCATTTAGTATATACTTGTATTTACCCATTTTAGCATATACTTAGTTTTTACCCATTTTAGTATACTTAGTTTAAGTATATGTTTAACCCAATATGTAAACACTAGTTGTTGTACATATGTATCTAAATCATAAAAACACTTAAGCTTGTTTTAGTGTTTTATGTGAAAACGTAAGTGTGTTAGAAAACTATTAACTCAAACTATTTACGTACTCTATTTGTTTCGTTAAAATGATTTCACGTTTGTTATCGACAAAACATTAGAAGATCGTAAAATATAAATAAACGTTTTTACGGCTTATTTGTATTAACAATCTCACCCTTTTTGTTGATGACAAAACATAAAATTATTTTAAGGAAAATCTAAAATTCGTAAAAGTTTGAATTTGTAGTTTTTACTTTCTTCTCCCCCTTTTTGTCGAAACAAAAAGTGTTAAAACAAACTAACACAATTTTTATAAGAAAATTTTAAAAATGTAAAGAGAGCAAGTGACGGGAATGGTACTCGTCTTAACTCCCCTTGACGAGTCCATCCCTTTGAAAGGGCGTCAATGACATAACGTAAAATGAGCTAATTGTGTTTGCAATTATGTTTGCAAATGGTTAGATCAATACGTGCCGTGCTCCCCTTGAATATTGCAATGTTGCAATGGGGTGTCATGAAGTGTAATCCAAAATTGGATTAAGTTGCAAATGATTTTGCAATGTTGTTTGACACAAAGCTCCCCTTAGCTTTATGGTGTCAATATCTTCATGTGTATTTTGAATAACTACAAAATAAAGGTTAGAAAACAAGAGTATAGTGCATAATTTCCTGCAAATAAGACTCAAGTTAGTAGAAATTTGTGCTTCTGTACCACGGATCCCACGGTTCCCTTCAAGGAGGGATCCGTCTAGGTGTTTTGGAAGGATCCGGCTATCTGATGACAGTTTCTAGCTTGAGAAATGTCAAAATGCAAAAAGAATGAGATATATGTACAATATATCAAGCACAACACAAAATAATCATAGCATAAGTATTCATTCAATAAAACAAGAGATACACAACCAAATCTCTAAAACTAAGAGAATGAACTAGCCAAACAAGTGCTATTAATGCTAAAGAGTTACCCAAATTCAAGGTTCAACTAAGGCTAAATGATGATCAAGGATGAGAAAGGTTTCCTAAACGTTCTAAGTTTGAGCTTTTGAATATGATGCTCATTGTAGTTTAGTCTTGTTAACCTCTTCAAAACGTTCGAGGAGGTGATAAAACATGAAACGTTGCTCTTTACGTAGTTCATGTATCAACCTTTCAACATGTTTACAATGATAGCAATCCTTGTCATGGTTTTGAGTTTCTTGAAGTGAAAGTTCAAGTGAAGTGGGTTGAGGATCTTCAAATGAAGGAGGATTTAGTGTAGGCTCATTAAGTGGTGGCTCTACAATGTTTGAGGGTAGAGGTAAAGAAGCATCAACTTCCATTTGGTCGGGTGGTTGCCTTTGATGTCTTCTCATAATCCAAAATGGACTATTGGGAGGAATGATAGAGTTTGCTTTAGGAGCAAGTGTTGATTCAACACTTTGATTTTGTTGCTCAATATTTTCAAGTGAATTAGTTGGTAATGGTGAAAGATGAGATGGCCAAGAGGGTAAATCTTCTACATTGTGAGAGTGTGGGGATGATTGTGAGGTGGCTCTAGGCACTAATGATGTTGGTTGAGTTGTGGAGGTTATGTTTGGTATAGTAGAATTTAGTGATGAACTCTTAGTGGGAACTCTCTTCTTGGGGATTAGTTTGATTGGTTTCCTTGGTGTAGGGGAAATCCTAGCATTGGTGGACTTAACCAGAGATGATTCGGTTGAGAAACTTCATGTATATGATTCTAGCAAGTTACTTTGGTGGTTCTTGAGTGGATGAGTAAGCACTAGGAGCTTTTCTCATGATGAGATGACTAAGGAGGATGGTTGCAATTGCCGATAATTATGTTTGTGTTTGATGACTAAAGTGTTCTTGGCAATATGGGTTATAAAGGGAAGAACTTTGCAATTGGATTTAAGACTTAATCCACTAATGTTCTTGGAAATGTGATGATTAACATGCACAAGGTTGAGATTCAGAGTTTCGCTGATCTAGGAACTCATTTAAGATGAGATGGAGTGTTTGAGTTAGGAAGATGAGTTGAAATGATTGTTTTAGCTATGTTTGACATAAACTGTCACCCGGATCCCACGGTTCCCTCCTTGAAGGATCCGGCTAGGCTAATCCAGGGATCCGGCTCTCAGCTGATTGTTATGACAGTTTGAAATGAGGTTTCTAGGAGCTAAAGCCTATCTCATTTTGAATGTTTCAGTTCTCTAAGTGTTTAAGATGAAAGGGTACTTGAATGATTAAAGGTAATAAGTATTATAGCAAATGATTGCTTTTTATGGAAGAGGAATGGGACAAGATGATTACCAATGGATGTCCAAGGATAACAACAAGAGTTATGAAGGTGTCAAGTCATAATAAATGATCCTAGTGATCAGATTTAATCTTGAGGTGATATTAAGAAAAATTCTTAAAAATCACAAAAATTGAAAAACTAATTTTTGTCTTACTTTGAGATAGAAATGACTAGAAGCAATTTCCTAAAAATTTTTAACTTGTCCTCTTTAAGTGTTTTGAGAGATGAGAAATAGTTTGTGAGTAGTTGAAGCGGAAATATGGTGAGTTTAGATGTGTTGATAAAATTAGACTAATATCTTAAGTAAGCCTTTAGTGAGTCTAAGCCTTTCTCATCCTTGAAGTGGACTTAGTTGGGTTCTAAATCATATGCAAAGCTAATGTGATGTTATCTAGAAAGCTATTTTGATGTAATGAATGATGTATTGTTGATCGATGTCACGGGTCCCACGGTTCCCTCAAGGAGGGATCGGCTAGGCTAATCCTAGGATCCGGCATCTGCAGGTCAGAACCAACACAGAAATGATGCTGATTTATGCACACTAGTAAATCCAAAGACAAGCAATAGAAACAAGCATGTTTATCACAAAACACTAGTTAAAGAACCATGATGAAAAGACAATATCCAAGTTACCATAAACCGAAAGTGCAAAAATGTAATCATCAAAACATAAGATAAAGAAAATAAGCACAATCCTATTGTCTCTTTCGTCAATCCTTTCTTTTCCTTTTTGACGGCTTAGTGAGGTTGTGTGCGAGGTTTTGAATCATGCCCCTCAATTGCTTAAATTCCGCGGTCTCGTTTGGAATGGTTGGAAGTTTTTTGTGGTATTCAAGGATTTCCAATTTGATGTTGGCTACGGGGTCGACATCTTCTTCATCTTCTTCTTCTTCACTGGCCGAGGAGTCCGAGAGAGCTTTCGGTTGCTCTCCATTGACCATGAACCGTTTAGAGGGTCATTTGGTAAGAGGTACCATGACGTGATCGGAAAGGTAATGATCATCGTTGATAGGAGATGGTTGCAATGTACCAACATCTTTACAAAGTCGTGTTAGAAGCATACCATACGGAAGTACCATGTTGGAAGCTTTGAACACCCCAGCCATTCTCCTTACCATGTAATAGGCAAGATTAAATGGCCTTTGGTGGATAAGACAATAGATCATTTGCACAAGACATGCGTTTGGATGATCTTTGTTTCCAACTAGGCTAATGACATTTTCCCTAAGGATTTCTTCCCATTTTCTAAACATGGGATGCATTTCGAAAAGTTCCATTTGAAAGGGATTACGGTGAATGAGCTTCTTGTTTCAGTCGAAACGGGATTGGTCGGCTCTTATTTTGAAAATAGTGTCTCGGATGGTTTCGGGTTCATCAATAGGAGTGTTATAGAGAGGTTTAGGATCAAGTGCAAGGTTTTGAGCGTTAATTGCCCAATCTTGAGAGTACATACAAATTCCTTCACAAGGAATGCGAAGAATTTGAGCAAAGGTGTTGAGAGGAAGAGTGAAGTTTTGTTTATTGATGATGAAAGCGATTGAAATGCTATCATCGACGTTTCGAATGATCCTAATGCTTTTGTAAAATTCAAAAATGAAAACCGGATAAATTTGTTCATCTATGTCAAGGAGACAATCAAAGTTGATTGTCGAGAAACTTGACGAATGTCGGTATCTTCAAGGAAACATTCCTTGACTACACGACATTCGTGGATAAGTCGTTTTACAAGGCTTTTGAAAATTTTATGGTCGGTTTTGGTCAATCCCTTTTTACGATAGTAATGAGTAAGGTAATGAACGGTGTCATGATGATCTTGTTGAGTAGCTTTGGGCATGGTTGGTCCTAAAAATACAAATTTTCCAATTAGGTAAAATTAGTTGGGATGGGTTTATGGTTTTGATTTGTATTAACAATGTTGTGAACACAATGTTATTTTGTTAGAAGCCCCTTTTCATGATTAATTTAAAAAGCCCTAATTAAATTAATTGATTAAAATTAAGAAACCATAAACCCTAGGATGAGGATGATGAAAGTTAGAACAAGTTAATGTAATTACTTACAATGGTGTTCTAGGAAGGAATACTTGAGAGTATGGAAGTCAATGAGGATGGATTCAGTAGCTTAGTCGTTTTTGTGTTATGTGAATAGAGGGAAAAAGATCAGTGGTGAATTTTTGAAAGCGTATAGCTGAGTTCTGTTCCACGGTTCCCCCGGATCCTTTGTATTTGGGATCCGGCTAGTACAACTAGAGGGATCCGACTACTGTGGAAAGAAAAGGAGTTGTTTGGTATTATTTTTGTAGTAGGCTTATAAATTAGCTTACCAAAAAAAATGGAGGTATTAGATGAAGATTGTTTTTGAATGATGACTTTTGATGAATTACATATCAAGGGTTCATATGTGATGACGGCGTTAATTTGATGAAAAATAATATCATTCCCTATGTTGAAAAAGACGAAAAGGTGACGAAAGAGACTTCTAATGATGTTAGTGATTAGTTAAGCAAAGAGAACTTATGACAATAAATGGAACTCATGTAACCTATCTAATTGAAGAGTAAAACATACCTCTATGCTTCTTGATAAAAAATACTTCATGAGCTTTTAAAGTAATCCTTTGTACTTGGTGTACGTAAGTTGTGAATACCTTTTAGATCCTTCCTTGAATGTTGACTTCATTATTCTTTGAATGAAGATTTTGGAGAGATTCTAGCATGAAGATTTCTTAAGAGCAAAAGTGGTTAGAATCATCTATCAATGTCCAACAGAATGATTTAAAAGAAAATACGACCAACAAAAAAAAATCCTTCTTTGTAGTTTTCAAACATACACGGATCGTATCAAGTCTTTAAAGTACAACATACTTTAAAAAACTTGGTAACGAAGCTCTGATTCCAATTGTGGAAAACTATAAGGGGGGGGGGGGGTTGAATAGTTTTACCAGTTTAAAACTTCCTTTTAAATATTTAGATCGACTTATGTCAATCTATTTGATTGTTTATGTTGGACGTTGATAGATAGATATATAAATGTGTAATGAAACATAAAGAGTAAGAGGCACATCACCACGACACAAGTTATTTATAGTGGTTCGGCTACAAGGACACCTTCCTTGCCCTACTCCACTCCCCGAGTCACCTACTTGAGAGTTCATAAGCACTACACCAACTCCTTGTGGCGGAGAAGCCTTCACAACGTCGCTTAACCTTTTTCCTGTACAAAGCTAAATACCGAGTTCTTTCACACCAAGGCGAACCACACCTAACACAACGTCGCCTACCCTTTATACGGTGCTAGGCTAACCACCGAGTTCTTTCACACCTTAGGAGAACTAGTCCTATCACAACGTCGCCTACCCTTTATTAGGTACTAGGCTAAGCACCTAGTTCCATTACTATGGAGGAACTACTACCTTTCACGACACAACACCTAATCTCAAGGAGATCTACTCCTTGTTACAACATCATCAAGGATATCACCATACTTGTAAATAAACAAATACTTATATGTATAACGATGCACCTCATCGATTATACGACCTAGGCATTTCTTCACAAATGCTACGTGATTTGATTCTTTGGCATCCTTCACTAATGCCTTTGACACAACGCTTGGCACCCTTCACTAATGCCTTCATCTTGACACCTTTAGCATTCTTCACTAATGCTTTGACACGGATGATGAGCACCTTTCACTAATGCTTTCATCTTGACACTTTTGGCATTCTTCACTAATGCCTTCAACCCAACATCTATGGAGAAAGGAAGAACTTATCAACAAGAGAACCTTAGTTGTCTTGATGATGACGAAGCTTGGCAACTCATGGATTTGAGCTTGCACATCTTCAAGAAGTGGTGATCTCTCCTTTAAGAGGAACCTAGAAGATCACACAAAAACAAAAGACAAACTACATAGATCACTTGGATCTGAGGTTAGAAGGTTAGAATACTTGGGAAAAGTATGTTTGTAAAGTGATGCATAGAGAGAAAGAAATGGCTCTCTATTTATAGAGAAAATTCTCTACTGTTCCCCGGATCCCACGGATCCCTTCCACTTGGGATTCGGCTAGCACAAAGCCAGGGATCCGTGGAACGCTCCTCTTTGCCCATGGGTATTTTTGGTTATGGGTCATGGGTTATGGGTTGATCCATGGTTTTCTTTCTAGATACAATGTATCTTAAGGATACAATGAACTTGGTTAAGTGGTATATATAAAATCATGGGTTGTGGGTCAAAACCATTTGCTAGTATTTACCCATTTAGTATATACTTGTATTTACCCATTTTAGCATATACTTAGTTTTTACCCATTTTAGTATACTTAGTTTAAGTATATGTTTAACCCAATATGTAAACACTAGTTGTTGTACATATGTATCTAAATCATAAAAACACTTAAGCTTGTTTTAGTGTTTTATGTGAAAACGTAAGTGTGTTAGAAAACTATTAACTCAAACTATTTACGTACTCTATTTGTTTCGTTAAAATGATTTCACGTTTGTTATCGACAAAACATTAGAAGATCGTAAAATATAAATAAACGTTTTTACGGCTTATTTGTATTAACATATCGGGTTTGACTGCAACTTAACTTTCATTGACTAACCAATCACGTTAAACCTTGGTCAATTTCATCTAAGGTGGGGCCTATTTGTATCCGAGATACGGGTCTAACAGCAAATGCTTTAGCACTAAATCATAATGTATTGACAATGGTGTATTGTTTAGGAAGAAATTTGTATGGTGTTAGTGTTGACAGTGGGACTGAACACGCCCAATGCCTCAAATTGTAGCATCTTGAATTTTGACTTACCCAAGTCAAACAAATTAATGAAATGCCACAAATTGTAACTTACTATTGTGGTATGACTTGGGTAAGTCAAACCTATTAAGAAATACACAACGATTTCAATCAGTTACAATGCACAACCAAACACTATTAGTTACAATAAGAACCCAATTTTTTATTGATCAATTTCATGTTCACAACTACTACAAAGTTTCCTATCATCTAAACATACACTTAGCTAGACCCACAACTCTCTCTATCATCCTTTTCCTTCATTTCCTTCCTTTCCTTAAGATATTTAAACAAAATTCCCATATTTTAAACATTTTTTCCTAATCGTTAACCTTTGATAACCCGATGTCAACCTCTTCTTTCTCCTTCTTAACACCCAAACCCTTTTCATTTGGGCAATCTTCTTTCCTCAACGAACTCAACAAAGCCTTCCCCTTATCGTTTTGTGCCACTATTGTTTTTTTGCTTTTGGTAGAATGTGTGTTGCTTGTATTTAGGGTTCAATGTGTTCCTGTTATTTACGACAATTATGTGTTGCTTGTACTAATAGGGTTGAGGGTTGGGTTAGATTTAACTAAGGCATGTTATAATTGTGAATGGTCTATTATACCCTCGATGTACAAACAGAAAAGTAACGTTAACTTTGGCAATCCTGATCAAGGGACTTGTTTAGACTATAAGACGCATACTTTGGACTACCGGCGATGAAAATGCCAAGTTTTGGTTCAACGTAATGTTTGTGGACAAGATTAGGGACCAACAGTGTATTTTAGTCTTAAAACTATATGAGACTAAAGAGTTCAAGCTATATACAGGGGTGAGCATGGGCCGATTTGAGACAGTTTTTGGCTAAAACTAAACCCCGAACTAAAAGTTCAGTTTTAAGTTTTTTTAAAATCAAGCCCCGCACCAAAAATTCAGTTTAGTTTTTTTGATTTTTGGAGTTCAAAATCACTTTCGCAAACAGTTAGCACATGAATTTAGAAACATTTATCTAAAAGATAAAGATTTGTCAATGAGGTAAATATGATTATAATGGTATCAGAGTCGTCTCGTAGTTAGACCTAAAGCGAAAATCTGAAATGAGACATTTTTGACAATATTTTTTGTTGTTAATCTAAATAATTTAACGGACTTGTCAATAACTAGTTGTGTCATAAATTTGGATATCCGAAATTTGCGATGATGGTTTTATGTTAGACATAATATTTTATCTAAGTTTTTTTAATTTGGATATACGAAATTTCAGATAACAGTTTTATATATCCGAATATCCAGATATCTATAATTTTTGAAAAACTTTTATATGAGTTCCAAGACTGTCCTTTCATAAAACCCAACATTTTAATAAATTATTATAAAGTTTTCGGATATCCGAATACGGATATTTTTTTAATACCCATAACCTAAATCAAGAAATTCTAGAAAGTTTCGGCTTCGTTGCTCTCCACTAGTTATATACTCGGAAGCATCAAAATAAATAAAGAACTGACCTTATTTTAAGTTTACTATACTTTTTATGCACTAAATATGTTAGAAAAGATTAGATTCAGCAACACGTTCTTAAGTTTTTGGTGATGGTTTATCTGTATAAACTAAAGTTGGAAACCATTCAATTTACACTTTTTATTTTTTCGAGTTTTATAATGAACTTCGGCTCCCCTTAACTACAAATTCTAGCTCTGCCCGTGATAAGCAGTTTATATAAATACATATTAGCTCAAACATCACACACATACTATCATCCTAACACTGTAAAATATAACAAATTCATTTTTTTTTCAATTAAAACCGGCACTCGCTACGGTACCGGTTTACCTGAACCACTACCGGTACCAAGACACTCATCGGTTTCGGGAACGGGACTGCCATTTTTGGCCGGGAAAAATCCCGGTACCTCAAAAACGGTACCGAATTTGTACCAAAATGATATTGTGCTCATACCTAAGCTTATATAGAATTACAACGTACAACAAACACTGAACTTAACACGAAAATTTAAAAACAAAACACAAAGATATTGGCCCGAAGATGACATCACCATGTTTAGAAGAGAGAGATTCGAGCGAGCGAGTGAGTGTTTTTGTGCAGGGGCGGAGGGAGGGGGTGGCTAGCGGGTGCTAGTCCCCCTCCAATAAGCCCAATGATTGTATTAAGATACCATTGTTTAGCCCATAATTTAACGTTTAATATACCACGAGCCTCTCCCAACTAGCGAATTTTCTATAATGAAAGAAAAAGAAAACAATCGACATGAAATACCTCCTTTCTAAGTGGCCACCGGAGAAAATATATCTAAAACTTGAAGGTAGACATTTACTACCTTAAATGGTTTTTATACTTCTTTCTTTATCCTTGAAAATTACTATTGACTTTGATTTTTTCTCCCGTATCTTCTGTCATGTGTTAGTTGTTTGTTGCTTTACTCTTAACAAATATGAGTTGTGCATTAGCTTTTGTATATATTTTGTTCATGTTTCTTATTTTGGTTTGTGTTCATTTATTAAAACTATATGACACTACAAGAATTCAGGCGAATAGCCACGGACAGAATTTATGGGTAAAAGCCATATTTTCATGGGTAACTAGGTAATACCCACAGACTACCCACGACCACATGAAGATGGGTAAAACCTCCGAGGCTAAATGTATGCCCATTCCACTTACACTTTGTGGGTAAGTTTACCCACATCATTTTAGGTGGGCGATTGATTTGCGTTCGTGGGTGAAGTTTTATGGGATTTTTTTAACCTCATCATGAGAATACCCATAGATATACTTGTGGGTAGTTTGTGTGTAACATTGCCCACAAAGTTATTTCGTGTGTAAAAGTCGACACATAATATGCGGGTAACTTTACCTCAATAATACGTGGGTAAACTTTCCCACCTATTTGTCGGGTGTAAGAGCCATAGGTACAACACAACTAGGCTAATGCAATGGTAGTAATTTGTTGCAAATCCGTTGAAGACTAGGCTACTGAACGGTAAAAAAAATTGTGACAGTTTGGCAATGGAAGAAAATCTGCAAGAATAATTGCAATGGATTTGCAACAGTACAAAGTTGCAACGAACAATTTAATATTGCATAATGTACTAACAACCTCGAAATGTACTAATTGCAACAATAGTTTTAGATGCGATGGTTAAGGTAAGGTTGCTACATATATAATGAGCACCTCAGCCGTCTTGGTATCTTCTTTCAAAAAGCTTTCTCTAGCATACTTAAAAGTTGTCCGTCACTTTCATGAAATGCCTATCTCAATAGCTCGTATGATGGTGCTCCACCAAATAGATTGAGTGGCATCTTTATTTCTTCACAAGAACACTTCTACAGCTGCATAAAGAAAACATGTTACTACGTACTATATGTCACAAGAATTTGCAATACATTATAAGACCAATGTAACTAGTTAATTAGGTTGCTTAATAAACAAAGAAACTTCAATTGCAATGACTTAATTTATAACTCAAGTGTAATATACATCAGTCAAGATGTTGAAAAAAGAAAGTTCATACATGTTTGATATGTAACCAGATTCGTAATTATCTAATCAATAAATGTAATATAGGTAGTTGCATACTTGCATGCTTGTTAAGTTATTGCTATGTACATTTTTGCATGGTAAAAGAAAGGTGTTAACAACTCAAAATGGGTAGAAAGCCGTTTTATACAAGTAGAACAAACAAGCGGGTATGAAATTATTATTTTGCCTTACAAGTTGATATCGCAAGTACTACATAATTTATGCTTACTCAATTCCAAAATGACCAGTTAATAAGAAACATTAGGTGAGACTATCACATTTATAACACAATAAGTAACCAAACAAGCAAATTTTTAACCAAAACTAAAAACTTTACCTATAACAAATGGATTAAACAAATCAAATGGGTTGAAAGAAATGAAGTTCGATCACAACAATGGATTTATAGTTATAGATTATTACACATGGGACCAAACCGTAAACGGATGTCATGGCTAAAGTAGTATTTTTCACATGTAAATAGAGTTGTTAAACTATATAACTGCATATAGATTTTATCCTGAAACTCAAATATGCCCAAAATAACAAATTTGATGATGCAATATATAATGTTAACAATGAAATAAGAAACCAACATCGGGCTCCAATTTCAATACTTGTTTCAGTTTTCACAATAAATTGGCTTGTGAGATCTGAAAAAATGTTAGTAATGTGTGGTACGATATACCATACAACAAGAATCACATAAAAATTGATATAGGATGATGTTTACATACCTTATTAAAGGTGAATTTGGAATGAACTCATGAAGAAAAAGCAAAACAATAGATGGTTTGGTTTTGCGCACAGCTATATCCAAGTGAAAAGGTAAGAAAGGGAGGCGGCAGTTAGAGTGGAATAAGTGTTAGGGTTTTAATTTTGGGAAAAACAAGGGGCGGGAGAGCGGGAAGGCAATGAAAAGAATAAGCGGGAGATTGAAAACTTTGATGTGTTGGAATTTGGAGTCATAAAAAGTGAAAGTTTGTAGAGTAGACAAATAGAAAAAAGGAATTCATAATCATATTCCAAAATTATATTCATAAAATTATTCATTCAATCATTTTGCATCATAATTTCTTTTTATTTTTTCTCACCCTCCATAATTTGTTACTAAGTGATTATGTGGATATAATAAACTTTTTTTTTTGTATGTAGCATTTCTCACAGAAAAATATGTTATCAAATACTATCCTTAAAACATGTGTTATCAGCAAATGACATAGCGTGCAAAAAAAACATAAAAAAAGAGAGAGCGCAAACATAGATTGGCGCTGACAGCGTCATGTGGCAAAAACAATATGCGGATAGGGTTTTGGCCGAAAATTTCAAATTTTCTTTTAATAGGAAAGTTTTAAATGGTGGCAGCTAGGTTTTGAAGGGGTGGAATAGAGCTTGCGGCTGACAATGTAAACCCCCTAGGTTATAATATATTATTAGATAGCTATATATAGTACAGTAAACATAATAAACCCTAATGGACCTAAGCAACACACGGACTTTGGCCATATCTATCAGGTAATACTCTCCTGCAGTCTGAGAGGCAAAATCACGAAAGCTCGGTCTGAAGTAGTAAAATAGAAAAACGTGAGAGCAATAAAAACCAATAACTTGTTGCAATTTTGCACATATTATAATCCCGTATATCTCAACGGGATAAGCACAACTATTTAGTTTTTTTTACTTAAACTATTAACAAAAGAGACACACCTAAATTTAACTTACTTACGCAACATAAACTTATTCTATATTGATCGATCATGACATATACTTGTCTATGAAAATAAAAAAGACACATAAATAACCCATGTAAACTTACCCATTTAGAAATACGAAAAAGAAAAATACAAATAGTCATATGGTTATATATTTACCCATAAATTACACAGAAAATTACCAATAACAAAATTCCCAGGAAAACAACATTGTGGGTATATTCGTGGGTATATCTGTAACCACGAATTGACAATAAGCGATTATTCACACCAAAATACCCATACAAATAATAATATGGGTAAAGTCATGGGTGTATATTTCACCCTTAAAATACCCATGTAAACTCACCCACCAACAAAAAGGACTTTACACTTCGTGGATAAATAACATTTACCCACTATATTACCCATGTATATACCCATGATAACTCAAGATGTGGGAAGTTCGTGGGAAATATTTTAGCGCCAATTTTTCTCCCATATATTTCACACCAAACATATTACCGTGGCTATTTATGCGGGTAAATTCATGAGAAATTTGAGGGTAAATAAGATCGGCTTAATATGTCACTGATCGTGGGTAAAGAGTGGGTATTATGTGGGTAAATACCCTCAAAAAGATAGGTGTGGGTAATTGTTGTGGGTATTTCATTAGATTCTTGTAGTGTGAGACTAAAGAGTTCAAGTTATATATAAGGGTGAGCATGAGCGGTTTGAGACAGTTTTTGGCTAAAACTAAACCCTGAACTTGAAGTTCAGTTTGTTTTTTTTTTTTTAACCAAGCCCCGCACCAAAATTTCAGTTTGGTTTTTTCGTTTGTAGTTCAAAATTACTTTCGCAAACAATTAGCACATGAATTTAGACAAGTTATCTAAAAGATAATGATTTTTCAATGAGGTAAATATGATTATGATGGTATCAGAGTCGTCTCGTGGTTAGACTTAAAGCGAAAATATGAAATGAGACATTTTTGAGAATATTTTTTTGTTGTTAATTTAAATAATTTAAGGGATTTTTTAATAACTAGTTATATCATAAATTTGGATATCCGAAATTTGCGATGATGGTTTTATATTAGACATAATATTTTATCTAAGTTTTTTTTAATTCGGATATCCAAAATTTCAGATAAAAGCTTTATATATCCGAATATCCAAATATCTAGAAGTTTTGGAAAACTTTTATATGAGTTCCAAAACTATCCTTTCATAAACCCAACTATTTAATAAATTATTATAAAATATTCGGATATCCGAATATGGATATTTCACGCATAACCTAAATCAAGAAATCCTAAATTGTTTCGGCTTTGTTGCTCTCCCCCAATTATATACTCAGAAGCATCAAAATAGATAAAGAACTGAACTTATTTTGAGTTTACTATACTTTTTATGCACTAAATATGTTAGAAAAAATTAGATTCAGTAATACATTCTTAAGTTTTTGTGATGGTTTATCTGTATAAACTAAAGTTGGAAACCATTCTATTACACTTTTATTTTTTCGGGTTTTATAATGAACTTCGGCCCCCCTTAACTACAAATTTTGGCTTCGCCCCTGCTAATGAATAACAACGATCATATTTTTATATATCATCTCGTAACACTAATTTTACCAAAATAAAATCATGAAAGTGTCAACATAGTATTGTTTTTCTTTTTTAAAAAGTTGTTTTAATCAGCTTTATGTGCAAAGTACTACGACTAAAATAAGAATAGTTGCAGTAAAGGTTGAGTTTTAATCCTAAATTTTAGAATAACGTGACCTCAAAACTTTGATAGCAAGGAGTGTGTATCAGAGGCGGATAAGGCATGAGTAATGCAGCAACAACAAGTCATCAAATGTTTTGCACCCTCTTTTGACCTACGTCAAAAATGGTGAAGATCAACATGATGAATGTGAGCTTTATCCAAACACTTTTCTTAACTTTTTAAAAAAGGCATGTGCATCAGTGCTTGTACTGGAGTATCTTAGTAGAAAAAGCGGGCACTTGACAATGAAACTATAACATGTGAAAAAAGCTATAAAATGATATACCGTTAAGCGATATGACACAAATGTGGTGCTACGTAGTAATAAGTGATCGGATATATGCATAAGTTAACGCTCTTGATTAAAGTTTTCCTTTCCTGGTGACATAATTCTCCAAAAATGCTGTTAAAGTAACAAAATTTAGTTGAGCTATTGAGGTAATACTTAACACTAGTACACTACACCTCATCACCTCATGTAGAGTATTAAGTTTGCACATGGATCGGGTAATACCCAAATTAACCGAAAACCGAAACCAAACTGAATCGAAAATAACCGAACCGAACTTGTAACCAAACCGAATTTTCCAAAACCAAACCGAATCGAATTAAATAGTCGATTCTCGGTTCGGTTATGGTTCTAGAAATTTAAACCGAAAATCAAATTCAAATAAATATAAATAAATTTTTATATATTTAAATATACAAAAAGATATTAAAACTCTTTCATACTATAAAATATACAATTTTTTAAGCTTGGATTTTTTTTCCTAAAAATCATATAAATAAATGAATAAATTATTAAAATTATGTAATTCGGGTTAGAGGTGAGCATCATTCCCGGCCCGGACCGACCAAGACCGAGATCGAATTAGCCTAAAAGCCGAGACCGATGACCGGACCGAATGTGGTCGGTCCGATCCGGTCTCGGTCGGTCCGGTCCGTTCGGTTGGTTTGCTCAGCCCTAATTCGGGTTAGTCAGTTTAGTTTTCGGTTATGGGCGTTCGGTTATTAGTTCGGTTTTCGGCTCGATTTAATCAATTTTAATTTGGTTCTGCTCGGTTCTCGGTTATACTAAAAAAAATTAACCAAACTAACCGAACCGAATAAACCGAACAACCCAATGACCGAACCGATGAACACCCTTAGTTTTGTGCAACAAGCTTCCAAGATTTTAAGGCTTCATTATGTTTTACATCAACTATTAAGTTTGACCCAACTTTTGTGAGCCCATGAACAGCTTAAACCGTTTATTCAACCTCCGTTGATAATTTGTCTTGTGCCCATCGACAGCCCAAAGTATATGACAAGATTGAAATATCATGGTGTATGACTGTATGTAGGAACGTCTTTAGGTCATTCCGACATGTACTAAAAACTATAGATATTGACTTGTTACCAATCAGTTCACACACCCATTTTCCCTGATCTACTTAGCTAATTCTCGTGTTTCATTTGAATACTCAATTCGGTAAGTTTCCGCTTTTGTTTAAAATGTGACAAGCAGAAGAAACATAAGTTGTTTTTCGTCAATATGTTGCTTTCGTGGGACTTGCTCGTATGGTAGCGTAATGCAAATATTGTGTCCTAATCGTTTCCTTTGCTGTTGTGGACCTTGTGGCGCTATTGGTTATTGATCACTTAAAAACCTGGGATTAGGTGTTAATGATAACTTTTGACACAATTAATTGGGTTATCGAGTCATTTGAGTCACATATGATACTAGATGTTTGTTTAAAGTAAATAAAGTCCAAGCTTATCAAAAGATTCCTTTTGAGTTTTTATTTTATTTTATAGAGTTAATTGCAAAAATCGTCCCTAAGGTTTGTTGAAATTGCAGATTTCGTCCTAATAAGTTTAAAAGTGCATAGATCGTCCTAAAATCAAACTATTTTGCAAATTTTGGTCCCTGGAAAGTGACTCCGTTATATCTCTTATTTTAATATATAAAACGTAAGGGCAAAATGGTATTTTTACGTGTGGTCCCCCCTTTTAATCCACTGACCCTCTTTTTATATTCCACTTAATCAAATTCCCCCAAATAAAAATACCAAACCCTAATTTAATCAAAACTCCAAGAACACTTGAAATGGTCAATTGCTATTGTCAACCTCCTAGGCAAGCTGTCATTCGTACTTCATGGACTCAAACAAACCCAGGACGTCGCTTCTATTGTTGCTCACAAATTTTAAGATGTAATATGAGTTCTTCTATATCGAGTGTTTAGAGAAATTTTCATTTGAATGATGTTATTAATATTTGTTTGTAGGTGACTGATTGTGGGTTTTTTGACTGGCTTGATCCTCCTATGTGTGCTCGTGCAGTCCAGATAATTCCTGGTTTACTAAGAGCAAGGAATGTGCTTGAAGAATCATTGAGTTCAATGGCAGCATCTAATGGAAGACTGAAGATTTGTTTGGTTTGCAGTTGGGTGTTTGTTCTTATTTTCTTGATGTAATAAGTCTAGTATGTTGTAAGTGTAGTATGTTTAGTGATAAGTGAACTTAAAAATTAACCAATATGTATGTTATGGTCAATGATTTTGGATGTAATATGGGTAATGTTCAATGAATTAACAAGTTTTTTAGTGCTTATGGGTATGTTTAAAGACAGTGGTGACTAAAGTTTAGTTTACAATACATGAAACAAGTAAGTAAAATGGAATTTAGCATATGCAAGAAGTAACTTGTTACATTGAAACAAGTAGGTAAAATGAAATACTAAATACATGAAACAAGCAAGTAAAATGTTGCTGCATGAAACAAGTCATTAACTTGTTACATTGAAAATTTGCCACATAAAGTGGACATTACCATTACATTTTTAGCATATTAATGTTCAAAGTAGGAAATACTAAATACATTAAGATCCAAATTCAGATAAGTAGCAAATACTAAAGTACCAAATAACATTTAAGTAGCAAATACTAAGTAACAAACTTAGTTGGTGTGGATTTCCTATTTGCAGAGACCTTTGTCATTCTCTTTTGACTTCCAGATGGTGGATTCACTGGTTGACTTTGAGAAGGTTGAGAGCTTGGTCCAACACTTGTTTCACTAACATTCTGTGCAGCACCAACATTCTGTGAACCATAACCTGCACCAACACCATCTGCACCAACATTATGTGCAGCACCATCTGCACCAACATTATGTGCAGCAACATCTGGTGCACCACCAGTTGAACCAACATCTTGTGCAGCACTACTTGAACCAATATTCTGAGTTGACTGACCAGCACCAACATTCTTACAACTCCTTTTGTTATGCCCATTTCCTTTGCAGATACAACATGTCACAGTTTTACCCTTTTTAGACAGCTTTCCAACTTTCACCATCTCTTCAATTTCAACAACACTTTTCTTTCTCTTTTTTTGAGGCCTGCCAATCTGTGGCTGAATTTTAGGTGGTAGCATGGTCGTTGGCCATTCATGTTGCTCCCATCTATTCCTACCATTGATTGGATTGACTTTGAAAGAATATTGTTGTTTCCATGTTTCAAGCCTATAAGACTGATGCACCCAAACCTCTAGCAAACCAACAGTCATCCCATTCTCACTCATGTTTTGAATGGCTGCTACTGCATGTTTACAAGGTAGACCTAAGATTTCCCATTTTCTACATGAGCACTCCTTTTGTTGCAAATTAACCACACATTGGTCCCCCCAAGGACCTTTGACTTGCATCAGATCAGCACCATTCCAATCCACAATGTATTTTGAAGCTTCATCTTTGATTGTGTTAAAAACTTTTGTAACAGAAGGAGTAAGTGGCCCATCAGATTTGTCAATAACTTTTTGAACTAGTACTATTCTTTTCATCAGATACTCTCTTACATATTCTAGGGCTGACACTATTGGGGAATCCCTAGCATCTAACAATTGTCTGTTAAAAACCTCACAGATGTTATTGATCAAAAGATCACAATGAGCCCTGCTTGTTTACATAAATATGAACTTATATCAATGGTTATGTATTCCTAAAAAATGGGATCTAAAGTGACTAAAATATGTTATAATACCTGAGAAATGGGATCTACTCCAATGTTCAGCTGGAATTTTTTTCAACCACTCATATGCTTTAACATTTTGTCCTTTGAGAGCATCCATTGCCTTGTTGAATTCCACCATTGTTGTAGCAGTGGCAGCCTTCCATAATAAATCCTTAAATATGCCTCCTCTCCAAGTCAAACTCATGTTTTCATGTATGTGTCTCACACAATACCTATGTTCAGCTGCTGGAAATAAGTGTTTTATTGCTGGTAACAAACCCTGTAATTGTAAGACATATATTAGTAGAAAGACATATATTAGTGATGAATGTGAATTTTAAGTTTCTATACATACCTTCAATGCATGTGATGAATGTGAAATTTGAGTTTCTATACAACTCAAGATCATCTCCAAGACAATTCAGGAACCAACTCCAAGAATGTTTTGATTCTGATTCAACTATTCCATATGCCACAGGGTATATGCCATTATTTGCATCAACTGATACAGCTGTGAGTAGTTGCCCTGGGTACTGGCCTCTCATAAATGCACCATCAAGACCTAATAGCTCTCTACCACCAGCTTTAAACCCTTCTTTAAGTGCCCCTAAACACACATAAATCCTTCTAAATATCCTTGTTTTACTCTCTGGATCTTCTTCTCCACACACATCTATCTTAACTGTTGTGTTAGGATTACATCTCTTTAATTCAACAACATAATCTCTTAGGATCTTGTATTATACCTCAACATCACCTTTCAACACTTCCTCAGCCTTTGATTTAGCTCTAAATGCTTTGTGTCTTAAAAGACCAACTTTAAATTGTTTTTGCATTTGATCTTGTACTGCCCTAATAGGCATATGAGGATTTAGGTTTGCCAGATCTAAAATATGTTGTGAGAAAAATGATGCAGTTGCAACCTTTATTTGTCTTGAATGAAGACAGATGTGCTCATTAGTATATGTTCTCACTTGCCATTTATTATTCTCTGCCTTGGCAACATAAATAGACCAAGGGCATTCATTTTCATCTCTCTCTTTTGTATTTACCATTTTGCCCTTACCTTTAACGCAAGAATCTTTTCTCACCTTATCCTTTCTCACCTTATCCTTTGCAGCAGTATTTTGACCTCCTTCCTTACCTTTTTCTTTTGTGATCCTATAAGAACCCATGTCAGCATCACCCAAACTTGGTATAGTTCTATTACACTTGGCCCTTACTCTAACATTGTCATTTTTGACAATAGAAATCTGTCTTCTAGTTTCTATTGCATGTGCTTTTATTCTAGCCTTTGCTTCATCCCTATTTGGAAATTCTTGCCCAACAAAGAAATAATTAACAATGTTAGTATTAGCAGCAGCTCTACCCTTTTTCTTTAGTTCCCTTAGTGCTTTTCTTCTACCACTATCAACTGCATCATCTCCAACATCACTATCAAAGGAATCATAATCAATAACCTCAAAGTCATCCTCATTCAGGTTTACATTTGGTCTCAAGGGATCAACATCTCTTTCATCTTCTGATTCAACAGTGAACCTCAACCCTTCCATATTAACATCTAATTCATCTATAACATGTTCCTCATCAACAAGCTCTTCTGCACCATCATTATCAACTCCTAAACCATCTGCACCCTCTGCACCATCACTATCTACTCCTAAACCATCTGCACTATGATTAACAGGGTCATTATCCACTCTTAATCCATCTGCAGCATCATTAAAATGCTCATAATCCATTCCTAAACCATCTGCACCATCATCTAAATGCTCATTATCCACTCCTAATCCTTCTAAACCATTATTAACAACCTCATTATCTTGTCCAAACCACTCTATAGCTAATCTCTTTCTACAATTAGGCAACCCAATGGACATCCCCTTTTTATGTGTATCAACATGTCCCTCATCTAAATCAACTACTTCAACATTATCAGGCAACTCACTAATTTGGGCAGACTCTTTGAATTTAGGCATGTAATAACTCTCAACTGTAGTCTCACCATGTTCAATAAAAACATCAATTACCTTATTATCTTTAACATATTGGGCAAGGTTAATAACATCATCATCACTTTCCAATGCCTTTAATCCCCAGTCTAGTGTCTTATTAGGTATCCTAAAGTGATAGAACATGATATCCATTGGATTATACTTTAACATTGTAACTATGGAATGTATGACATCAACATTAAAGGACTCTATATCCAACAAGTCTACATATTGGACCTTACCACCAAAATACTTTCTCTTAGGTGATGGCGTAAAACATCCACCATGAAATACCTTAATTGAGAACACTTCTGGATGATCAGCTGTTTCATAAGAAAAAAAGAATTGATTAGAATAACACCTTAACCGCATTTACTAAATGGATTTTGATTTCATGTTCTTACCATAAACTACACGTGGATTGAATGTTGACCCATCTGTTCTAAAATACCATTCTTGTAGTCCAGTTACCATAATTTGAATTTTGCATTAACACTTTGAAGTTTAAGGATTTGATTTGCAGCAAAGGGAAATCAGAGGGATTGATTATTTTTTTAGTTAGGGTTTTTGGTTTTAGAATACTGGAAGTCAACGGATAAAGAGTTTTTAAAAGAGGGTCAGTGGATTAAAAGGGGGGACCACACGTAAAATTACCATTTTGCCCTTACGTTTTATATATTAAAATAAGAGAGATAACAAAGTCACTTTCCAGGGACCAAAATTTGCAAAATAGTTTGATTTTAGGACGATCTAGGCACTTTTAAACTTATTAGGACGAAATCTGCAATTTCAACAAACCTTAAGGACGATTTTTGCAATTAACTCTATTTTATATCAATCTTTTATGAGTTAAACGAAATAAACACTTCTCAATAACAATTAACATGTGGGCCATTGGGCCTGACACATTTCTCATAAAATATGTTTGCTTGCTAATCAATTTGACTTAAAAAAGTAAGGAAAATGATCTCTGCTGTTGGCTGTAAGGATCTTGCCTGCTGCAAGGTTATAAAGAAAAGACTAATTGTGTAAAGTTGAAAATGTTAAAAGGTAAAAAATGTAAATTATAAAATTATTTTTCATATGGCAGTAGATAAGTTGGGCTGCAACAGCAGCGATAATTTGCGCTAAAAACTAAAGTACTCATAACTTAAACTGTTAAGCAAAAAATGTTTTTTTGAACAAGTTAAGCAAATAACATGTGGGCTTATCTATACTACTTTATAATGCATTTAGCCCTTCTAAAATTAGAAGACATAAAAATTCAGACTTTTTTACTTGCTTATTATGGAAAGAGTTTTTCTAACCAAAAATTAAGATAAGGAGCTCCAATCATGAGATGACATGTGTCACTTCTTAACAAACTCCAAGCCTAACTTCTAACAAACTCCAAACCTAACTCCTAACTACTAAAAATTAAGATAAAGAGCTCCAATTATAAAATGACATGTGTCATTTCTCAACTAAAAATTCATCTTTATTTTTAAATTAAAATATCTTTTTATCTACTTATTTTTTTTATAATCTAATTTCATCATATTTTCTAAAATTTTATGCTCTTTAATTCAACATCTATTTTGATATATTTTTATGAGTTTTTAGTTTTTATATTTTTAATTAGTTTATTTTATTTTAATTCAAATTTTTACAACTTTAACATTTATTTTATTTATTTCAATCAATATAATCTTGATTCGTCAAAATCATATACTTTTGAGGTAGTTTTTGACGCGTAAGAGATTGCGAGGGTATTTCTATATTCGGGAATAATGATGTCGCGGGAAAGCTACGGGAAAGTTACAGGTAACCCAAACAAACACTTACAACTAACACATATACATTTGAAGTGTTGTGAAACGAATTCACTAAACGGGTAAGCAAACACATATAACTATACTTATCGCCGCCGCTGTGCGCGGGTACCCGGCTAGTCTTGTAAAATGCTTTAAGCCACAAAGATAGCTTAGCACATGGAGTATATCTCGAAGATCCATCATATCACATTATCTTCACTAAAAAAAATTAATAATTGAACACATTTATTTAGATCCATTTTAATAAGATAAAGCTAGAAACTTAAGATTTGTACTTAGTTGAATATTCTTTAATCTTGTTGATAATTCTTTGTTTAGAAAAAATATATTTTATCTTAGTATTTTTAAGACAAAATTAAAGGGAATCACACCCTTTTTCCTTCAACTACCTACCATCCTATCTAACCTTGGTCCCAATTCTCCCACATGACATCTTCAAATTAAACAACGTTGGTATGGGATTCGTATCATGGGCTCCAATTAGAGCACTCTCATTATAACACCAATAATATCGTCCACGTCAGCGTCACATCAGCTTTAACATTTAACATTAACATTCCCAAAAAACACCCACAACCATAACATCCCAATAACATCAATAACATTCCCAACAATTTACAAAAACAACCCCTCATTTAGAGGCATAAATGAAAAAAAAAAAGAGAAAAAAACAAAAAAAAACAAAAAAAAAAACAAATAACGGGCGTTATGCCACTAACGGGCAAGGACTAACGCCGTTATAACGCCGGAGATCCGAGGGTAATAACGGCTTAACGCCGTTATTTTCGTCCTCAACGCCGTTGAGGCGTTATGAATGTGATTGCTCTTATTATGACAATGTTGTGGTACACCTTATCATAACAAACCCTCACAAGTAACCATAACTAACCCATTTTCACTCATAACAAACCTCAACATCTTCATTTGAGACCCAACACTACAACTTTATTTTTTTTTCAAATTTCCAAATAAACTAAATTCATTTTTTAAAAATAAAAATACAATACAATATATTTATAAAAAAGTTATAAATTAAACAATTAAAAAAAAATGAATGTAAAATTTGATCCCCACTTAAAAAAAGTTGTAAATTTGTCAGCAAGCCACTAGAACTTTATTTGAACCCCACTTAAAAAATAAAAAATAAAAAAAATAAAACCTTCATCTTCCCCATCACACACTCTACACACAATACACACACAAATCAAATAACACAAATAAAAAATATATCCGTTTCCTTTTGTGGTGTGTCAGATATTTCAGCTCTTCGTGGTGACGAAGAACCACTTGACGGCGAGCTACGGCTAGGAGGGTCGGTGTGGCGGCGAGCCACGGCGGACTGCCAAGTAGAACGACGGCGAGGGACGATTTTGTCACACCAGGTGCTCTAATGTCAGTATACTATGACAATTTGTTTCTTTCGGATTGTCTAACAAAAATCATGGATATAAATGATCAAATGGTACCAAACTACAGCATCTATAGAAAATTGTATCTTGATCAATATAATAGAGCAAATTGTCTTTTGGGTTGTTACTTCATAAGATAGGGACATTTTTCTTAATATCATACGAGTAGTTAATAGTTCAACCAATTTTTAGTCAAATCGAGAGTTAAAAAATCTCAATAAAATTGATCCAAACATCAAACAAAAAAACAACCATGGAATGTCAAGAGAGACCTTACAATAAAATCTCAAGTTCAACTAAAACATTTGTGAAACACAAAATTTATGATTGGAAAATAAATAATTGACAGAGAAGTTTATGGCCAAGGGTCATTGTATTACCACTACATATTTAAGACTACCACAACATGAATCTAGTCACTATAATATCTATATAATGTATACGAGGTCACCTGAATATTTATTTTTTACATTAAGGCCGTCAATTTATGAAAACTATTCTTACAGCCTTCATAGTATGTGTTTGTTTTCGTTTATACTAAATCCGATGAAATATATGCTGGAAAACTATAACCTTGAAAAATGGACTCGATGCTAAAAATATATAATCACATGAATAGAAAATATAAACTGAAATATCTATTATAGCCTTCCAAGTCATTTTTAACATGATATGATCTATCTGAATGAACGGCATAATTGGTACTTGACGGTTAATTTTTTATTCATATCATTTTAGTTTGTTAGAATTTTGTTGATTTTTGCAAATTTGTAATTTTTCGGCACAAATTTGGTTACAATTGGTACAAACAGATACGAGCACATACTTTGGTGGCCTAAAAATTAGTTTTAGTAATTGAGCGGCGTTAATGAACAAAGTTAAATATTCAGGTTGTCTGCATACACATTATCCCAATTTATTTATGATGTGTTTAATCTAGTTTTAAATTTACAAACCTATACTACCTAGACTATTCTTAAACACTTGAAAGCAGTGTACTCTATCGTGTGGTTGTGTAGCTATGGCAAGTACGGGTGTCGAACTCTAAGAGCTAGTTGTTGGTAATTAATCTTAAACTTAAATGTAATCCTAATAAAACAATTAAATTTCCACAAGTGTGCTTTATATTCACGCGGTTGTATTTCATAAACTAATTAAATTAAACTAAGAGTTAAAACTTAAA
This sequence comes from Chrysanthemum makinoi, assembly GCA_910596185.1. Taxonomy (NCBI): domain Eukaryota; kingdom Viridiplantae; phylum Streptophyta; class Magnoliopsida; order Asterales; family Asteraceae; genus Chrysanthemum; species Chrysanthemum makinoi. The sequence goes on from OU343225.1 coordinate 95,881,903, forward strand.
ATGGTTAAACTGCAATCAATCAAAAGGAAGAATGGTGCTAAACTCATTAATCCTTTATAATACCTATGACATGATATAATGTGCAATGTCTTGTGCTAACATTCCTACTTCTAAACATTAAACTCCTATTAGTGGTCACTAATGATTGTTTATGTCACACCCCCAAATTACCTGTTTTGCAGCGGAATAAAATTCCTGGGGATTGACTGTCATAGCATCACAGTTACAGATATATTGAACGACCTAAAGTGTTGTTTGAAAAGAACATCGTTTGATATAATAAAACATTCAGAGTTTACAAAAAAATAGGTCCCAAATGAAAATCATCATGTGCGGAATTAAGTTTGTTACAATCCAAACGATGTTTTATAGTGCATAAAATCCATGTGAGACGCGTCGTCATCGCGACTCTATGATAAGTCCTTATGTATGCCATGATGAATATGCCTTAGTTACCTGAAAATACATTGCTAAAAGTGTCAACACAAAGGTTGAGTGAGTTCATAGAGTTTATGAAAATGTTTTATACGACCAACGCAAGTATAAGTTATGTATGACAAATATGTCACAAAAATGGTACAATTGCTTAAGCACATGACACCGAAGCTAGACTGTTCCTGATGTTCGCCCCAACCGAGTGTTTTGCCAAACAACTCAATGATGATAAAAATGAAATGCATCCGTTGACCAGTTGGGACCACCAACACGGATGGAGGAGTCACCCTCAATAGATCTATCCACTCACCCTCGCTTCTTCCGAAATTAATGGTTCATGATTATGAAATGGGGACATTCAATTGGCAATGAGGTAACTTAAGCAATGTAAATGAATTTGAATATACTTGGGCTCGTAATAAAATGATGTGCAATGTATTCTCCCCCGTAGGTTTGAAATAATGTATAAACTTGAATAAATCGGGGCTATGAAAACTCACATGTTGCAATGATTATGATGATATAATGGCAATACTGAAATGAGGCACAACCTCTAACCGTGACCTATTATGAATTATATGTTCTATAATAAGTTATGATGTAATGTTATGCATGCAATTCGTATAATATCTATACCACTTATGAATTTTTGAAAATAACGCTTATCGTCGAAAAATAATCTTATAACGTCCTGACAACTTATAAATTACTTTACAAGTATTTTCGTTGAAATGATATCCTACGATAATCATTTAGTGATTTATTACGAAATTATAGTTTTTCGTCGCAAAATAATATAATTTGACAATTCATGAAAGTGACTAAATGGCCTCGAAAAGCTAGTCGTAAAATAGTGAATATCGAGTGTTAGGAAACAAACTCAACGGTTTTGGAAAGCTTGTAGCATTATCTAAAAGTCTTAGCTTTTAAATTTTCATCATAGAGGTCTCGATCATGGAGAAAAACATAGGTAAATTAGGGTACTTGTACCAAAAATATTGTTTAAGGGTAGTTTTCGGCAAAGTTTGAGTGACCGTATTTTATTCGTTACAACTCCGTTTGACGAACGGTTGAACGTTTTGGAAAATAGGCTAGGCGAAATTACTTTTACTAGAAGACATCGTTTTATAAAAAGTGCTCCATCGATATTAAAAACCACTCCCAACATGGTCATTCGCGGCCGTAATGTTTGTCTATTAGAAAATATATTAGTTATGCTTATATAAAATAGTTACGGCAACCTTGTTTAAACGCGTGTAATTTAATCGTTACAAGTCCGTTTTCTACGTTTTATATGTCCTTAGCTTCGTGTTAAAGTATACTAATATATTTTTGATAAATCGACTCATTTAGATAACGCTTGAGACTCATTTTTGATCCATAAAAATCTGGACAACATGCTGAATTTTCCGGAAAAATAGTTTTCGTCGTTAAACTTGAAAATAGTATAACTTCTTCGTTATAACTCCGTTTTAACCCGTTCAAGCGGCCACGTTTTCGTTTTAAAGTATATTTTCTGAATATCTAGCGCAAAATATTTTACAAACTGTCAAAATTTCCAGATTTCACAAATAAGATCAGACCACTATATATTGTTGTCGAAAATGATTTTTCTCGCGTAATACTTATTCTAACCACTTCAAATCAACGCCAAAGCTATTCTAAACCTACCATACACCTTATTAGGGTGTCATGGGTTCCTAGACATCAACAAAATGATATGTTTTCAAGGGATAATTATAGGATAATATGTACTAATTATAAGTACTAAAAAAACAAATAAAGTGGTATAGATAATCATATAACTTGCATGTTTTCTTGCAAAAATGATGAAATAACATAACGATGAATATGAAAGGGTCATGATGATCATGAAATGCTTACTTGAATGATTATGAATTTTTGGGCAAAGTATGCTTAATAATCTTGAGGTTTTTATTTCAAAACCTTAACTAGATTATTTCTAAGATTTGTAAACACTTGAACCTTGAAAAATTATAGATGATCCTTCTTCTTTCTTGCCATGGCCGGCCACCCCAAAAGAAAAGAAAGAGTTTTTGGTTTTTCTTTCACTTCACCTTTTAAAATATGTTTACTATGTGCTTTTGCAAATATCTTTCCAAATTAAGTGAATGTGTACTTTTAAGTAGCCAAACTCAACTTTGTTACCTTTGATGACTAAGAGGAGGGGTTGGCCATATGAAAAAATAGAAATATTTGTGTTTTGATAATTTAAATGGGTTTAAAGATATGTTATAATGTGTAATTTTGATGAGTAATTAAGTATTTAGTGTAGCGTTAGCTAAAAATAGATTTTAACGGGACAAAATAAAATGTATTGAAGTCATAAAAATTATAAAAATACATTTTTCACAAGTATTGAGTGAATAATTAATTATCAAATTGAATTTACGAAAACCGTCATAAATATTTATACATAACAATTTATATACAAAATAAATTGAAAACATCGGGTAAACTAATAATATAATTTTTATAGTCTTAAAATTAGTATAAAAATATATTAGGATCATTTTTGGAAGTGTCGGATCAATTGTTCAAAATAAATGATTACGCGATAGCGTTTATTTAATAGGAAATTATGCTTTTAATGAAAATTGCAAATCCATGCATGAACTAATATGACGATGATGTTACTAATGATATGTAGACTAAATCTAGTCTATATGAAATGTCCTCAGTGATTTTCCATGAATACGCAGCTTAACCCTCCCGGTTACGCGTATTTGATACTCGTAAACCTAGTTTACGAAAAATAATGAATAGTAACTCATGAATAGTGATTTTTCCCGGGAATGAATAGTGTTTTGTGAATAGTAAAATTTTGAAATACCCTTTCAAAATATCAAATCGACTCCAAAAACGATGAATAGTAAAATGATGAATAGTAACCAGTGAATAGTAAATTCCCGAGATGAATAGTGAAATTTTCAAAGTTTGTAAAATGACCTGAAATTACGAGTTGTCACAGTTTACATGCATTTTTTAACCAACTAATCTCACCTAGGCGAAGTTATTAGTCCTAACTTGGAAACTAAGAGGACTGATCGTTCGCTAGTCAATATAATAACTTAGTTTTCAGTTGGTCACCTAATCACTAACCTATCATTAACTAAGTGATCATAATTAATACCAAAAAGCAAGGATCTAGAAAAGCATATAGAACATCTAATAAAATCAACGAATGTTTACGTATGGTATGTAAGTTTGGTTTAGAGATAGGATGAGAATGGTTTTGTTGTTTGGTTTTCCGTGTAGAACGATAAGGACCCGATGAGATTGTTGAAGATCAAGAAGCTTGGGTAACACTTAAACAAATACCAAACTTTATTGTTGTGTGACAATATTTGCCTAAGTGTGTGAAACTTGTGAAGTTGTGTGTGTTTCCTTCTATTTATGGAGAGGCGAGTAGGGAACACAACGACTGTGAAGAGGTCAGGTGTTGATCATCTAGAGAGCACACAAGGAGGACACGTGGTCAGCGTTCCTTGACTCGTACGGGAGAGTGCTATGCCTCCTCTTTTATTGGTCGTGTGTTCCCCATTGTGTTTTGTTAGACTTGTACGTCTTAATTGTTAGTGACAATTGGGAAGAGTTGTCTTCTTGTGCATGTTCTATGCGGCCTGAAAAATGTTACCAGGCCTAGCTCGGCCTGAGTTTGGATAGTTCTTGTCAGGATTGACTCACGAATTCTTGTTGTTTGTGCTTGATTCGAGCATGTGTTTAGTGGGATTTGGCCACTAATAATGATACGTTATCAATAACCAAACGAATAAATATCATAATTAATCAAAGGTTCATAACAAGGCTAACACACAAGATGTTTAGCTGAGAATCATATTTTAAAAAACTAAAATAATGTTTACATTAGTAATAATGATAAACATAGTATTATCGATAATCAAACTAACTCAATCTCTGGATGATGATGAATTTTGGTGTCTTCTCCCTTCGATTGTAGCATGGAAATGATGATTTTTGTCCTTGAAGAGCCCCTAGTCGATTTCTGGAAGTGAATCAAGCATAATGGCTGGATTAGGGATCATATTTATATTGTTTGGTCTTTGTTAGGAATTACAAATTCCATAGTGAAGAGTCGGTCACCCCAAATATAATCTAGCATAAGTTAGCTCGTAGACATATCATTATTTACTTGTTTATTAGTTCGTTATTAGCATAGTTTAGTTTAGAGCAACACCGTGGAGGAAGGACGGGTCTTTACCCACTGTATGCCTGATCCACAGTTCGATGGAGGACGTGTAGTATGTAACTATAAATACCCTCTACCTCCCAAGGTAGATGGTTGGACCTTTCATTTTAATCTAACCTTCCATGTTTTCTTTCACTTTCTCTCTCTAGAAAGGCTCCCATCCTACTTTCTCTGTCTAAAACCTCTAAACTATATGCCCCATTTGATATGTTATGATGTGCTTATGAAATCCAATATGCAACAATTGGTATCAGAGCCATGGTTTGATCATCTCTCTTACATATCCTTGGATTTCTAGTGGTTTTATATGGTTTTTGGGTTTGAAAAAGTTTAGTGGTTTTTGCATCATTTGGATCATTTCTTGTGTTAAAGTTTGAATTTTGGGTGTAATTTTGTGTTTAGAATCATTGTAAGTGCTTGGGTTTTGATTTGGTAAGCTTGAATCACTGTGGTTGAGAGTGTTTTGGATTGAAAAGTGTGTTTTTGAAGTTTTTCTTGCTAGCGACTTGGCCCTCGTAGTGTTTTTCATCGTAGCGACTTGCTTCAGTAAAAGTTAGTGAGTTACAGTGTTAGTTGGTAGCGACTTGAGCCTAGCGACTTGTCTATTGAGACAAGCCGACAAATAGTACAAGTTAGTGGATTCTCCACTACGGCTAGCGACTTGGTGAGGTTAGCGACTTGCTTCAGAAATTGTTAGCGAGTTGTAGTGTAAATTGTTAGCGACTTGATACTAGCGACTTGGATCTTAGCGAGTTGTTCTTTAGCAACTTAACTGTGTCTAGCGACTTGGTGCTTAGACTTGGTGTTAGCGACTTGGACCTTAGCGAGTTGCTCTTTAGCGACTTGACTGTGTAGCGACTTGGTGCTTTAGCGACTTGGTTCATGGCGACTTGATCCACAGCGACTTGAGCCTTTAGCGAGTTGTTACTTAGCGACTTGGTGACTCTAGCGACTTGTCTTACTAGCGACTTGTTGACTTTTCCCGACAAAACTTCAAACGGCCATAACTTTTGAACCGTAACTCCGTTTTCAGCGTTCTACCCATCAAAACGAGCGTGAGGACGAGGAGAATGGCACGCAGAATAAACTAAAGCTTATTCGAGGCCTAAATCCGCTCCAAACAGAAGTTATTGAGGTTTTTGTGTTTTTAGACCTAAATTTCTCCGTAAAACCGTGCATCAACCAACCAAAATCACAACCAAACAACATCTCTGCTAATCCTACAAACAATCATAAGACCTAACACACAATTGTCTATCATTGTGTCGATCCATTAGTTATCTTAACACGTTATATTGGTCATTGTATCACGGTTTCTTCTTGATTTTGTAAAATCCCGCGAAAGAATCTATTTCTCGGTTTAAATCATAGACTTGTAAAATCCCGTGTATACTTCAACATCATGTCTTACTCTACTGACCCAGTGATTTCGGAAGTATTTAAATTGTATGATGCTGTGGACGACAATGGTAATGTATGCTACACTGAACGATTAAAGATGATTGAATTAATCAATGACGATGTGAGATCTTCATGTTCTGAGTACAATGAGAAAGAATTGCACCTACTAATGCTACAGAATGCCATGCAAAAGGAAAGTAGCATTGAACCTTATAAACAACTTCACTCTCACCTAATGTTACTTCTACCCACATCAATGGAACGAACATGCAGTGCCCTCTTCCGTCAGGACTTATCCACATTAACAGGAACTTTGCTGTTAAACCTAGAGCAATTGGAGCTACAACTTGACAAAGAGAAGGTTCAAAAGGATAGTTCCAGTGGTGCACTTCAAGTGATCTACAAACATTTTCAGTCATTCATTAGAAGGGAATTCACATCAGATTATGATCAAGACTTGACTGAAATATCTTTCAAGAGACACACTGGAATGGAAATTAGCGCGTTCACAGAGACACTTATCCATCTCATGGATAATGTGGAGAAGTATATTGAGGAAGTTACTCAGAAAGATGAAAAAGTAGATGAGAGTCGGGTGCAGTTGAGAGATAGTTGTGATGAGTCGGGTAATGTATCAGTTGATGAATTGGGTGTTCTTGAATGCGAGAATGTCGAGACAACAATAAATGATGAAACCAAATGCTCATAACTCCTGTCACACATGAAGTGGATGTTGTGATCAGAAAGGTGAATGAATGTCGGGTACAATCAATAAATTGTAGTGTTGAGACCGAAGGGCATCGGGTGATGGATCAGTTGACATTGAATACAGAGGCTCAGAGACAAATATGCTTAAAATAACCAGTAGTTCAGTGACTCTTGTTACTCATGATGTGGATGCAGATATCATACCGATAAATGAACAGGTGTCATGTGATGAGGTACCCTTAACTGTTCAACATAGTGCATCTGCTAATGTACCTAAACATTATGATCTTAATCTTTGAACATGATTCTGATAAATGTTCCTTGGTTGAGGCTGAGTCTAAAAAGTTTAAAACAGAAGATATGGTTAATAAAAAGGCTTTTGATGAACTTTGAAACAAATTCTCAAATCTTGAAAAACATTGCATTTCACTTGAAATTGCGATACATAGTAAAGAAGAAAGTTTTCAACTTAACAAACCATGTAAAAATCCGGAACTTCCTGAATTTCGTGAACTTTTTGAAATTAACACTTTGAAAGATCAGCTTCAAGACAAAGACTTAACCATTTATAATCTGAAGAAACATATTTCTGATATGCATGTGAAAAGTAATTTGGTTACAAATAATTCTGATGTTAATACTATTGATGATATTCAAATGAGAAATGATGAATTAGCGGTTTGTGTGGCCAAATTACTAAACGAAAATGAGTCTTTGAGAAAGCATCACATAGAACTAAGTGACTCTGTCAAAGAAGCTAGAACTAAGTCAATAGAACAAACAAACTCTTTGATAGCAAAAATTGATGATCTCAAAGCTCAACTTCAGGAAAAGAATTTCGCTATTGTTGCTTTAAAAATGAGCTCAGAAAAACAACAGGGAATAGTGTGAACACTAAGTTTTCAAAACCATCAAACTTGGTGAAACCAGTTATTAGACAACCGAATGCGTTTAGATCTGAACGACCAAAATTTTCAAAAACGTGGTTTGCCTCCCAAGTTGATGCGAAACAAGTTTTGACAAAACCAGTCAGTTCACCTCACTTGCCTAGGAAAATTGATATGAATGACTTCTATAAGAACTCTTATCTAGAAATTGCTAGAAAGAAGGCACAGAATCGCAAAGACGGAATTTTAGGTGCAAGACCTAGGATGATGAATTCTTCGAGATTTCAAGGCACTGCTAGTAGTTCTAAACCATTACCTAGGAACACCAATCTAAAGACTAGGGATTGGCTTACATCTAAGAGTAGTTGCATTTCGATTAAAGCTATTCCCATAGCAGATCACTCTAAGAAATCAAGATCTATTTCTGAATCCAAACAAGCTGTTTGCTCAAAGTGTCTGAAATGTATCTTTAATGCTAATCATGATAAATGTTTCACAAAATCCATGAAGAAAGTAAATGCTCATGCAATGGTACAACCTGCTAAGTCTAGGATTTACACTAAGTCATCCACAGTGCATATGAAGCAAATGAAACCAAAAGCCTCGCCTAGATAGTTACCAATTGCTAAATCTTTGGAAACTAGGAATAAGGATAAGTCTTCCACTATGCATAAGAAGCCTAAAAATCCTAGACCTTGCCATAAGTGGATACCATCTGGTAGAATTTTTAAGGATGCTGGACTTAGGTGGATACCTACAGGAAAGATGTTTACTAATGGAAATCTCAAAGTTGACCGTGAAACCCCAAAGGGTTTGGATACTGATGTCACTAACCAAAATATATGCAATCAAGTTTGTAATATTAGTGCAGGTAGACCTTACTCAGTTGCAGATACTTCGATCCTTCAATACATGGACTGGCTTAAAGTATGGATTACAAATGGATTGATATCTCATAACTCACGGGTTCAGGTAACTCAATCTTGATATTCATTCTGCTATGACGTCTGTTCACATCAGTTCAGGCCTCGTACTTCATCATTATGGCGTCTGTAGATAACACTTCGGCCCGTTCCTCAAAGAAAAGAAATGTATCGCTTCAGTGCGCTTTATATTCATAAGAAGAGAAATCTTCATGTTTATGACCATTCTCATCGACATTCTTCATCAACAAGCTTTATGATTCTCCCATGCTCATTCAGTCATCAAGTGGATCTACGTTCATTGGTCTATATTCTTATTCACTTGTTAAATCAAAAATGGCAACTTCAGATGCAATTTTTGAGGGGGGGGGGGAAGTGAATATACTACATGATGATGGAGGTTTGAATAATGGTCATACGACTTAATGTTTGATGACTCTCCTCCAACGCCTAATGTCTCACTCACTAAGGATAAATGGGATTTAATGTTTGGGTTTTGTTGTTTCAAGATATGTTTGTTGAGTATTTCCAACCGCTAGCGAATGTTGATCATCCAAGAAGTACAACTCAGACTACTCAAGAAGCCTAATCTCCAGTTATTCCTCAAGGCATTGATAATGACTATCATAATATTGCAGTTGCACTCATGAATAATGATCCTCTCTTTGGTATTCCTTAACCAAATCTACACGAATTATTGTTCATGAATAATGATCTGCTCTTTGGTATTCCTTTGCCAAATCTTCACGGATTATTGTTCCTTCCAATGTGCACTCTGTAAATCAACCAAATGAACATTGAATAAAATGACAACCTCATCCTCTTGAAGACATTATTGGTGAATCTTCCAAATCAGTCTCTACATGTATATTTTTAGGAAGAATGTATTGATGTTGAGGATTCATTTGTTTCGGTTCATTTAGTGGGTCAATGTACATCCGATTGTATGTTTATTCATGTGTTGGGCATTTGACACAAGTTGATTACTTCGGAGTTAATCATTTATCACTTATTTGAGATTGAAGTTGACTTTCACAAAGGCGTGTTCTTATTTGATAACTTGCTCGGGCTTAAGAATTTGAGTTGAAGACTTGGTTTATCTAGTTACCAGTAGTCGGGTGGATGGTTGAAGACCTGGTTAACTATCACTATTAGGAGTTACGTTGTTTTACTCAGTGTCACACGCAGATGACGGTGTGGATAATCGCAAGAGGTGTTAATGTCTCATACTTTGTTTGAGTAGTGACTACTTAGAGATTTTCTTGAAGCATAAATTCTCGACACCGTTCTTCCATCATCAAGTGCAAGCTTAAGATACAAATGTGGGGAATTCGACTTCAGTTTCAAGTTTGGTATATCGGGTTTTTTCTTCTTTTAGTGGTCACTTCAAGTTGTCTACATATGGGTTGATAAAGATAGTCAGAGAGAGTTTCTGTAGCAGTTTATTCTCACAGGATTCAGTTGAGATAATTGTTTGTTCTTCTCTATTTCAAGAGTATTTGGCATGTATAATGTGTTGCTGATTCCGAGATATCAAAACCAGCAAGGGGGAAGGAGATACACATCTAAACACACAACGAGTACACGTGATGAACTTAATACTTTTTCTCTATTGAAGTAATCCCGGGACAGACAAATGTCATAACCGCAGAGAAACTCAGTGTCTAACTCGTAGCCTTTGGTGTGTCATTCCAACTATTTGGGGGAAGGATGCATTACTCCAACCATTTGGGGGGAAGTGGTCTCTGGAGACTTTTGGTTTGTGTTACTTCAGTGTTCAGTTGGATGAATTATGAGAAGAATATTTGGAGCGTGAGATGATATTGCTTGTCGACATCTTCTATATGGTTTATGGTAGTGCTTCCAGTTATTGCTTCATGTACACAATGTAATGATGATTGCGTTGAGATTACAACCATCAGGGGAGAGATATGTGTACATCAGGGACGCACAACATGTTCACATGATCGAGCTTAATCAGTTATTCCGGAGTTGATATCCGCAGAGAAGATCAGTGATTCAACCAGTTACTGTGATGTCGTTGTGTCTACTCTGGTTGGGTACTTGTACATTATGGGCTGATTGGTTATATGGAAGATAACTGGAATGCACCTGTTAAAATGAAGATGTTGATATATTGTTCCCCTGAATAGACAACTGGTCAATCTCGAAGAGTAATGTGTACATCGGGGACGCACAACAGGTTCATGTGATCGGATTTGATAACCACTGAGACGATCAATGTTTCAACTTGTTACTTCGTTGTTCTCGTGATTCTTCGGGGTGCTGAGCTTCATTCAATGAGACCGTTCTTATTCATTTCTACTTCTTGGGAAATGGTCTTTATAGTTTGTCGGTTTGGGGGGAAGCTACCAAAGTCTCACTTTCAGAAGGCTCAAGTTCTGACGACGATTCAAGAGCCTCGAAAGCTTTGGTGGTGAAAGTTTAAAGAGATGATGACTTCTATCTTCTATAAAGTGCTGAACGATTTCCTTATCTCGGTACTCGTATCATCATCTTCTTAAACTATTTCTCTATCTTTGTAAATATTTTTTAAAAAACAAAATACAAAAATATAAAACCAACAAAAACCCATAAAAATTAGAAAATTTGAAAAATACCAAAAATATTGTTTTTCAAAGACATGTCTTCTGGTATCGATAACATCTGCGGTCTTAGAAATGTCATTCAATAATGGCACGGGACCATAGATGAAGTTCGAGCAGGAGGTGTAAATATTCTTTTTCCAAAGCATGTCAAAATATGGCTTACAGTTATTTCAGACTGTAACCCGGGATTCAAATGATGGCTTGCAGTTACTTTTGACTGTAACATGTGCTTAAACAATGGCTTGCTATTATTTCTGATAGCAACCCGCTCTTCAAAGAGGAAAGTGCTGCGCTAAACCAATTTTCAAATATTTCGTGCACTTTTCCTAAAAACAAATTTGAGGAAAGTATGTCGAAGGACTGTTGTTCCTACACAAATGTTTTTCCGTTTAAAATTCTTCAGAAAAATATTTGCTGTATTAAAAAATTGGTGGAAAATGAGTTGCTTTCAAAACAATCAGATTCAGAGTTTTTATAAAATTTGTAATCTCAATCAATGACTTCAGCGCTTTTAAACTTTTCAAAAAATTGAGTCATTAATTGAGGGGATAATGTTTTCAAATCTATATCATCTAACGGGCTTTCTTAATTACCCTATATGCTTAATTAAAAATGATGTTAACCTACGTTGAAGGACTAGGTTCCTAGGATATGATTGTTAGGTTTAGATGATTAGAGTTTGATGAACACATTATTCCCATGCCTTTACATGATTTGATTGAGATGTTGCATTGACTTTTATTAGTCGATTGCTGTTTGGGTGATGTCGACCACCATATATCTGTATGTGTGTTCACTAACGTATGCAGGTATATTGGTATATAAGAATGTTCCCGATCCGGATCCCACAATTGAAGATGATTGGATGCCGAAAGGAAAGGGTAACTACATCTTGGGTTGACAAATGAGGAAACGGAGCTTAATTGGACTTCTATGGAGTGTTGGCATGGAAAAATGCAACGTAAGAGGTCTCACTGCATCAGCAGATGGTTTTCTTCTAAGTGATTGAAGAAACGGAGCTTAATTTGACCTCAGTTGGCATTAAAATGCAACGTAAGAAGTCTCACTGCATCAGCAGACGGTTTTCTTCCAAGCCCTACAACAACATCAACAAAAGCAGCTTATGATTCTCTCCACCTAACGTATCTTTGTGCAGGGATAATAGTGATGATACCATTTTTCTAAAACTTTGAATAATATTGTTTTGAAAATGGAAAAATATTGTTTTGAAAATAAATCGGATTCAAAGTTTTGAAATCAACCGGACTTTATTTTGTCAAATCTTCAGTGATTTCAAATTAAATATTTTTAAACGATACTTCATCAAAAAGTCCGTTTGTACGTTAGAATGTGGTGATCTAAAGATTTAATGTTATGTCATGGTATGATTTTCTTTAAAAATCAAGGTCTTTCAAAATGAAACTTTTTCTGTTCTTGTTTGATTGTGAAATTGTTTTATTTTACTTAAAGATCTCTTAAAACAATCATACCTGACACTAACAATCTTTAATGCCTAAAATTGATCCGTATCAATCATTTTTCAAAATTAAATCAAGCCACGTCTTTCCCCAAAATCTTTTAAATGATTTAAATCAATTGGGATCACAAATCTCAAAAGGTTTGAAATTTTTTATAGGGGTAGAGATCGTGATTTAAATCTCAAAATTTTTTAAATGGAATTGGTTTTAGTCCTTTAAAGGCACTCCTGCCTCCATGTGCCAAACGATTTCAATATACATAATGCACATGTTGAGGGGGAGCATTTATCCAAAAACAAGATGAGCTTTTAAATCAGGCACATTTTCTCACATGTTTTCTAAACCTTATTAAATCACGTGGGATCCAAAATCTCAAAGGGTTTGATATTTTTGATCGGGGAGAATTTGTGATTTAATAATGAAATTTGATAAAAGGTGATTGTTTTGATTCAATTGTGCAGGCTGCTCTCTCATATGTGCTAAACCCTTTCGAATCATGAAGCACAAATTGAGGAGGAGCATTTTAAAAGAAAATAAACTATCGAGGTACAAAAGCTTTTATGTTTTAACATAAAGTACCTTGATTGAGTTTTCAAATGGTTTTCTTAATGGTTTTTGTGATCGTGGATGTGTTTCAAAAGAACTCTTTCCTCTACGTGATAAAATAATTTCAAATATCCTATGCACATATTGAGGGGGAGAATTTACCAAAGAAAATCAAATGGCTTTTTCTATGAAAATTGTGATCAAAGAAAATATTTCAAAGTCCTCTTGTCTCCATGTGCTAAACAATTTCTAAATCATATGCACATGTTGAGGGGGAGGTTTTCTAAATGATAAAAAACAATTAAGGTACAAAATACTGTGATATTTTGTCACCAGTACCTTGATTGGTTTTTCCAAATGATTTTTTAATTGGTTTCAAGCAAGAAAGAACTGTACCAAAAGACCGACCATTTTACTTTATGCATGGAGTTATAAGGATGGTGAGGTTAGGTATTAGTTCCCACGATCCGCCAGAACCAGAGGGATCTACCCAGGGACAATCCACTAGATAGTGTAGAGTCCTTAGGTATGATAAAAAAAAAAAAAAAAAAAAAAAAGGAGGAGAAAAATGAGAAATGGGAAGAGTGCGGACTGAGATAGAGCTAGAACTGGAATAAACCCAACAAGGTTCTAGTAATGAAGTCTCGGTAAGCACTGAAGGGGTTGAAGAATGAAAAAGAATTGAATGTGAAAATGGTGAAAAGAAATAGCTCTCCAATAATTCAACCTTAGGGCAGAAACCGGGTTCAATACATATGCTACTGGTTGTTACCAAGGTAACACAGGTATTTAAGACAAGACGTCATGGACCCAGTGACGCACTGCACTAAACTTCCCAAGCTACTCAAGTTCCTCTTAAAAGGGCTTGTTTCATTCTCACGGGGAACCGACATTATCTATCGACTTTCTCTTAGAGATTGTTGATATTGAAGAAGGAGACTCTCTCCCTAGTCTCCGGCATAGGAACCAAATGTGCACAATTGACTCTAGAGCCAAGAGATCATCCACAATATCTCATTAGGACACAAAATTAATGAAGACTTGTTGTTTCACACAATGTGGAAAGTAAGTATATATTGAGAGTCCTACGCATTATCCTTGTGGTATTGCCAGAGCATCTGAGTGATATGCAAACATATTCACGATGAAGATGGAAAGCCTTCTAGAGCCAACATCAAACAAGCTCTTGGTAGGTGGCATGTGAGATCTTTCATAAGATCAAGCTTGTGACAACTGGATAGAAATGATGGGGCGATTCATTCGTGAATCAACCTTGGTCCAGGAAATGAATTGACGAATGCTTTTGGAAAAACCGTTCGATGTGCAAATCTTCTTTTCTCTAGCACATCGAATGTGTATTCATTTTCAAACTCAAAAAGTATCTCTGATTGAAAAAGTACTTTTGGAAAAACCGTTCGATGTGCGAATCTCTTATTTTCTCTAGCACATCGAATGTGTACTCTTTTCAAATACAAAAAGTATTTTTGATTGAAAATTGATCTTTCTCATAAAACCTTCGTCGTATTGCAAAACTCTTTCTTCAAAGCAATACGCGATTTTTTTTCAAATCAATTTTTCATTAATCAGTGAATCTCAATTCGCTGGTCCACTCACTCCGTGTTGTCTTCTTTGAGACGTTCCGGTTTGAAAATAGCTAGAGCAGCAGCGAAACCCTGTCAAGGAGATTCTTCGGAATTCTACCTGATCATAGGCAGTACTTGTACTGATCAACGGGGAACCGTGGGCCGTGTACCTCAATTCAACGAAAGTGATCAAAGACACTTTCGTGCGCTTTATTGCTAACTGTCGTATGCAGGTACACCCCGACGATTGCAGCTGATCTGAATTGAGGAGTCAATCCAAAGCCGCATGCTCACAGCATCCTCACTTAATTGAAGAAATCATGACTTGTGCATATCTACAGAACCTGGCTCTGATATTTTTATACTATGCTTCTGCTACGCTGCTGCAAATATCATGAACCAGTAAAAGCTTTCGCTACTCTGATGAAAAGATGTCATGATCCAAAAGTGTGAGCATGTCGGTCCGAAAGTCACAACTTCACATGATGGCAACACAACAATGGGTGATCCAGAGATTTACTATGGCTGATGATCTCAATGAAAGCTCGAAGATCATCAATGATGTGGATCAGTTCAAAGACCTCCACTTAAAGTACAAAACTATTCGGACTTTGAAGTTGCAATACTTAAGCATAAAGATTGCGGAAGTGAAGAATTGAAGTCTACGAACTCAAGAACAAAGTCAAAAATAGAATGCTAGGATTCAAAATTTAAATCATGGGGTGACCTCCCTTAGGGGGAGATTGTTAGGAATTTGAAATTCCATAGTGAAGAGTCGGTCACCCCAAATATAATCTAGCATAAGTAAGCTCGTAGACATATCGTTATTTACTTGTTTATTAGTTCGTTATTAGCATAGTTTAGTTTAGAGCAACAACGTGGAGGAAGGACGGGTCTTTACCCACTGTTTGCCTGATCCACAGTCCAATGGAGGACGTGTATTATGTAACTATAAATACCCTCTACCTCCCAAGGTAGAGGGTTGGACCTTTCATTCTAATCTAACCTTCCATGTTTTCTTTCACTTTCTCTCTCTAGAAAGGCTCCCATCCTATTTTCTCTCTCTAAAACCTCTAAACTATACGCCCCATTTGATATGTTATGATGTGCTTATGAAATCCAATATGCAACAGGTGCCCTCGATCTCTCTACGGCGTAGGGCTAAGTGAGAGTCTATGTCGTATACGTCTCGAACCAAAAATACCTCCGAGTCTTCATTAGCTAAAACATAAGGCTAAGTGGTAGTCTACGCCGTAGAATCCATGTCGGTTGACTGGTCAACAAGTCTTCAAAACTTCTATGTGGTATAGCAACATACCCCATTACGGTGTAAAAGCTACATCAAGAAAATGCTCCAAAGTCTTAACTATCTACGGTGAAGAGTATTTTGCCTCTCTGCTCCATAATGTCTTGTTTTCCAGCTTTTCTTCACATTTTATTCCAAATTGGTTCAATTTCCGCATCTCTCCCATGCTACTGCTAAAATGCCCTGTTATGTAAATAGGAAGCAATTAAGTACCAATTCATATATAATAGCAGTAACAATGAGCAAAATATGTGTAATAATGATAGTAGAAACACTATATATATTGATCTTATCAATCTCCTTTGATTCTAAAAAAATATATATTTCACAATCGAGTTTGTTCGATGTAAAACTTTAACTCGGAGTCTATTTTGGACTTGATGTCACCATCTTTTAAAAATTATGTCTCATATACAACATCAACTAGGACTAAATGGTAAAGCATTATGTTTTGCTAAGGCACATGTAGTACATTTTTGGTCTAAATTCATAAGTATTGAAACTGGTAATTGTTTTATATTTTTGAGCACTTGAAGAGATGAATGTCTCAATCTAGCATGCCTTAAAGAGAAGTAGTTGATATCTAGTAGTGTTATAGAAGAAGGTTGTGAAAGTGTGTTGTTGACATTTTTAGATGAGGTTAAAACATATAAACCACTACTAAGTGTTCCAAGAGTTTTGGATCCATCATGGCCCTAACACAAGTATTGTAAGTAAATGTGATTGAATTTAAGGTATATTGGAGAATTTTGCTTATGGAGATGAGGTTGTAGGTGAAGGTTGGAATCTAAAGCACATTATGTAAGGTGATGTTTGATTGCAAAGTGACAGAACCAATTTTGGTAAATTTTGTGGCATGTCCATTAGAAAGGTGAACAATGACAGGTATTATGCATTTGATTAAGTTGTGCATGAGTATCAGTGATATGCATATATGATCCGTTGCTCCACTATCTATTAACTAAATTTCTTTAGAACCAGAAATGTAATGAGCAATAAGTCTTTAGGGTTTACCTGCCATGAAGTTGTAGAAACCATAGGTGGAAGCTTTTGTGTTATTTTGCATCATCAATAACACTTGACTGAGCTGGTTCTACAACTGCATCCTACCTTGAATGTACTCCTTTTGGCTTGTGAATAGTTTTATGATTGGGAGTTCTGATAAGAATTCTAGTTTTTGCCATTCCTAGAGAATTCATAGTTGTTGTTTATGTATGTGTTTAAGGCAAAAGGCATTTTTGTTGTTTGTTTTGGAACTTCCCTCTGTTTTTTCCTCTTGTCTTAGCATGCTATAGGCTTTAGCGACTATAGGTAAGGGTTGTAGCAATAAAATTTGGCCTCTGATGTTTATGTAACTCTCATCCAATCCCATAAAAAATTGAATTAATCTTTTCATTTGATCTCTTTATCCATTGGTTTTGCCATTATCACAAATACATATACAAGTACAGTTATAAGGTGCCTCAAGAACATCTAGTTCATCCCACAACCTTTGAGCTTGTGATAATAAACTTCCGCATAATAGTTTAATTGCTTAAGGTGAACAATCTCATTGGTCAATTGGTATATCCTATGGCCATCTAATTGTGAGTAGTGATCATGCAATTGATGCCATAAAAAGTGTGCAGAATGAACAAACTTCAGGTTATTGCTAATTTGGTCTGAGACAGTGTTAAGTATCCATGAAATAACCATATTATTTGCTATTTCCAAAAAATATCTAATTAGTGATGACATCTCAGGCTCCTCAAACTCACCATTAACCAACGTAAGTTTGTCCCAGCACTTAAAAGCTATCATCATTGATCTTTTCCAAGTACTGTAATTTTCTGAACTAGTGAGTTTTTTAGAAATGAGTATCATACCTAGATAATCATGAGGATGAAAGTATAATGGATGATTAAATGATTTGATGTCCTCCATTGTTTCAATGGGAGTTGATGTATTCAAACCACTTGTTGAAGTCATTGTTTGATTAGATTCTTGTTGATTGATGAGGTTAACTGTAAGTTGTGATTTACCAGATCATTTTGCCCAAATTCATTCCATTAACGGTGATTGTAACAATTTTGGTGGTGAAATTGCAGTTTTCAGGTTAAAGAATTGATTGTGAATCTTGAATTTGGTAAATAATTGAGGCAAATTGAATCAATAATTGTGTTTGTATTGTTATTTTGATAAATTTGATCAAGATTGACGGTTATGGTTGTTGGTAACCAGTTGTGGTGGCCAGAGTTAGTTACGGCAGAATTAGGTAGTGGTCATGGTTGAGCAGGATGATTGCTCTGCTACCATATAAAGAATTGGAAGAGGGAAAAATTTGTTAACTGCATTATGAAAATGACTTTATTACAACAATAAACTAGAGAGTAGTTTATATACAAGGTAAATGCTACACCCAAAAAAAAAATTCACAAAATGAAGTGTGAGGGTGTGATTGACTTAATCAGAGAGAAGATAAAGAAACTATAGAAAAATACACCAATCATAGCTTGACACTTATTTTACGGATATTTTTTGTGAGTGTAGCATAACTCCATACACAATTTGATTAAAATCGACTATTCTAACTAACTAATGTATCTGGACACTATTACATATATAAATACATTTACTATATTTTCATTACAATGAACTAAGTTAGAGTTAAGCATCACTTTCATCTTATGTGGTTGACTTGGATTGGTGTAATGTAGACTTTGTACATTGTATCTTTATAAGTAGTAAAGGAGCAAGTTAACCCGCGCGTTGCTGCGGAAAAACTTTTATTTTAAAGTCAAACAATAACACCGATCAATTTGTGATAGCATTTAAAAAAAATTATCATGTAGCAAAAAAGTAGTAAACATACGCCATTGGTTTTTTATACCATTATCCTAAACCACAATCTATGCTCTATTGCTAAAACCATCCTACAGAAATCATGAGTCACAAATTTTATCCACCACTATGACAAAAGATAGAATCAAGACTGGCGAGATTTTGCAAGCCATAGCTTAATGAAACTCTTTAAAATTCTTATGTCCATAAACAGCTCAAATGTAACTCAATTATTAATCATTCATATATAGGCTTAAAATTCTTATAAGATATAACAATTTAAAAAGGGTTTCATCCAGATAACAGTCCCAAAAAGCCTTTAATCAAGTCCAATAAAATACTTTTGTAACATATACCATCATTATAAGTTGTTTTATCCATATACTATTTCTAATTGTAACTTATACAATATCACAGAAACTCTTCATCTAGAAAAGATTTTGTTCATTTGTATGTGCTTCTCCGTTATGTGACATGAACGACTAACTTACGCAACCAAGACAACAACAAGTTCGATAGGTCCAACCCGTGCAACAAACAACTGTTTAGTTGCACCGATTGTATACTGACTGAGCGGCGTAAAAATGGCTGCTCTAGTAAGACACCACCATTTTTAGACTCCACCGAGCTGCAAGGCTGCAACACTTTAGTCAATACCAAACAGCCCCTACTGCAGCACCAGATTCCCGTAGTTAACGTTCCCATCCTGGTTTGGAAAACATAAAAAAGGTTTAAAGTTAAGCCAATAAAAAAAAAGAAAAAAAAGTGCAAGTGTAGAATTTTGGTGATGTGACACTCAAAAGTAGAGGTTCAAAATTACAGCTATTTATGATTAAAAAAAACTTGGTTGATACTTCACATCTAACGGGTAAAATGGGTACAAAGTTAACATGTAGCTATAGTATTACCAACCGAGCAGGTTGGTTGGGCTGCAGTTACGCAAACTTAACAAAATTTCACTAAGCATCAAAATTTTCAAAGCCGAGATGCGACATACCTTCGGAAGATATGGCACTAATCCAGAATGTGTGTCTGATCCAGGTGTTACAGCAAAACTAAGAAACGAAGACAACAAATAAGCAGTTTAAAGATCTAATTTGTTTATGCTCAACTGCCTGATTTGAGCCGAGCAGATTGGGACATGCTTATTTCCAAGTACTTATTTGAGATGAAACTAAAATTAGTATCACAACTAAGCCAAAGAGACCAAACCCCATTATAAATGTTGTAATTTTCTCTCTTTGGGGTTTACTCCCTTTTTTTTATAGAGTAAGCAAATCTAAATGCTATATCGTGAATTATGAGGTAAACAAATACATTTAAACCCAGACACCAAAAAACATATATTTAATCCTCGCAATTCATATTTTTTTGTAGAAGAACATCTAAACAACCTAAATGCAATCATCAGAAAGTTAAGTGATCATAATAATTTCAGTCATTCCAAACCGTTTCACCTAAATAGTTTATGTTTCGGTTAAAATTAGAGCGTGTGTGGATGTGTCTTATGAAAGTAAAAAATGCAATATGGAACAATCAAAATGTATAAATGGATGGTATATTGTGATTATATGAGAAACTATAATAGATAATATATGAGCTGCAGTGTGTAAAATAGCTTAAAAAAGAGTGCAAACAACCTATATAGGAGTTGCATGCTCCATTTCACCTTCAGATAAGCAATTCTGTTGCAGCCTGACCATTCTATCCACGGTAAATTGTGCACATGGAATATGTAATAAAGAAAAGAGAAAAAAATGCAAAAAAGTGCATTACCTGCACAAACCATGTTCACCTTGATCATATATTTTCTACCAGCTTAGAAAGGCAGGACCTGTAAGTATCAGCCAGTCGAAGTTAATCACTTACAAAACACCATAATCGACAAATAAGTTTGAAAATCAAATGAAACTGAAAACATGTTTGACGCATTAATGCATGTATGCTTATAATATATGCAGCGAAAGGCCAATAGAGGCTGTCATATGGCTACATAACGAAGCATATAACTATATAAGATGCATAATTAGCAGGTTATTTAATTGGCTCAACTTTCAAACCTTTTTTCTTGGAAAAACATTTCCACTAATTCAATTTCATATATTTTTGAGACAGGCTCATTTAAACTGAAACAAACAAATGATAATATATACAATAAGAATCAACCGTCTCAAAGTAGGGAAAGTCTTTACCTTTTCCAATTTACCCACATTTATTTAGCTCACACAAAGCAAAACTCAGTATAAACCTCACATTTACATTCCGAGTTTCACACTGCGCAAAAGTAACAGTATGGTTCTGTTTGGCGGACCTGCAAATCATCATCACTGATACACTTAGATGTGGAAAGATGAGAGCATTGAACCGAAACATATCCTTCATCACAATATCTGATTTGTTAGTTATAATTACTTGGACCGCAACTAAAGTATAATTCCATTGATGGTAATTTTCTAACTGTATTTATATAACCGTATGATATCCATTCAAAGTTTATATAACCGTATGATACTTAGAGTTTACCTGATTGTTAATTATAATACCATTGTTATCCATTCAAAGCTATATAAACTAAGATAACAAAAATTACCTTGTTACCAATATTATATGTGTTTTTTGTTTATTTGTTTTGCCTGCAAAAGATATTACCAAAAAGACAAAGAAGACTCAGGAGCTTTCTTCCTCACACCTACCAAACGTCACTTAAGCAAAACCATGAAAAATAAGCAATCCTAAACACCCTTTAAATTAAGTTCAATTGAACCAAAAAAACTAAACAATAACAATAAAACTTAAATGAATTGTAACAAATACAATAGTTGCCTAAGATAACCTTAAACAAAACCAAAAGCTATGAAGAAGATTAACAAAATTCCATCATGACTAAGAATGATCTTATGGGGAAAACATGATTTTTTTATTATGTATTTGATTTTTGTAACAAATAATTATAAAAAAAAGAACCAAACAACATAAAATAATGCACCTTCAATTTGAAACACAAACCATAATTAATTGCTAATGAAATCACCTGCTAATGAAGGTGTCTCTTATATCGAAGAACCACTGCTACTACCTTTTTATTTTTGTTCTACAAAGTTCAGATTTATGAAACCGATCAAATTTTGTGCGTGTGTTTTTTTTTTCTTTTTCTTATTGATGTTTCTGAAATTTTCATGTTGTGTGTGAATGTGTGTTTTTAGTGTGGTGGGTTTAGTTTATGGAAAAAGATGAATTTTGTTTTCTAGAAAAGAGTGGAAAGGGAAGAGGGGTGCAATAATATGTTTTGCTATTACGGGGTAATTACACGAAACGGAACATGAACAGTCGAAACACAACCACACCTCAGCCAATAAGAATGCGCCGGTTGGGCCACTAAGGTACTGTGTTTGTTTATTGTTCATCTGAAAATTAAAAGCCAACCAATGAGAAGCCTAATTAACTTATAACGTGCTCCTTAATAAAACGCTTTGGACCCCGTTTCCACTTGGCTATTAGTATATATATATAATATCTTTAGTCTTGTGTTACAATGCTAAATAGTAAAAACGAGATTGTGGACCCGCGCGTTGCGGCGGGTATTTTGCATTTAACTTTTTATGCTATATGAAACTTTCGTCCATTTTCACATAACTAACACATCTTTAAGATAACAAAGTATATTATTGAATTGTTTAAAAGAATAAACAAAAATAAAGTTTATTATTGAATTGAAATGGATCAAAGATTTTACAAAAGATATACATTTGTAGACTTGCAGCCCACTTTAAATACATGTCATTGATGTCGTTGTCTACTGTTGCGCTTGCTTCTCATTTGGTCGATTTTGATTGACTATGGAAGTAATAAGCTCGCTTTTTGGCACATAAACTACATTAGGCCATACATTGTAAAAGAGTAACTGATCAATGAAACATGATATTAACTAATTAGAAGTTGACTTAAAACAAAACGTAGCAAAAAAATGAGTATGATATTACCTCCACTAATGATACGCTACACCAGTGTAAAAGGCTACTGCACCAAAATTCCAAATGAGGCCTGCATATTTCACATGCAACATAACATTAAATATAAGAAAGTGTAGTGTTCTGCTCGTGAAAACAAAGTAGCGACAACACCATAAAATTCTAGCCAGACAATCACCCTTACCACCGGCGTTTTATGCTAGTGCGTAAGGATTTTTACAGGTTTTTACAGCCTTTAAATGCTATTTGGACAGGTTTAAATGTTTTTTTTTTTGCACTTCCTAAATGTTGTTTGGACACGATTAGATGATGTTATTTTACAGCTTTGATGTCCTGTTTGGACAGCAGAACAATCGATGTTTGAACACAGGTTATAACAGGCATGTGAGAAAACTAAGTCCAAATGGCAGCACAGCACTCACACACTAACAGCAATACTCATAACATGGGTTTAAAGTTAGTACCTCAGGATAGTTGTTTCCGTCTATCTTTTGCATGCGCATCAGCAGATCATGTGCAACTTTACCAAAATTCATCCAATGCTACAAAAAAATTAAGACATTTAAGACTCATTTAGATTGCTAATTCAGCATTAAAACTTTCCGCATATAATAAACAAAAAGATTATAAGCTAACCATTCCGTGAACATCCAATATAGTGGTGCAGGAATCTGTATGTCTCCTCGCTGAAACGGAACATGCTGGAAATTTCTCAGAAAATGCTTTCTCGAAACCTTGTACATGATACCTTAAAAACCTATCAACCGTAGTCACATTGAGGATAGTACGTTTGAACCTCTTCAGCCTATTTCAGTTCACCTTATATTTCATAAACCTAAAATTTTCGGCTTATTATTTTCGCGCACTTATTATGCTAGAATAAACCTATAGTATAAACACATAAGTTTGAAAATAAGAAAAAATTACTCGGCTACTGAAATCATAAGCACCTACGTTAAACTTTTTAAAAAGAAGCTTAATTCAAGTACCTTGATTTTCCCATTGAGAGCCAATATCTATTCGCTACCTGTTAGCCACAAAATAGATTTCTCAACAGTGTAAGAAGTCATCTTACTTCAGTTAGGACATTGCACGGCAGACGCGATGCTATCCGAATCAGTAAATACCATATGCTCATTGATTCGCTTACTTAGTGCTTGGGCTATTCAATTGTGTAATATTTAAAAGCCTTGCAAGTTATATGATTTATAACTTAAACAAATGTTGTTGAGGCTGAAAGATGGCCTGTTCGAATGGTCATAAAACATACCTGTAGGCTGTAGCTGATTTTGCAGGGGGCAAAATTTACTGACTTTGGACCTGCACGTAAATTTAAAGATATCAAGTGACAGAATAATGAAAGTTCCAATTCTGTTTTTGAAAAAAAAAATCCTTTAAAGTCACAAACTCACGTGCAACTATAATCATCGATATAGTTCATGGCAAGCAAGGTTCCTAATAAATCGAAGTGCGATCTCCTGGGAAAAAATACATGAGAAGTTTGAAGATTTGATATACTTATATACTTAATAATTATATACTTCAAAATGTTTGGTAAAATGATTTCGAAAAAGTTTGCAACAACGAAGGACGATAAGTCCTTAACATACTCAACGAATGTCACATTCTCACCTGACCGCATCCCACTCCATTCCGCCATTTCTGATATGCACAAACCAACTAAAATCAGTATCAAACTCCAAATTCATAAGTCAGGCAGGTTGAAAATCGACTAAAGCAAATACGCCAACCATGGCTGCAACTGTATTAACATGCCTTGCCAAGTTGCGGGTGATCCGAGCTTTATCGACTCCACCCAAGCGCATCCCAACGTCAGACGACTACCTCTGTAATTCATTGATTCTCCCAGAAATCCTCCGGCACCAAAAACCCTCAAAAGTGAAACCCTAACTTTTTCCCTCTTGATTAACTGGAAACTCAAAGTAAATTCAGTGGTTGCAGTTGGTGGTTGGCGAGGTGTAAATGCAGATGATCAAGAAGCTTCTGGGGTCTTGGGTTTTTAGGTTTGGTATAATAAGAGGGTTAGGAACCCGCGCGTTTTGCTCCTCAATTAATAAAAGCGAGATTAGGAACCCGCGCGTTGCTGCGGGTTATTTTCTTTTGTTTTGATATAATGGTAGATTCAGATAACATTATATTCATCCCCAAAAGGTTATCACAGTTTTACAAAAGCTGCTGTCATAGTGCAGATCTAGTGTTTGTGGGATGCAATAGTTATCTGCACTGTAAGAGATAGTAAAAAAAAGATGGATGCAGACATGTAGAAGAAGATAATAGGTTATTTATACTTAGACAGATAACGATAGTTTCCACGGTGTGTTTTCTTAAAGATGGATGCAGACATGTCGATAAGGCAAAATGGGTAACGAACCAAAATGGATAGCTTTTTCAGCAAGACAAAATTCTATGTTAAGGTACATTGTTTGGCTAATGCCTATTAACAGTGATGACAATATATTGATAAAATAAAAGTGATGATCTACATGATTCTCCTATATAGACCAAGTAGGACAGATGCAATGTTGGGCAGTTGCACTGGCAATCTTGTTAACCAAAGCAGGATCCCTGTTCACATTGTAGCATATAATTTAGTTATAAAACTATTATTATGGTTGTGGGAACACAAAACAGATAAACGGGTCGTGGTAAATCATTATGGGTCGATTTTGTAGCAAGCTTGTTGTAGATGGGATGTCGTAAGGGGTTCACTACCGATAATGCATGACTTAGTTAAGTTACCTGTCGACATTTTTTTGCCATTAATTTCCAAAACAATTGCTTATTACAGAAAACTGGAAAAGCTATATTATGAAACTAAATATATAACTTTTTTAAGTAGGTCAATTTGGTTGGATGTCACCCCAGATTGACCTATTTTCATATAAAAGAGTTGTTATTGCCACCTGAAGAACACTTCGCTTAGTCCAAAAACTTAGAAGCACTATAACCTAATAGGCAGTTTTGAAGTGGGCCATGAAAGGCAACTTATGATCCATAACCATTTTCAGCATTCTGTATACAAATGATTGGCAATTCAATTCGCATGTGGCCTGATCGTTGGGTATATGAGTAAAAGCCATTGTACCAGTAAAAGGTTTTAATATCTGGGCTTTTTCAAAATTTCACAGTAAAAACCAATATAGTCTGTTGCTCCTGTGTGTGGACTTCAGATGTTGTTATCAAATCGTCAAAATCTTTGATTAACCTTGCATTGGCTACACAATTTTGTCACGCTTAGAATTGTTGGTGTAAATCATCCTACATAGTTTTGGTTAGGCCCTAGGTGTCCTTCAAGGGCCAAAATAAAACAATTTGAACACCGCTTTTGGTGAACTTTTGAGCTGGTAATTTCAAATGTCCCACATTTATAAAAGTTGAAGATACTAATGATCTCAAATGTTAATAAAACATAAGGAAATGCTAATTCGATAACCACCTCTCTTCCTTAAATTTAACCAAATTCTCAACTGAAGGTGTGCAATTAAAAAGGTGTTGACTGATATTTTTTTCTAACCTGTGCATCCATGGCTTTTGTTGCCTCGTTAGCTACTTTGTCACTGTTTACACAGCAGCTGGAGAAGTGTCACCTCCCAATGAAGCCGACAAATAAGCCGCAACAATCTACATTCAATGAAAACAAACAACAACATTAACCCAATCAATATTTATACATGAAGTTGTCAAGTTTGTACACTTTAGACATAAAAAGGATACAGTTCTTAATTCACGTTAGACCCCATAATCTGACTTAGTCACTCAATTCCATAATCTCACTTAGTCACTCAATTCCATTATTTGCGTTTTCATACAGCAGATAAGCAGTTTTGGGGGTGTTTGTGATTTACTTATCCAAAAACTGCTTATCGGATTAATTGTTTATGAAATAAAGATGTTTAAAAGAAGCAGCCTGAAACTGCTTATTCATCTGCTGTATCAAATCACAAAAAGCTTCTTACTTTCTCAAAATCATATCAAAACAATATATAAAAATGAAAACTTTAACCAAAAACTAATCTTTATAAAATAAAGAAACCTGATTCTTGGTGGAAAAAACAGAAGCAGAAGAAGAAGGATCAAAACCAAGAAGCAATTCATCCATTCTTTTTCTTAATCCCTCAACTTCCTCATTACTTGAAAATGATTCAATAAGCAAATACCCTGTAGAAAACAATTCAGTTTTTTATTTTATAAAAATGAGTCAAATAAATGGGTATTAGTATAAGATGAGTATGATGGTACCTTGTGTATCGAAAAAGTGGAGGTGATCGGAGGTCAGGGTTCCGGCGAGTCCGATCAACACCTTTAAAGGGATCCTGTTAATTGGTCTCTGCTCTTCACTGATGTCCATTTTCTGAAGTTGTGGAGATGTGAGGAGAAAAGTGTAGAAGCTTCAATATGTCGGCATATACATCTCATATAAAAAAATGTGAACCGGACCAAGATAAGGATTCCTTTTGCAAGGCCTAGTTGAGTTGAGGGGTATTTTTTGCCATTTTCCCAAACTATCGAAACGACGTCGTTTCGATATTGTCGTTTTACCCTTTAAGTTTGGGACGAAATTGTCGTTTCAAACATTTTTTGCAAAGGCCGAAACGGCGTCGTTTCGCTCCTCAATTAGTAAATATAATAATATCATTTATTTTTTTGCATATTTTGTCAAAGTTTGAAAAAGAAAAACGAGTAAACTCCAAAATACATCCCTGTGGTTTGCCTCGTTTCACACCATACATCCCTCTCGCAAAAGTTTCAACAGATACATCCCTCCGTTAGTAAAGTTGGCACAAATACATCCCTCCGTTAGTAAAATCAGACTAACGGTGCAAATATATCACCGTTATCTCACATTCGTTAAGAGATATTTACGTAAATCGTCATTGTGGCAAGGAACAAATTGCAACCAAAGTC
Source organism: Chrysanthemum makinoi (assembly GCA_910596185.1). NCBI lineage: Eukaryota > Viridiplantae > Streptophyta > Magnoliopsida > Asterales > Asteraceae > Chrysanthemum > Chrysanthemum makinoi. Next base: position 95,909,724 of record OU343225.1, read on the forward strand.
CCTATTTAAAGTTAAAGTTATTTGCATAAATGGTCCTTGTGGTTAGGCCGTCAATGCCACGGTCACCACCATAGTGTGCCACGTGTCGGGTCAATAAAGGTCGGGTTGCCACGTGGATCAATGAGGTGGTGCCACGTGGCATTGGTAATATATATCACCAATTTGTCACCCTGATTCAACCCAGGTCATTTGGGTGAGAAGCGCTTTGCCTAACCTAAGCTTTCAATTATATTTCTACATTTAATACATAACCATTTTTAAAATTTAAGAGCCCAATTGTTCAATTTAGTTTTTGGTCTATTAATTACGAGTTATATGGACTGTAAAAAATAAATAAATATACCGTCGGACTTTTTCGTCTTTCGGTATGCTCGGGAATTTTTCGACTTGGTTTGGACCTCGAAAAATGCAAAAACAAAGAAAAAACGATGATTTTCGCATTTTTCGAGGTTCAAACGAAGTCAAAAAAATTCCCCGAGCATACCATTAGAAAGAGCACAAAAAACGAGCCGAAGTAGCTCGGGAATTTTTCGACTTGTTTGGGACCTCGAAAATGCAAAACAAAGAAAAATGGTGATTTTCTTATTTTTCGAGGTTCAAACGAAGTTGAAAAAATTTCCCGAGCATACCATTGGAAAGAGCACAAAAAAACGAGCCCGAAGGTATGCTCGGGGAATTTTTTCGACTTGGTTGGGACCTCGAAAAATGCGAAAACAAAGAAAAAACGATGATTTTCGCATTTTTCGAGGTTCAAACGAAGTCGAAAAAATTCCCCGAGCATACCATTGAAAGAGCACGAAAAATGAGTCTGACGGTATATTTATTTATTTTTTACAGTCCATATAACTCGTAAATTAATAGACCAAAACTAAATGAACAATCGCTATTAAATTTGAGAAAGTATGTATTAAATGCAGGAATATAATGAAGCAATGCTTACTTGGGCAAAGCTTGCTTCTCACCCAAATGACCTGGTTCAATCCGAGGTGACAAATTGGTGATATATATTACCAATGCCACGCGGCACCACCTCATGGCCCACGCTAACCCGACCCGTTACCGACCCGACCACCGATGACACGTGGCACTACTATGGTGGTGACACGTGGCACTTGACCGCCTAACCACAGGGACCATTTATGCAAATAACTTAACTTAAATAGGACTTTGGTTGCAATTTGTTCCTTGTCACAAGGACGATTTACGTAAATATCTCTTAACGAATGTGAGATAACGGTGATATATTTGCACCGTTAGTCCTCAGTAATTGATTTTACTAACGAAGGAATGTATTTGTGCCAACTTTACTAACGGAGGGATGTATCTGTTGAAATTTTACGAAAAAAATATATGGTGCGAAACGAGATAAACCACAAGGATGTATTTTGGAGTTTACTCAAGAAAAACATTATATCTTTCATTGCATCGACTTTCTTTATTCCGCAAACTTACAAAACTTTCTAATCTTAACTTCTTATAGAAACAAAAATCAAAGCAATGGCATGGCTGCATGGGCGTTTCCAATTGGCCAATCCAATAATATACAAGTAGACATCATCATAGTGGTAGGTACCAAACCTTTACAACTGGCCCATACACCATCCACCAATCACACACCTCCAAGTTTCCACCCATCCCACCTTCCATTATTCCTATAACCTTTTCCTTTCCTTTTTTATCTCCATCTTCTCATCCCAAACAACCAGGAAACCAAAAAATGGCCTTTCAACTTCACCATCTTCTCATTTCCTTCTTATTAATAATCTCATTAAAACCTATTGAATCATCATCAAAACATCACAAAAAGAGTTACATAGTCCACGTGGCAAACTCTCCAAAACCCTTAACATACACATCTCTCGTTAAGTCAGTCGCACCAGATCACCAACCGGAAGATCTACTCTACACTTACGAGAAATACGTTAACGGATTCTCCGTCAAGCTGACACGTGGACAAGCTTACGAGCTACGTCGTCAACCTGGTGTAATCTCCGTTATTCGTGACCGGAAACGTGTACTGCACACAACACATACTCCCGCTTTTTTAAACCTAGCTGATACTTTTGGCTTATGGCCTAATGCTGAGTATGGCGATGACGTCATCGTTGGCGTGTTGGACACTGGTATATGGCCAGAGCGTGAGAGCTTTAGTGACGAAGGATTGTCCCCCGTGCCAGCCAGGTGGAAGGGTGGATGCGAGGTGACGTCAGATTTTCCAAAGAGTGCGTGTAATAAGAAGATTATTGGCGCGAAAGCGTATTATAGAGGTTATAGTTCTAGTTTAAGTGGAGTGAGTAATGAAACTTGGGCCGCAGGTGGCGCGTTGTCGCCCCGTGACACGGAGGGTCACGGGACGCATACCGCATCAACTGCGGCTGGAGATGTGGTTCCTGATGCGGGTTTTTATGATTTCGCGAAAGGCGAAGCGAGAGGGATGGCTACTAAAGCTAGGATCGCGGTTTATAAGATATGTTGGGATGAAGGTTGTTATGATTCCGATATTTTAGCGGCTTTTGAACAAGCTATAATAGATGGAGTTGATATTATTTCGTTGTCTGTTGGTAGTTCGGGTTATGCTCCTCAGTATTATCGTGACTCTATTGCGATTGGATCGTTTCATGCTGTGGCAAACGGTATTTTGGTTTCTTGTTCTGCAGGTAATTCAGGTCCAGATGCGTATACCGCGGTAAACATCGCGCCGTGGATCTTCACTATTGGAGCATCCACGCTTGATCGCGAGTTTCCAGCGGATGCTATTCTGGGCGATGGGAGAGTTTACGGAGGTGTTTCGCTTTACTCTGGTGATGGACTTGATGAAAAGCAGTATCCATTGGTTTATGGCGCGGATTGTGGTGATAGGTATTGTTATTCGGGGAAATTGAACGCGAGTTTGGCTAAGGGTAAAATTGTGATTTGTGACCGTGGGGGTAATGCTAGGGTTGATAAGGGTAACGCGGTTAAGTTAGCTGGAGGTGTTGGTTTGATTCATACTAATACAGATGAGAACGGCGAGGAGTTGCTCGCCGATGCTCATATTATTCCAGCTACGATGCTTGGTGCATCGGCTGGAGATAAGGTGAAAGAGTATGTGAAGACAGAATCGTCGCCTACTGCGACGATTGTGTTTAGAGGGACGGTGATTGGAACATCACCGTCTGCTCCACGTGTGGCGTCTTTCTCAAGCCGTGGACCTAATTACCGCACGGCTGAGATTCTTAAACCAGACGTTATTGCCCCTGGTGTAAATATCTTAGCTGGTTGGACTGGATACACTAGCCCCACTTCATTGGATACAGACTCTAGACGTGTCGAGTTCAATATCATATCAGGAACATCTATGTCGTGTCCTCACGTGAGTGGTTTATCCGCCTTGTTGCGTAAGGCTCATCCAACATGGTCCCCAGCTGCAATAAAGTCAGCTTTGATGACTACCGCTAAGTATTTGGATAACATTGGTGAGAATATTACAGATCTTGCTACTGGTGAACAATCTACACCATTTGTTCATGGATCTGGACATGTGGATCCAAACAGAGCTCTTAACCCCGGGTTGGTGTATGATGCTGGTGTTGATGATTACGCCGAGTTCCTTTGTGCCATTGGATACGATTCCAAGAAAATAGCAACTTTTGTGAAGGATCCAATCGATTGTAGTGTAGGAAAGTTAAGTAGTCCTGGTGATCTAAACTATCCATCTTTCTCGGTTGTATTTGAGAAAAAGGGTGGTGTTGTGAAGTACAAGAGGACAGTGAAGAATGTTGGTGATGTCGATTGCGTTTACAAGGTGAGCGTGAATGCCCCTCCAGGTGTGGATGTTGTTGTGTCGCCTGCAGAGCTTAAGTTTAGTGAAGATAAGATTGAGGCTGAATACGAGATCACTTTCACTTCAAGTGGTGGTTCATCCGCAGCTTTTGGTTCGATTGAGTGGAGTGATGGTGTGCACAATGTGAGAAGCCCGATTGCTGCTTCGTATAGTTCGAGTTCTTGGCAAATGAGCATGTAATTTCGGCATTTTATTTTTTCAAATGCTGGCTCAACAAGAGATGGATTGTTGGTTTTACGGTTTGGTTAGTTGGTAAGTTATTGCATCATTAGCTCCATTACATGGGTTTTTCGATGGTAATCTTTGTATTTTCTTTCTTTTGGTTTATGTCAAGGTTAGTTACATCATAATAATGTATCAGTTGCTCTCTTGTTGTAAAAATAGCGAAATGTAGCGAATCAAGTTCAAGAAAACATGTACTACTTGTTACTACTACTAAATATACGGGTACTTGTATTGTTTCGTATCGAGTGAGTTCCATTAGTAGTAAGATCCTGCCACAAGTGTTAGAAGGGGAGAATCTGTGTGAAGCTATGAATCACACTAGATATACCATGAGTAATACAAAAGGATGTATGTTGGAAGATAAAATGAACAAAAGATGACATCTTTATATTCGAATAGAAATGAGATCCTATGAATCATGAAACGACACCAAATGAAATTAGCAGATTTGGAAACACGAAGATAAATGAAAAGCCACTTTTGCAACATTACTAGATCCAAAATTTTCTTTTGAAAAGATTTTTGTATCTTCAATTGTAGCAGGTGAACATGTTCAAAGGAAGATCACAATATACGATAGATGACGTTAAATTAAGAGAATATGAGGAGAATTTCAACAAAGACACTTTGGCCGAGTGGTTAAGGCGTGTGCCTGCTAAGTACATGGGGTTTCCCCGCGAGAGTTCGAATCTCTCAGGTGTCGTTTCTTTTTCTTATTTTTACTTAGCTGTACAAAAATGTCTACATATAAGTTTTGATTTTTTCGCAAAGCTGTAAACTTAATTTCTTATGAATGGCAAGAAAGTCCTAAAGCAACTAAGGGCCCGTTTGGTTCGGCGATTCTGGTGGAATTGGAATTCAATTCCATTTCATAACGTGTTTGGTTGAAAAATTTAAAGAATTTGGAATCTGAATTCCATTCCTACTGCGTGTTTGGTTGAACGGAATGGAATGAAATTCTTCAAAATCCCATATATATGGAATTCAACATTCCAGCTAATATGAGAATGATTGTTACAATTTCACAATTCATATTATTTTTATCATTGTTATTATTATTATTATTATTATTATTATTATTTATTTATTTTATTTATTTATTTTATTTTTATTTTTTATTTTAATTATTATTATTATTTTATTTTTATTATTTTTATTTATTTTATTTATTTATTTTATTATTATTATTATTATTATTATTATAAACGATCATTTAATTATTATTGTTATTATTATTTTTATAAACAACCATGTTATTAAGATTTAAAAATTATTATTTATTTAAAATTGAATATAAATTATTATTTATTTAAAAAAAATTATTATTATTATATTAATTTTTTTTAATTAAATATAATTTATTTATAGCTTACTTTTTTAATTTATATTTTAAAAATTACAATTGTATTTTATATAAAAAAATTATTTATTTAATATATTAGTTTATATAATATTATTTAAAAATTATTATTATAATTTGATAAGTAATTTATTTATTAAATAATATTTAGTTTATTAATCTTAAACTAAAATTAAATTTTAAATATTTTAATATAATTGTTTTTTCATTTCATTCTTCCAACCAACACATGCGTAGTATTTGCAGATTTCAATTCGTGATTTTAAATCCTAAAGGATTTCAATTTCTAACATTCCATTCCTTCACATTCCAATTCCTTAAACAGATTTCAATTCCGTCAAAAACATTCTGCGAACCAAACGAGCCCTAACTACCCTTAAATGACTCACCATCAAACCACTAAACCTCCATAAATGAAATTCACTAACTCATAAATTGGATTGACAATATTATCTTACAGACTTGCGTCTTAATTAGCTAAGTTCTAAAGTAAAACTGTATTTGTATGTGAAGTCATTTAATGGGTCAATGGGTAAGACCTCTAGTGCTAATTCCTCTTAAGTTGTTAATAAAACTTGAGTCAACTCATGTCATTATAAGTAACTGGATTTGATCCAATGATTCAAATTAAGAAAGTTATTTTGATTTCAGCTATTGGATCAAATATAATGACTTATATTACACAACTTGACTCAAGTTGCATAAAACAACTTGAGAGGATCTTGGTCAAATTTTTAATACCAACACATCAAAATTCCCTCACTCATAACACCAATTTTTTTTTAAGACCTATAATTTTTATTTTATTTTTTCAAACAAACTGATTAATCATTCATTAAATAGAAATACAATAACATTTTTAATAAAAATTTACAAAATTAAAATTACAAAACAAAAAAATTATACTTTTGCTAAACCCATTTATAAACGCATTTATTAAATTTTGAACGTTTTGCTAAATCCATATGAAACAAACTAAACCCACACCAATAGCCCACTCCTAAACCCATTTATAATTTTTTTTTTAACAAAAAAAAATCATCTTTAACAAAACATACAGTGACACACACAGTCACACACTACATAAATACACATTTTCACGCACACATAAGGAAGAGATCTAGTGAGAAGAGAGATCTAGTGAAAAAAAGAAAGTAAAATAAGAAGAGTGAGAAATATTCTTGGAAACACATTTTAAATAGAAAAAGGAAATTTAAAAAGAGATGCATCTACTTTTGTAGGTGCATCTAAAATGTGCGGTTGTGATTTCTTCTCATTTTTCTTATTCTAATTTTATTTCTCATTTGATCCTTACTCCACACACACAAACCAAACATAAAAATCACAAAATAAACACAAACCCATTTAAAAATCAATAAAATAAAAAATAAAAAAATAAGCCTTGCTTTTTCTCCATCAATGCGCGTTAGTGTATTAACGTGTTGGCCAACGACGTTAGTTTGTGTGGTGGGCGGTGTGGTAACACAGCCAACACTGTTGCCACATCGGCTTAACGCCGAGTCCCACGTTATGACATCAAGGGCTCTAATGACTTATGAGTACATGCTTACAGATTTCTTATTGAGTAAACTGCAAAAATCGTTTTTATGGTTTACCCAAATTGCAAGTGTCATTCCTGCCTTTTCGAAAGTGCAGGCATCATCCTTGTGGTTAGGGTCGTAAAAGAACCAGACGAACACGAACGGAGCCTTGTTCATGTTCGTTTGTTTATTTTTAACCGGACAAATAAACGGACGAGAACGCTTAAACAGACGAATATTCTTGTTTATTTTCGTTTATTAAGAGTTGTTCATGTTCATTTAGGGTTCGTTAACGAACCTTAAACGAAAATAAATGATCGAACATAAATGATCATAGAAAAACAAACATAGACTTAGGGTGCGTTTGGTACCGCCATGAATGACAATGGGTATGAGTTTGATAGTAGTGGTGGGTCCCTCATCTATGAAAGATCAATACCTAGGTCTCTTGATATATATGGAGTATGGAATATATTCATCATTCATTACCATAGTGGTGGGCCCTCTCATCTTAAACAAACACCTTTAGTCACTTTCATAGTGATAGTCTCATTCCCATAGTGAGCAACCAAACACACCCTTATTAAATTACGCATAATATTTTATTTTACAAGTGTTGTTTTGTTTAAACAAACCATTTTTAAAAGTATACACTTAAAAGATATAATATACGAACATAAACAAATAAATGAATATAAACGAACGTTAATAAACGCATAATCGGACGTTCACGAACATAATGAATGGACGCTACTTTTGTTCATGTTCGTTCATTTAACTAAACGAACGTAAAATATTGTTCACGTTCATTCATTTAAGACTAAAATACACCGTTGGTCCCTAAACTTGTTCTTGCGCATCACGATGGGACAAACTTGGGCGTTTTCATCGCTGGAGGTCCAAAACATGGGGTTTATATGCCAAACTCGTCCCTTGACCATTCACGCCGAGGTCAACGTTCCGTTATGCTCCATAAAATCCCGTTATCCTTTTACTGTTGAGGGTACAATTGTCTAATTACCTTGATGTACTATAGCAGATGTCTTGTCCAATTTCCCGCCATAATGTATAATATAACTAAGCTGTGTACTCATTGCTCATCCCCAAACTTATTTTGGAAGCCTACCCAAAAAACCCTAATGCAATTTCAATCATCAAATCAAATAATCTAAGTAAGAAAATAACAAACACCAACCTTGGATATACTCTATGGCGAATTAGAGAATATCATTTCTTTGATGACTATGAAATTGAGGAAAAAGCTGCAATCAGGAGATATGGTAAGTGTTTTTTGGTTATAGTCTATTACAATCATATGTTAGTATGATTGTTTAAGTTATTCCCCTTTTAGGTAACTTTATCGTAACATTGTTTTTGTACATTTTTTATACAGCCGATGAACCAGGATCCTTTAGCATGAGGTTCCATTATGAAGGTACATTCAAATACTTTCCAGGTAGAATATATCAAGGAGGCAAGGAATGCCTTGTTGATTATGTGAAAATAAAAGAGGTATCCGTTGATGAAATGGATGCTCTCATGACCCAAATCGGTTATGAGAATGGACAAACCAATTATTTCTACTTTCTTAAGCATGGTTGTACATTGGATGACGGATTGTTTAGTTTGCGTGAAGCTGCTAATGTTGAGTTGTTGGAAGATGTTTTCAAAGACAATAAGTTGATAGATGTGTATGTGGAAATAGGTAAGACAAGATTAGAGCTGTCTGAAATGTCCCCACAATCGATTAAGACTGTCTTTTGGGATATGGATGAAAATAGGAGAAAAGTTGCTAGTGTTGCTATTCAATCTTGTTGTAGACGATTGGTGTTAGATGATCTTGATAATGAACCTGCACTAGATCCTTTTATGCAACTTACACAAGTGCCTATGGACCTCAATAATATTGGTGAATCTAGCAATTTGCCAAACATTGAGCCTGTATTTTCCACCCTAGACACATCATTTGCTAGCCAACCTGTTCACAACAGTGAGCTTGCTTTAGTACTTATTGATGAGGACAATGCTATTAAGGAGCCTGATAATTTTGAGGTTAATCTGTTCCGAGTGACTCAGGGAAAGCACTTAGAGAAAGTAGGAAGAGCATTATTTGATGTCAATAACAGGTTTGAGGAGCCTGATGTTGATGTAAACCTATTTCAATTGACTCAGGATAATCATTTAGGTGAAGTAGGATGCGCATTTGTTTATGGCAATAACATGGAAGAGGATCCTGTTGTTGATCTTACTCTGTTACAAGTGAGTGGCACTGTGACTTAGGTAATGCAGTTGAGGATTCAATTCAAGCAAATGAAGAGAATACTTGTCAGGAGAATGATGCACAATTTGCTATGGTCCAAGTAGGTGAGAGTAATGAGTTAGGTCAAGCAAGAACAACCAGTAATATAAGTGATGACATGCATTTGGAAAATGATTTACCTGTGATGGTTGATGATGTCTTTTGCAGTGAATATGTTTCTTACCGATAGACAAACTTTACAAATGGAGTTTATACCACATTCTTCTATTCTGGTCAGGACTTTCCTACTGCAATGGATGTCAAAATTAAGGAAAGAGAGCATTCAATAGAAACTAGGAGGGATTTGTTTTTTGTGAAGAATGACAAAACAAGAATAAAGGTCAGATGTAAGGGTGAAAGTGGAAGGTCCTGGACTGGATATAGGCCCATCTAGAAGTCCATTAACCAGAAAGGGTATAAATGCATTGCTTTTTGGCAAAAAGGACCCTTCACAAATACTCTGCCCATGGCTATTGTTTGTCGGCAGGAATGGTGAGACAGGTACATGGTCAGTCAGAACATATAATGAGCAACACACTTGTTTGCAATCAAGGGCACTCAGAGCTTTTGACCTTAACTATATCTCAAAGCAAATTACATCACAAATTGAAACTAATCCACTGGTTCCTGTCAAGTCTGTGCATAATCAACTTACCAACCAATACGAGCTTGAAGTGTCCCTACAGAAGGTTTTAAGGGCCAAAAACTTAGCACTAACAGCCATCAGGGGTCAATTCAAGCTACTATTTACCATGTTGAGAGATTATGTTCACGAGTTGCAGAAGACAAACCCTAATACAACAGTTGTGATGAATGTGGAACGACCTGCAGATGAGGCTCTTCCAACGATGGAATTCAAGATAGTGTATGTTTGTTTAGGTGCACTGAAGGAAGGATTTAAAGCGTGTGGGAGATCGTTGTTGAGGCTGGGTGCTTTTCCAATTCGTGGTCCTTTGAATGGTCAACTGATGACAATTGTGGGAATTGATAGCAACAATAGTATATACCCTTTAGCTTATGCTTTTGCTGAATCAGAAAACAGAGGATCATAGACTTGGTTTCTTCATTGTTTATCCGATGATATAGCACTTGAGCCAATCTCTAGCATCACTTTTATTACTGACATGCAAAAGGTACTCCCTTAATCTGTTCATGAATTTAAGTCTCTCTGTTTTGAAACAAACAGTAAATATATTTGATTTTGTGCAGGATATAAGTGGAGCTTTAAGAGATGTTTTTTCCAGATGCAGAACACAGATTCTGTATTAGAAGCATTCATGAGAAAATAAAACTTCAATGGAAAGGTAGGGCATACAAAAAGCATATGTGGAAATGTGCAACAACCTCAACTGTTGAACAATTTCAGAAAGTTATGGCTGATTTCAAGAAATTTAATCAACCAGCCCATGATTGGTTAAGTAAGATAACATCGATCCATTGGTCAAGGTCACATTTTTCATGTAAGTCATCTATCTGTTTCAGTTAATTTGTATTTGTTAATGCAGTATAAACAGTTATAATTAATACATGTTTATTACTGTTTATCTTTAGGGAGAGCTACTTGATGTGTTACTTAATAACATGTGTCAAGTGTTTCATGACAAAATAATTGAGGGTTTAAACAAAACAATTATTACAGCCTTAGAATACATCAGGGAATACTGTATGAAGAGGATAATGCATGTTCTTATGGTGATTGAGAATAGTGATTGGCCACTAACGCCAACTGCACAACACATGCTAGAGGGTAATAAGAAAGAGGTTGTTAAGTATAACTTTTTATGGGATGGGGGAACTAAGTTTCAGGTTAGTGGACTATGGGGTGACCAATGTGTAGTTAATGTTATAGAAAAGTCTTGTACTTGCAGAAGATGGGAGATAACAGGTTTACCATGTAAACATGTTGTTGCTACCAATTGGAATATGGATTTAAATGGGCAACAAGTAGGAGCTGTAGAAATATGGGCTCATCCTTGTTACTATCTTCTCACTTGGGAGGCAACCTACAAACACCATGTTGAGCCTATAACTAGCAGCGAACATTGGGAAAAATCAACTGTTCCAACAATAATTGTTCCACCGAAATCCGAAACAAAGCCGCCTAGCTCAAGAGGTAGAAAAAGAGTTAGGATAGCTCCTGAAAGTGAAGAGATTGTGAAGAATGGTAAGCTGTCAAGGGCTTGGAAGAGTGTTAAGTGTAGTATTTGTGGCATTGTTGGACACAACCGGAAAACATGTCTAGGGTATGGTGGAGCTGAAAGTAGTCGAACTGGTCATAAGGGAAATGTCAAACAAGTGCCTACAAAAGCTGCAGCAAAGAAGACACATCCTAAAGGTAACAAAGTAGCAGCAAAAAAGATACATCCTAAAGGTACATGTGTTATTGAAAGTCAAGTTAGTGCAGTTCAAGGAAGTGGTGTTCAATCTGAAAATCAAGATCAAGAAACTGAAGATCCCATCATACATGATGCATCCCTGTCTCAATCCCAGCAACATCAAGATGAAGCAATAGAAGATCCTAGGATACAAGATGAATCCCTCTCTCAATCCCAGCAACATCAAGATGAAGCAATTGCCGATCCCAGCATGCATGAGCAATCCCAGCAACATGATCAATCACAGTCTGATTCTTAACTGCAGTCAAGTGATGTGCAAGCAGCCGCTTCAACCCAGCCTGCTACACGAAGAATGACTAGGTAGCAGGCTGCACTGAAAAGAATGATGGCCTCACCATAGGTCAATTCTGTTATGCTAATTAGCTAGACAATGTTTCATCTAGTTTATTTCCTATGGACAAGTTATGTACTCTAAAAACATATGTGTGTGTGTCTAGCTGTAGTTCTCATGCTTTGAAAAGTATGCAATTTTATGCATTTGGAATTATATCCATTTGTATTAACTATAGAACCATGTCATTATTGTGTATTTTTATAGATTGACTAAGCTTGATGTGTGAATAATTTGCATCAAAAGTAACCAAAGCTAAACAGAACCTTATAAGAATGTTGACAATTAAAAGTCAAACCTAAAGAAATTGCTAACATCTACATACCCATAAGGCATTGAAAGTAAAAAGCAAACCAAACTGAATACTTAATAACAATGTTGACAATTAAAAGTCAACTTTAATCTTAACCATGTGCATAAAGCCATAAACATACGGTAAACCGATGATAATAACAAGATTCATAACCTTCTAGGACACAACGTTACTACAATTCAAGATAATGAACATTAACCATCTCGCCTCATTACATAAAAGCTAAAAAGTTATCCCAATGCATAAACAATCAAGAACAATATCCAACTAAGCACCAGGTAAATCTTCCACTTCCACACATCACCTTGAGCAGCTTCTAATCTTGCCTCAAGCTCATTTCTCCCCCTCAAAAGGCATGGTATGATCATTCTTGAACGAGCACAGATTTCAGGATCATACCATCGTATCCACCGACAAGAAGACCCCTATTCATGATTATGATAAGTCATTAAACAACCACCATTGTTACAATGTACTTTGCTGCTTGAGAAAACAAACTAATACAATAAATATTAAGACGCACTTACTTCAACAGGACTGTAACACCCCCAAAATGGCTCAGCGGAAGCATTCAAGTATTGGGGTGCTACTAAATTGATATCACAACATAAGCATAGAACAACTGATTTTCATAAATAAACTTTTATTCATTCTTGAAAACAATGTTTACATTATTGATTAAGCGCGGAAAATGGCCCATTATAAAAAGGTGGTCCCAATACATAAATCAGAGTCGTCTATGACTATGCCATGCCTTTGCCTTGCGCCTCCAAAGATAAGCTATCACTTAAAAACCTGAAGATACATGCTAAAAGGGGCCAGCTTACGCTGGTGAGTTCATAGGTTTATTTAAAAAGGGACTTTAGTACACTGTTTCAAATTTAGTTTTTGATGATCATTACGTCTTGCATAATGTCATAAAGTTTATGATTTCAATTATAAAAAGGATTTCATAAAAGAGATTTCATTAGTGGACCATAGGTAGGGTATATGTACATTACAACGAATATAATGTCATATATTGAATCTATTACGCTAGCACTAAGTTCATGCAACCGAAGCTACGACAGTTTATGTATGCACAAAGAAGTTATACAAATAAGGAGCCCATGGCGAGTGTTTATCCCAATACACTCGGTCCCGACATGCTATATGTTTCGCCTTGACCCAAGCGGGGTCAACCGAACAGGGGAGTCACCCCCAATAGATCTATTTATAACATTCGCGCTTCCCAACAGGAATTGACGGTTCATGAAAAGGGCAAATTAGGATCTAAGGTCTTAGGCTAAGCTGCGTAATATTCTAGGTCAAGTATTTTGGTATGGTCCATAAAACATCTAGGTATGATGTATCTTAAAACATATCAATCAAAATGTATAGTATGCATGGAAATGTACCATTAAAATCATTTAAGTAAAATGAGCATGTATCTTCCCCCAAAACAAGTATAAAACAGTTTAAAAGTAGGGGTTATGAAACTCACCTTGGCAATGTGCAATATGAAGTCTAAAGGGAATTTAATCAAGGAGTGATAGTGCACGGCTCCGACACGCAACCTAATTAATACGCTAATTTAGTCTTTATGTTTAAGATTCGATAAAGCTTAACTAACTTTATAAATTTTAAAATTTGTTGTTGTTGTTGTTGTTGTTGCTTGTGTGGCAGCATTTATCTTAAAACAATTTACAAGGTTTGGGTGGATTTCGGCTTATGAAGGTATAACATGGAAGGAATTCTCGAAGAAGGAATTCCGACTTTGGCTCGATGATGACCAAATGATAATACATAGAAGGGTACACGCAGAAAAGATATCAAGAATGAACAAGACTTAGGTTTGATGGTAAACGAGTGACGATGTATGAAAGGAATTCATATGTCATAAGGAGCACCTGGTTAGGGCAAAAGTTACATATTAAATCTTATCGACATAAGTGAAAGATATATACAGATATTAAGGTACAAATGTTTTATATCCTCATGTTGCTACTAATTATTGAAACAATTGTATTTAGAAAAGGTTTGAGTGTAATCGTATTCACTTAAAAATATAATGTAAGTTTCAATATACACTTCATGTGTTAATAATAATTGTTTAAAAGAAATGTTTTTATCTTAAGTCTCAATTTAGTTTATGTGCAATTTGTATTTAGAAAATATGATGTAAGTTTTGATATGGTCATTTTAGTTGTTTTTGTACAATATAATAGGTCAAAAGGACATTTTTGTTGAAAATTTGGCATGTCTCGCAACTTTAGTTGATTATAGTGATGAGTTATCAAACATTTACATGAGATATTATCAATTAATTGAAACTATATGTTTACAGGTTTGTATTTTTGAATAGTTAGACGTGTAACATTTTCTAGTTAAAATAAACTCACTTTAGTCACTTTGTCAAACTTTGCTTACGTTTAAAATTTTATTTCATGCGTCATATTAACGGATACCTTGACATTGGACGAGTCGAGTGTCATGAGATGCCATGGGTGGCGAGTTGAAACGGGGTGGAGGACGAGTCGGACAAGACGGAGTTGAGTCGAGAAGTACTCGAGTCTACACACTATACTGCGCACCTTAGTGTGCTTTGGCTCAGTACACACACAAACTCTTATTTATTTAACTTGGGCTTGGTCCGATTCACTAGCAATCCAAACACACCCTTTAAGGAAAATGGGCTAGCCTGGTGGAGTGGTAAGCCCAAACCCATACAACAAAATACTCAAGGCCCGTTTCCTTATTTATTAACACAGAAGAAAGAAAAATGGAAGCGCCTGTTTTTGATATTATATTTACGCGAGTAATAACTGAACAGAAGTATAACAAAATTGAAAAACCGAACCGTGTCGAGACTTTAACCATTTGCCACTTCTCAACTAGTGACTATCATAGTCGGGTACTACCCGACTTGACCATGTGACATAGTCATCCTCAAGGTTATACGAGTCAAACACAAGACAAGAGAAAAAAAAAGGAAACCAATACCCTCGAGTGGGTGGGTTTTACAGCCAAGGTTACATAATAGCAAATGATCACGACTCCTAATATTCGACCAGTAAGCTATCAACGCATACTTAGAGAGGCTATTCGAAAATGGTGATAGAGCTAGGTTCGTGTCGATCAAGTACAACTCGATCCGTATAAACCTCGTTACCAACATTACCCTTACGGGTTTGTGGTGACTGTCAAGTCAAATACAACAAGCACGACAAAGACTTTTACTACTAATTCAAAGCCGAGACTCAGGCAACAAGAGTGAGTTGAAAACAACATTGTGTCATGACCAGATTATGCCAAACCAATTCACCATTTTAGTTAAACATAACTTAGCTCGACACACTTTTTACTTAGAGATTATATAAACCGATTATCAGGTAAATTTTTATGAGTTCATAATTGTAGTTTTTCTTGGGTTCTTTTGTGTGACAGCCGACAACAACAACAACCACCATATATATATACCATTTTATTAAATCAAATCAACTTCCACATTAATCAAAATCACTTCCAATTTATATTAATCGTTATGAACAGAAAATTTAAAATTTCGATTTAGACCAATGGCTTTACAAACTCAATGGATTCAAAAAGATATAAATAACAATAAATTCGTTCTTACAAGGTAGATGAATACCAAAAACGTCGAGCTCAATTGAAAGAGTTTCGGGATGAATTGGGACAATTAGTATCTTGGGAAAGCTTCCTTATGCGTCGAATATCAAAACCCCCAAACTAATTTCAAAAACCCCTTTGACTCATGTAACCCTAATCTTTATAATTGTTGTGTGAAAGTGAAGGAAACCTGTGAGACATCAACCTTAATTATACATGAATGATTGGGTAAGCTTGGACTTCATTTTTCCTGAGTCTTGAATAGCTCCAGGCCTAATCTTGGCTCACGTTTTGTCCACAGCCGCACCCCTAGGCATCCTTGTGATTGCTAGATTAGTAGGGAGACGAATTTGGCATGGGATGTTGATGGGTTCTTGGTCTTGACTTTCAAAAGAAGTAGAAGTAGCCATTTTTATGTTTCTTTTCTTTGGTTTGTTTCGACAAAGGAGAGAGAGAGGGACATATATGTTGGAAACGTGGGAGAGAGAGAGATATAGGAATGTTATCTCTTTTGTTTTATTAGATGGAAAAAGATAATCTGCACCCTTGTGTTGAATCTTCGAGAACGTATCTTCCGGTACCGAAAGATATAGAAATTATATTTTTAGAAGCGTTTTTGTAAGCGTAATAATATATTTTATTATTACGTAGAAATTTGATTATAAATGTTTGCCGTTATTAATTTGGTGTCGCCTGCGCGTCGCGTGATTTTCTAAATTCACGAGATAACTTCGCTTTCTTCCTAGAAATTATTCGTGAATGATAAAATATGTATATTTCACTTATTTCGTTATTTATTTTTAGTCTTGCATGCTACTGCGCTGCAGTATGTGGAAATAACTAATAGATTGAGCTTATGTATGCTTAAATTTTAACCTGGACGATGACAAATTTCACCTTTATTATACAGACACTTAGTGGACAAGTATCGTGTGTGCGGTGTCGGGTTTTTAAGGAAACGAGAGGACCTCTTGTTTTTAAAATCTAAATATTGACAACTGTCAGAAAATAACCGATTTGAATTTTCCGACGTAATAAATATTATTATAATAATCCGGAAATTTACGGGTTGTTATAGTCTACCCATCTTACAGGAGATCTGTCCCGTATCTCAGTTTACGTTACCCGATAAGGTGTCGGGAACGAGGTGATGGTATTTGGGACAAGTTTTGAATTTTCCCTAGGTCGTGTTCTAGGGTTTCATCTTTGGGTATGGGTACCTAGGTGTTATGCCAGTAGCACATCCTCTATCTGAGGAGCCATGATTTTCTGGGGTAGGTTCATTGAGTGAAAGTTCTAATTCTTGATGTTATGAGGTTTCACTATTTTGTTAGTGTGAGAATCTCTAACTTCCCATGGTAAAACGTACCCATTTCTGGTATTTAATGGTTCCAAAGTATAGTGGTTAATTCTTAAGGTTTTGCTACGGTTTGTGTGTGTTTTCTTATTTGGAGTTTGTTTTCGAATTTTCCTTTCGAATAAATGTTTACACAAGTTTGACTAAGACCAGATTTCAAATTTGATAATGTGTAAAATGACACATTTCCAAAAGATTATGAAACCGGTTCTTAATTATGGGGTGTATAAGGAAGTCTTGCGAAACTTTTAGTGTTTCGGCATTTTGTTTAATTTTAACGAGGGATTTGGAAAGTATTATTGTTGGGTTTTAAAGAGGAATCCTCCAATTTGGAAATTATATTGTAGCAGGATATAACATTTACCCATAGCCACGAGTAGGGTTTAGTTGCCTAAGTTGGGTAGGATTGGAGGTTTAATAGTTGATGAATCTCATGGTTATCTATGGTTTTAGGCAGAGGTGTAGGATACATCCTAAGGTCAGGTTTAACTATCAAGGAGGACATTGATTATTTCTGTTTATGGGGTATCAACTTAAAACACATTTCGAGGAAATAAGTAACCAATAGAGTGGTTCTGGAATACCTTTCAAAGTATTAAGGAACACTTTATTTTGGTAAGGTATGGGTGGAATTGTAGTTTATTTTATGGTGAAATGGTAAGGTGGTAATTTGGTTTGTAAAATGATTCATGAAGTGATTCATGAAGTATTTGGATTATAATGGTTTGAGAGATAATCCGGAAATAGTTTGTATGGCAACTCTTTTGTTTGTAGGAGAGTAACAAGGTAGGCACGGTTATTCTTAAAAGGTGGGTGGAGCTTCTAGGTTTTTAATTCTTAAGGTAGGGCGTAAAGTTTTCAAGTTTCTGTGGGATTATATGTCATTTATCGTGCCTTTCTAGATTTTGCCAAAGGTTTATTGTATTTTCTCATAGGTGTTATTGGAAGGTTGCTCCTAAATGGTTTGATTTGTCCATGGAATATAAGGTTGGGGTAGGAGTGACTATAACATAACCCGATTGTAATATGGAATTATAAGGTTTATGAGTAAGAAGTATGATGATGCCAGCGGGTGGCTTATGATTAAGGAATATTGTGATGCCAGTGAATGGCTTATGATAGGGTGATGCCAGTGAGTGGTTTATGACTAAGGAATGCCAGTGAGTGGCTTGTGATCAGGGAATGCCAATGAGGGGCTTGTGATTAAGGAATGCCAGTGAGTGGCTTGTGATTAGGGAATAGTGTGACGCCAATGCGTGGCTTTAGTGTAACGCCAAAGTGTGACTTATTAAAATGTTACATGTTTATTAAAATATTATCAGTTTCTCACTGGACATAAAACTATTATAACTATCCTAAGTACTGCAAAATTCACCTCTGAGTCGGACATAGGTGATCAGCTATGTCCCATCTCCCTGGTTGAATATAGGTGATCAGTCTATATTCACCCGAGGTTCAATGAATTTTGAAATACTTAGCTTAGTTATGCTAGTAATATGTCACAATACTTTTAAAGATTGTCTTGAAGGATTAGAACAATTATTTTCTTTATGTGAGGGAAAGGTGTAATCTTTGTGATACGTAACTATACGTATAGGGAAGGTAATTATAACCTATAATGAAATTAGGTGGCAAAGGATAAAACATGTATCTTATCAAGTATGATCTCAACAGATCATGTGAGTACGAAAGCAGCATGAACGTGTCGGTCATAGGGTTAAGTTTTTTGTAAAAGTGGTTATAGTCTAGGTTTTAAAATACCCAGCTTCTATAACCTAGGCTCTGATGCCAATCTGTAACACCCCCAAAATGGCTCAGCGGGAGCATTCAAGTATTGGGGTGCTACTAAATTGATATCACAACATAAGCATAGAACAACTGATTTTCATAAATAAACTTTTATTCATTGTTGAAAACAATGTTTACATTATTGATTAAGTGCGGAAAATGGCCCATTATAAAAAGGTGGTCCCAATACATAAATCAGAGTCATCTATGACCATGCCATGCCTTTGCCTTGCGCCTACAAAGATAAGCTATCACTTAAAAACCTGAAGATACATGCTAAAGGGGTCGCTACGCTGGTGAGTTCATAGGTTTATTTAAAAGGACTTCAGACATCTTGTTTCAAATTTGGTTTCTCGATGATTCACGTCTTGCATAATGTCATAAATTTTATGATTTCAATTCATAAAAGGATTTCATAAAAGAGATTTCATTAGTGGACCATAAGTAGGGTATATGTACATTACAACGAATATAATATCATATATTGAATCTATTACGCTAGCACTAAGTTCATGCAACCGAAGCTACGACAGTTTATGTATGCACAAAGAAGTCATACAAATAAGGAGCCCATGGCGAGTGTTTATCCCAATACACTAGGTCCCGACATGCTATATGTTTCACCTTGACCCAAGCGGGGTCAACCGAACAGGGGAGTCACCCCCAATAGATCTATTTATAACATTCTTCCCAACATGAATTGACGGTTCATGAAAAGGGCAAATTGGGATCTAAGGTCTTAGGCTAAGCTGCGTAATATTCTAGGTCAAGTATTTTGGTATGGTCCATAAAACATCTAGGTATGATGTATCTTAAAACATATCAATCAAAATGTATAGTATGCATGGAAATGTACCATTAAAATCATTTAAGTAAAATGAGCATGTATCTTCCCCCAAAACAAGTATAAAACAGTTTAAAAGTAGGGGTTATGAAACTCACCTTGGCAATGTGCAATATGAAGTCTAAAAGGAATTTAATCAAGGAGTGATAGTGCACGCCTCAAACTAAACCTAATTACAAGTAATTTAGTCTTTACTCATATTTAAGACTCGATAAAGTTTAACTAACTTTATAAATTTTAAATGTTTTTGTTGTTGTTGTTGTTGTTGTTGTGCTTGTGTGTAAGATTTATCTTAAAACAATTTACAAGGTTTGGGTGGATTTCGGCTTATGAAGGTATAACATGGAAGGAATTCTCGAAGAAGGAATTCCGACTTTGGCTCGATGATGACCAAATGATAATACATAGAAGGGTACACGCAGAAAAGATATCAAGAATGAACAAGACTTAGGTTTGATGGTAAACGAGTGACGATGTATGAAAGGAATTCATATGTCATAAGGAGCACCTGGTTAGGGCAAAAGTTACATATTAAATCTTATCGACATAAGTGAAAGATATATACATATATTAAGGTACATATGTTTTATATCCTCATGTTGCTACTAAGTATTGAAATAATTGTATTTAGAAAAGGTTTGAGTGTAATCGTATTCACTTAAAAATATAATGTAAGTTTCAATATACACTTCATGTGTTAATAATAATTGATTAAAAAAAATGTATTTATCTTAAGTCTTAATTTAGTTCATGTGTAATTTGTATTTAGAAAATATGATGTAAGTTTTGATATGGTCATTTTAGTTGTTTTTGTACAATATAATAGGTCAAAAGGACATTTTTGTTGAAAATTTGGCATGTCTCACAACTTTAGTTGATTATAGTGATGAGTTATCAAACATTTACATGAGATATTATCAATTAATTGAAACTATATGTTTACAGGTTTGTATTTTTGAATAGTTAGACGTGTAACATTTTCTAGTTAAAATAAACTCACTTTAGTCACTTTGTCAAACTTTGCTTACGTTTAAAAATTTATTTCATGCCTCATATTAACGGATACCTTGACATTGGACGAGTCGAGTGTCATGAGATGCCATGGGTGGCGAGTTGAAACGGGGTGGAGGACGAGTCGGACAAGATGGAATTGAGTCGAGAAGTACTCGAGTCTACACACTATACTGCGCACCTTAGTGTGCTTTGGCTCAGTACACACACAAACTCTTATTTATTTAACTTGGGCCTGGTCCGATTCACTAGCAATCCAAACACACCCTTTAAGGAAAATGGGCTAGCCTGGTGGAGTGGTAAGCCCAAACCTATACAACAAAATACTCAAGGCTCGTTTCCTTATTTATTAACACAAAAGAAAGAAAAATGGAAGCGCCTGTTTCTGATATTATATTTACGCGAGTAATAACTGAACCGAGGTATAACGAAATTGAAAAACCGAACCGTGTCGAGACTTTAACCATTTGCCACTTCTCAACTAGTGACTATCATAGTCGGGTACTACCCGACTTGACCATGTGACATAGTCATCCTCAAGGTTATACGAGTCAAACACAAGACAAGAGAAAAAAAAAGGAAACCAATACCCTCGAGTGGGTGGGTTTTACGCCAATGTTACATAACAAAAATGATCACGATTCTAATATTCACCAAGAAGCTATCAACGATACTTAGAGAGGCTATTCGAAAATGGTGATAGAGCTAGGTTCGTGTCGATCAAGTACAACTCGATCCGTATAAACCTCGTTACCAACATTACCCTTACGGGTTTGTGGTGACTGTCAAATCAAATTCAACAAGCACGACAAAGACTTTTACTACTAATTCAAAGCCGAGACTCAGGAAACAAGAGTGAGTTGAAAACAACATTGTGTCATGACCAGATTATGCCAAACCAATTCACCATTTTAGTTAAACATAACTTAGCTCGACACACTTTTTACTTTGAGATTATATAAACCGATTATCAGGTAAATTTTTATGAGTTCATAATTGTAGTTTTTCTTGGGTTCTTTTGTGTGACAGCCGACAACAACAACAACCACCATATATATATATACCATTTTATTAAATCAAATCAACTTCCACATTAATCAAAATCACTTCCAATTTATATTAATCGTTATGAACAGAAAATTTAAAATTTCGAATTAGACCAATGGCTTTACAAACTCAATGGATTCAAAAAGAGATAAATAACAATAAATTCGTTCTTACAAGGTAGATGAATACCAAAAACGTCGAGCTCAATTGAAGGAGTTTCGGGATGAATTGGGACAATTAGTCTCTTGGGAAAGCTTCCTTATGCGTCGAATATCAAAACCCCCAAACTAATTTCAAAAACCCCTTTGACTCATGTAACCCTAATCTTTGTAATTGTTGTGTGAAAGTGAAGGAAACCTGTGAGACATCAACCTTAATTATACATGAATGATTGGGTAAGCTTGGACTTCATTTTTCCTGAGTCTTGAATAGCTCCGTGCCTAATCTTGGCTCACGCTTTGTCCACACCGCACCCCTAGGCATCCTTGTGATTGCTAGATTAGTAGGGAGACGAATTTGGCATGGGATGTTGATGGGTTCTTGGTCTTGACTTTCAAGTGTAGCCATTTTTATGTTTCTTTTCTCTCGTTTGTGTCGACAAAGGAGAGAGAGAGGGACAGATATGTTGGAAACGTGGGAGAGAGAAAGAGATAGGAATGTTATCTCTTTTGTTTTATTAGATGGAACAGATAATCTGGTACTCGCGGTTTTGTCGAATCTTCGAGTAAATGTACCATCCCGGTACCCGAAAGATATAGAAATTATATTTTTAGAAGCGTTTTTGTAAGTGTAATAGTATATTTTTATTATTACGTAGAAATTTGATTATAAATGTTTGCCGTTATTAATTTGGTGTTGGTCTGCGTGCGGTGCCGTGATTTTCTAAATTCACGAGATAACTTCTTCTTCTTCAGAAATTATCCTTGAATGATAAAATATGTATATTTCACTTATTTCATTTATTTTAGTCTTGCATGCTACTGCTACGCGCTAAGATGGAAATAACTAATGGATTGAGCTTATGTATGCTTAAATTTTAACTTGGACGATGACAAATTTCACCTTTATTATACAGACACTTAGTGGAAAAGTATCGCGTGAGCGGTGTCGGTTTTAGGAAACGAGATGACCTCTTGTTTTTAGATCTAAATATTGACAACTGTCAGAAAATAACCGATTTGAATTTTTTGACGTAATAAATATTATTATAATAATCCGGAAATTTACGGGTTGTTATAAGGACAACCAAAGAATCGACGCCCTGGGTTGGCAGATGTCCACGAAGTGCGAATAATAGCTTGCTTACCATCAAAGAACGTACCATGTTGAAACGATTATCGTTTTGTAGAAGACTATTTTTGTAGGATAGTTTAGAGATCGATGATAACCGAGCGAACAAACGGTGTTACCATACATATAGCAGCCTACAAACACCGCATAAAGCGATGTATAAAGAACGCTACAGTGAAAGACGGTTTTGCCCTCAACAACATAACAATTACCTCGGCGTTAATGGTCAATGGACGAGTTTGGCATATAAACCCCATGTTTTGGACCTCCAGCGATGAAAACGCCCAAGTTTGTCCCATCGTGATGCGCAGGAACATTTTTAGGGACCAACAATGTATTTTAGTTTTCATTTAATAAATAAACGAACTTCTACACAACGGTTCAAAAAATGTTCACTAAACGTTCAATTCGTTTACAACCCTACCTATGATAAACTTACAAGTGCAATTCATCATAGCCGAAATAAAATGACTAAAAGGCCCATCCTCTCTATTTTATTAAATAGAAGCATACATGGGTAATTTAGTCATTTCGCATTCCGCTCGTAAATTTCTCACCGGGACAATGTCTACAATTTGGCCAAAATCATAAAAACGACTTTTGCAATTTACTCTTTCTTATTATTTTATTATATTAATGCATTATTGTTCACAGACAACCAACTAAAGCAAAGAAGCCCACCATGAAAACACAATTTGGCACCATTATATTTCGCAGTTTGGGCCATTAAAACCATGAAAACAAAATCTAAAAATTATTTGACTTGGCCCTATTAATCAGTTGACACTAACGGTCCTAAGTATGACATGGTTTTGATTAGCAATATCTTAAGATTGCGGGATCTTACCATCAAGATCACGATCTTAATAGTTGTATGCTTGTGGCCTAGTAGAGGCTGGAGAGTTTCAAAAGAAAACCGACGTTCAAAACCCCTCTAGCAGCTACTTCGACGAGCTTTTAGGCACTAGCTCTGTTGGTTCCAAAGAAGAGGACTTTGTAAAAAATAGATCGCGTTTTACAAAGTGGGAGGACACTCTCTAAGCAGACTATTGATTGAGTCTGAACGTTGCTTAATGGTTACAATATCTTGTCTTTGGGTTGAGGCACGCAGACATGTGCCGAATTTGTCGTTTATCAACGTTTTGTTAAACTAATTACGTACTTAATTTTTTTTTTCAAACAATAGCAATGCATTTTCTTTGTTGATATTAATAATTACAAGCTCTAATACTCAATTAATGATACACATACTTAATTTCGAAATACATAACGTAGAAGATACATATGTATTATGTAGTGACCCATACTCCAAACATGCACTTGCAAGTTGCAACAATTAATGGAACTTATGGAACCATATACTATTAAGACGCATGTGGAAATGTTAACATAAATATAAGCAAACTATATGCATATTCAAGATCTCAAGATTTTAGAGAGTCAACTCTTGTCCTCCATTCTCAACCAGAATCATGGCATCTCTCCCAACAACCACCCTCGAAATGGAGAAGCCGCCACCCACCAACGCCATTCTGCGACATGCAAACACACGTCGCAGTTTCTGGCACCTAAGGAGAAAGAAGAGGCTGCCATCAGTGAGACTAGGAGGACAAAGACAGTTACATGTAAGTCTTGTAATAAATATAGTGATCTTTAATGCAAAAATTACCATATATCAACAACACTGATTTAAGAATCTCTCCGTCTCAAAAATAGTGTCCAGATATTCAGATAACACTTACTTTAGTACACTTAAGGAAACTTGACATTTTTTTATGAAAAAATGATTATTGTGCCTAATACTCATGCCTACTTATGTACTTAATAATTTGATTGGTTGATTTGAAAAAATGATTTGAGAAAATTCGAAGAGAGAAAGTACATAATATACTTATACAAGTAATTTATGCATTAGACATATATTTAAGTATGTGTTTTAGATCAAAATAGCAAATTATTATTATTATTGTTATTATTATTATTATTATTCCTATTATTATTTTTTTACAAGCATCAACAAATTATAGTTTTAATTTGCTAAAACATGTGTATGGGTCCTTCATGTCTATGTTAATCAAACATGCACATTTTTACAAGTTTGATATATGTTATTAGCAAGGTGGGCGATCTGTAATGGTGAAAATGATTCGAAGAATAAGGTTTAGATGGACGAATCTGAAGAGGGTATGGGCTTTAAAGAAGTTGAAAGAGTATTATTTGTGTATATTGAAGGATATAACGGAAAATGATCGAAGCATAGAAAAACATCAACAAATGCTTCTTATGGAGACCTCGTTCGCAGTTCCTGTTATGGGGATGTCCTTCAACCATTTTCGTTGATATTTCGATCTGGTTTTTATGAATATTGATTAAGGATCGTGGTGAGATTTAAAGCCTATCTATTTTAATTTCTCATTTGATCGTGATTCTTAAAGCCAACAAAGATTTAGCGAGAAACAAAAAAATTAGTGAGAAACGTAAAATGAATGTTAATGTGATTAATGGTTTAACTTTGCTTTATAATTTTGTGAATTTGCTGAAATTTTTTTAAAGTTACAAAATTGGTATATCAATATGTTTCTAGCATTCTAGCAAGATACATCATGAGGGCAATAATAACGTGAGCACATGATCCGGAAACCATCGACAATGAGCTATAAATGGGATGTAATTCACTCTTTAGTGCTCAAGGTGTCCTGGCGTTGAGCCGGCACCATCTGACATGTCTAGCGCCATAGCGCCACCACGGTACCAGAAGGGAGTTGCACCATTTGCGGCTTTACCTCCTTGGCTTGAGCCAAAGCAGGTGTGAATATTTTTACCGGTTACTTTGTGCATTTCTTTTTGTTTTCTCTTAAAAAAATCAAACATTTTGCATAAACCATTTTTACACAACCATTTTTACATACTATCTAATATTTTACTTTTATTTTCATTCTTATTCTTTACCATATCATAAAAATGAGTCACTCGAATAATGTTTTTTACAATAACCTTCTCGAAATGCGGCCATTATATCCATGAGAAAACACCTCTCAACGGGATACAGCCAAACCCGTTAATCCGGATGATGACCCCGAATTTAGCGAGCCATTTGGAGATGAATCCGACCACGTCCACTCGGTAAATCACGAAAAGCGAAAAAACTAAATCAGAGACCATACCGGGCACCAGGGGAAGTAACCCACAAGATTTTAGGGAGGATGTACAAAATGAATTGAGCCTCAAACGAGAGGTCGCTAAAGAGATGTACGCGATGACTAAGGCTGGTCGGCAAGGTGAGTGAGTGACTCACCTTAGCCTTCCACTCACTAGTGAATCCCATGTCCAACATGCATACTCACGCGCAAGTCACACAAACCAAGACAAATTAAGGTGACCAACTCACCTAATTGATTTGTGTGCATAGTTTTGTTTGTAGAGTTAAAAAAGTGAAGTTAATGAAGTAAGTGAGTCCCTTATCCATGAGGTGGAGTGAAGTGGGTTATATAGTGATGTATAGTTCGATACAGTGTAGGTGAAGTGAACCTTAACCTTGTCTTCCCCAGCCGGCGCAAGAATCATAAAGTTGGAAGAATGAAGTTTCGTCCAAATTTTTTTAAATTTCGTATTGCAGTTTGTAATTTTGGTTTTAATAAAAGAAAAATTTGAAAATAAAATAATGAGTCATCGCTTTTGACTTAAGTCATGAGAGAGGGTGTTTTTGAGTGTGTGAGTGAAAAGGGCCGTGAAAAAACGAAAAGTGACGTGACATGACGTGACACTCAAAAAGTGTCATGACTTGTGCCATGACATTTTGAGCAAAGTAAATGTTATTAACACAAGAAAAGGTATACAAATGGAGTTACTTGACCAAATATATCATTTTTATGAGAAGTGATATGCATATCACAATTAGTAATGTGCACACCACAAACAATGTACCTTTTTATAAACAATGTACCTTTTTATTTTGAAACAATCTGCGTAAATATGTTGCCATTCATAATGTCTTCTAAAATGTTGTTAATCAGCAACATTGATCATGCCATACCCTCTTACCTAAAGATAATATATGGAAAACGATACTTTCGTTTACTGACCTGCTCCAAATCCATAATACACTGTCAACCTGTCGAAAAAACTCATAAACATGTTCTGCTTAGCGTAATTATATATTAGGTTTGATTCAAACTTTCTGACTCGGTTTTGTTTGGATACTTTGGACATAAGTTTTCTTATTTGAATCTCAAAATTGCAAGATCTTGGTTAGTGTGATTAATCAAACAAATCAGATAAACGAGGACCTACAACATGCTTACATGCAAACTACTACGTATATCATCTCTTCACCTCAAGAACTCAACTCTAATTAAGAAGCCATGTATTTGATAAGGGAGGTGATTTCACGTTCTTTATTTTGATTTACAAACTTAATTGTATAACCAGATAAAATAGACTATAGCTAATATACAATTATGTAATGCGTAAAGTTGAGTCTATCAGTAAAAAACATGAATGTGCAAATTAGTTTACTAAAGATAAAGCTATCATAATTTACTTGACAGAAAGAATTTACACAATATATATATATACACACATACATCCACACTGCACATCTTATTATTTTTAGAGATCTATTTATTTATTCCAATTTATCTATACTACATATAAGGATAACATAATTTTTTCTTATACTTAAAAAACATAAAAGTTAATAATATGTTATACCCCATGTACTTCTTTATATTTCAATTTCTTTTTTTGCTTTCCCACCAAAATAAGTTTGAGATATTTTGAAAAAAATTGTCTTATAATAATACTTAAAATGTTTATCAATCATATTAGTACTACGTACTATACATACTTATCATTTCAACTATCTATTTTTATACTATATATAAAGGAAAAACCAAAAAATGAAAAAGTAAAAGTGAAAACTTAAAACTAATTTAGGAAAAACTAATTTATTCTTTTATTTAAATGGAAGGCTGGAAACTAATTTAGGAAACTTAAAACTAATGTATCATATTTCTTGAATATTAAAATTAGCTATTAAAATTTGTTCTTTTACTTAAAATCATTATATGTTACAATAATTTACAGTTATATTTTGATTTTTCCGTTGTATGAATAAATATTATAAGAAACACTTAACCAAAATATCACAACCATAATTATGTGCCGTGATAAAATCATGTTGCTATACACGGGTACTCGTTTAGTATATATAACACCAAATTTTTTTAAAAGAAAGATGAATGCTTCAATTATATATTCTCATATTTCATTTTCAATTTTACTAAATATTTTGTTATTTTAATTGATACATTAAAACAAAAAATTGAGTTGAATTATCATATCACAACTTTTTTTCAATTACATTTTGATTATTTTACATTGTATAAATAAACGTTACACGAGACAGCTAACTAAAATATGTCAATTACAATTATTTGTTGTTATAGTATCATGTCGATATGCATGAGTAGTCGTCTAGTCTGATTATTGTTTGCATATCAAATTCATGAATATAGTAATACGACTCTATATTTGCCCAAAGGCATACCTTAGTTGCATAATTATTATGTTTAAAAACAATTGCATATCATTTAATAGTTTTCTAGCCCCGTTACTATATCTACCGCATTGTCTAATGATTGACTTATGTGCATTAATTAAAGGCTGATCAGAAACTTATAGCTTTTGTATCAAGGTAGTTTTATCGAGTAAATGAGTAAACAAATGGGGTTTTCTATGTCCAACTTATGGGAAGAGTGTGAGTTTTTGTTTCAAATGTACGTGGTCTAATTGGGGTATTCCCGTGACCATTTTCGAACCTTTTCCATGTTCACCCACAAAGACCCAATGATGGTTAATTGAGCATGAGACCTATTGTTAGGACTTTAAGACATTTACGGCTAGCTAGTTGAATGCTCTCAAAGTCGAATTTTCTTTTCAATTAAAAATTTATGGATTCGTGTCTTTTTCAATTAACAAGTCATATTAATTTATCATAGAGCTATAAAAACCTGTGTTTTTGGCCTTGTGAATTGTAGCTAACGATTTTCTTTCCTAAACCAATTAGCACTTGTACATTTGGATTACCGAAGAGGCTAGGCCCGCTAAACACCTAATCTGATCACTCAGATATATGATATTTTTAAGCTATAAATGTCTTAAAAGCTCTTTTTGGTCGAGCTAATTAAAATCTTGTAAATAATAAGAGAAAAACGTTTTGTGGCACTCCATCTTTTGATTGACCGATAAAAGAGCTCAATTACAAAATCAATCTCTCCTATCGAGTAATGAAAGTCAAAAAAATTGTTTAGGTCAAACTTTTGATAAATTCGATGGATATATTTGAAGGAGAAAAAATTGAAAATATGCATAACCTTGTGAGGTTTATTATTATCCTTTTTTTTTTTAATTATTATTTTTGTAATTTGGACTTAAATATAAATAAACATTATTTATATTGGTTAATAAAACTTACAATCCAACTTTAAACTTTTATAAAAAGGTTAAATAAGTGGAATATCCTCAATTTTCATAACTTTATAAATTTATATATTAAAAAAATATGTACTTTATATGTTTTTTTATAATTATTATTATTATGATTATTATTATTGTTATTATTATTTATTATTATTATTATTTATTGTTAGTATTATTTTGCTGATAGTAATACTGTTGGGTTCAGTAAATACCCAAACCCCTTAAACTAGGATTTGAATAGAAAATATCCTAAGTATTTAATCCGTTAAACACAATCAGGTCACTGAGCGCATAGTCTCTCAGTGAGCTATCTTCAGACACTTAGTATGAGGGCTAAGGAGCCTCTCCACTCTGCAAGCGGAACTTAAAGGGTGAAGACTAAGTCGAAGAAGATAGGATTGGAAAGTGATTGACAATAACTCATGAATCCTTCATCTCCAACCGTTAAACACCGACAAGACAAAGAAAGAAGAGTGACTTTAAAGACGAAGAATGAGTGGATTAGGCGGAAAGTTTTACCCGGATAAAACTAAGTCCCTCAAGTGTTTATCCAGTCTATACACAGTCTCAATCTATCAAGATCATATCTTCCCATTTATAGTAGGCGGCGATTCTCTATCAGGAAAGAAGTCAGCCTACTATAGAAAGGTGAACAAGAACCAATATATCAATATTAGGTGTTTGCTGTGATCCATGTTTTTGTCGCTAGGATAGTTAGTTAATCAGTACTTGTATAAATAGCATAAGAGAATGAGTGAAAAGTTTAAGCTTGTGAATTATAAAAACACACACACACAAGCCAACTTTTCACTCCTCCAAATACAACTTTATCCTTGAGCTAGCTCAGTGGGTTCTAAGAGTTGTGCTCGGACTTAGCCTGAAGCAGAGGAGTCACCCAAACTTTGTCATTTCAATCCCAAGTACTATTCCTCGTAGTACTTGGGTAACGATTCTTTGATTTATTTCTAATAAGAATATGATGTTGAAAATTACTCTGTGTGTTTTACTTATGTTAACTTCAGTCATTATTCACTGTTAAATTGCTTTAAGTACTTAATTGTCCTTTTTTACAATAGTGAATAGGGAACAACAAGTGGTATCAGAGCCGGCTGATTATAAAACCTTTTAAGCCGCTCTAAAACGTTTTTAAATCGAGATTCCTATGGTGAAATTGATGTACCCCAACTAGTCGATAAAAAGGGTGGAGCTTATTCACCATTTGCTCCCTAGACTTGAAGTTGGCAAATTCAACAAATGGAAAAATCGAATGCTTTGCTATTTGATTAGGATGGAATCTTATTATATCAAGTGTATTAATGAGGGCCCGTTGTCCCAAAGACTCAAGGTTTGCCCCAAAACCAAGCTCGATGGACTTCGGATGAAAGGAGAGTGGTCAACCAGGACCAAAGACTCAAAAGTATCATCATATCATGTCTTCCCGATGATATAATGGAGTCGGTTATAAGTCAGAACACGGCTAAACCGGGATGACCTAGTCCATAGCCATGAAGGTCCATCTGATACCAAGGAAAACAGGATAATGGACCTAAAACTTGAGTATAACACCTTCGTGGCTAAGGAATCGAAACTCTCTCAAACTTACACCCGTTACAAAACTCTTTAAATGAATGGCTAATGATGGTGTTACGTTATCCAAACATGAGATAAATGTTGGTTTTGTTAATTGTCTCCCTAAGAAATGGTTAAACTTCTCTCAGGGACTTAGAAATGCAAATCACATCCAAACTCTTGAGCTTCATGAAATTTATGGGAAATTTGTCTATGAGGAAAACCTCATCAACAGACGATACCTGATTCTGAGAAGTTCTCGGGAAGTCAAGAAGTCCCCACCATCACCTCACCTATATCAACAGCCTTCTTTTCTAACAATGTGGTTCAAGATTTTCAAGAAAATTCTGATGATGAGCCTGATGAGAGATCAAGTGAGGAGTACCTAAATGACCAACGTTAATTTCGGAAAGGGCACTCCTTGCAAACTCGGTTTAAAAGAAACAAAGGTTTTTCAACTGCTAAAGCTAACGAGAGACGAATGCTTTAAGTGTCACAAAAGGGTCATTTGCAAAGGATCTTTTCAAAAACAATTCTGAACCTTCTTACAAACCATCGGTCAAATCGGTCCTCGGCTTTAGCAAATTTCAACCTAAAATCTATCACTCATCAAAAATTTGAATAAATCGACCGAGAACAAAACAATAGATCTTGAAGCCAAGTATAGGAAGATCAAAGCTAAGCTTGCATTACTTGAGGCCGCACCGAACCAAAAAGTGTTCAACGCAGGTAAAACAAAGGTCTTGTTGCGAAACCTTCGACCGGGATGAAGAGCGGTCTCATCGATGATGAAATGGTGCATGTCGTACGCACCGATGGCCCTCTCGAGAAAGAAGACAAGCTAAGCCGTTGGAAAGAATCATTCCAGGAATGGAGAATGGGTCAACATCACAATGAAGAAGGTAAATATTTTACTTTCTATGGATGATGATTCGATTGAGTCCTATATGAACTATATCAGTGTTGATCTTAAGTTTGTAGAAGAGCAAAGATTAAATCTTTTTTCTAAGTACAACAAGTTAAGTTTTGAATTGAATAAGTGTAGGGATGAGTTACTTGTGTTAAAACAAAACAAGCTTTAGGCTATCACCTTACATATTCAAAACACTGAATTAGTTAAAAGAAATCGCTCTTCATGAATGAAGAAAGAAAAAGGAAATCATTGATATTTGGACCACCAAGAATCCAAGAGTCTTTGATGCTGTGCCCCAGCAAAAAAGAGAGTCATAGGTGAACATCATCTTACCGACTCTCTCAACAAAGACCAGAGTCCTAAACCATTTGTGTCTGGTGGCATGCTTACCAATATGTTAATCCGCCCCAAGACCGGTGATTGGATTGAAAGACTTAATCCGATAGTAAGCTTCCTAACTTTGACTGAAAAATTCTAGAGCTCAAAGTCAAGCTCTAAAGAGCATGCTTGGACTCCCGTGATGTGCAAGAGTGCTCGAACACATCTCTGAGTCGAAGATGAATCTCAAGCACCACTTCCACCTTTGGAACCTCTTCGCTGATCCTAGCTCGAAGCTTACTCCATTACATTACAATCAACACTCTCCCAAAGAAAGGTCTGGACTTGGTAGAACCATTTTGAAAAGACCATCAAAACCAACTCAACAAGAATCCAACCCCATTGATAATTCCACATCCTCACCCCAATCGCCGATCAGATTCAAGAATCGATGAATGTGAGAAAGCTAACGACAAAATGGAATCTATTGAAAAGGTCTGAACCAATCAAGGAGACAAAGTCAGCTTCCTCCAGTTCCTCAAATTCAAAAGCCACCACCAAAAATAAGTTGGTGTGACTTGCCACTATACCGATCATACCACTAACAATTGTTATAGAATCCTTTTTTTTGCATGAAAAGGATGATCACGATGACTGTGCCCCACGCTGCAATATGTGAGCTCTCTCAAGAAAACTACACCAAAGTTGGTCATCAGTATGCTTCTTCATCCAAAGCTCACAAGTTGAGAGCAAAGCCTTTTCCTCCTTGCCCACACTGTGGCTTTAATGATCATCGTCCCGATGATTGTCTTATGAACACATGCTGTGATATTTGCGGTAACACAGCTCATAAGACATCTCAACATGACAATGTCATCCATGCAAGAAGAAGTTCAAAACAACCAAAATCCAGAGAGTCATCCTCTGTCTCTAGATGTAAAACCTGTGGTAGCTCATTGCACTCCACCACTGACCATGAATCGATTGCTCAATTCAAAGAGACCATGAGACCCAAACCCACTAGTAGTGGGTTGCAAGAGAAACTAATTGCTTTTACTACTTGTGTGCATGCCAAGGAACCTATCGGCATCAAGACGGTGGATGTTCAAGAAGTATGACTGGTGTGAAGGAATATCTGCACAAGTTTGTAAAGGAACCAGGGCCAAAGGTAGTGTTTGGTGATAACTCATCATGTCCCACTGAAGGTTATGGTTCAATAAACTGTAATGGAATAGTTTTCTCTAGGATTGCTTATGTCAATGGTCTCAAATACAATCTCATCGTGTTGTCGGCCTATGTGATGCTAAGTACATTAAACAATTAAATGACAAACACATTTTCAATGCCAACAAGGAAATTGTGTTGATTGCTCCCGGAGAGATGTTTTATGTCTTAGACATGTCAACTCTCTTATGGAACCGCCTCTTCTTTCAAAGCCATGAAACTATCAACCGGTGGCACAAGAGACTCTCACACTTAAACTTCAAAACATCAACAACTTGGCAAAACAAAACAAGGTCCTTGGCTTACCATCACTGGTTTTGCAAAAGATAAACCATGCTCGGTGAAAAGGCAAACATAAAAGAGCATCTTTCAAAGCCAAGCAAAACTCTCTATCAAAGCTGCCTTCACTCTTGCATATGGATCTCTTTGGACCGTCCGTCCTAGATCAATCCAAAGATGAGTATACACTTGTCATTGTTGATGAGTATTCAAGATACATTTGGGTATACTTTCTTTCCAAAAGAGTCAGTACCGATACTATAATGTCATTTATCGGGAACATTGAAAACCGAATGACATTACATTGAAACAAATCGAAGCCTGACAATGGTATGAATTTAGAAATGTTGGGCTTGAGAGTTTCTGGATGAGAAGGGAATCTCCCAAATTTTTCATCTCCTTATACCCCGAACAAAATGGGTATTTGAAAGGAAGAACGAACTCTCATTGAGGCTGCAAGAACCATGTTAAATGGCTCGGCTCTTTCAAAGCATTTGGACCGGCGTTAAATGTACTGTTACACTCAAAAACAGGTCAATCATTGTCAAAAGACATAATAAAACCCCATATGAGATATTCAAAGGTAGACTTCGACATCACTACTTCCATGTGTTTGTATGTCCTGTGTTTATTCATAACCACAAGGATCATCTAGGCAAGTTCGATGCTAGTGATGATGGATACTTTCTAGGTTACTCATCGATCTCCAAATCCTTCAGGGTATTTAACACAAGGAGACAACAAGTTGAGGAAACCTATCATGCCACCTTTGATGAAAGTATAGAAAGCATCAGATTCACCAACACTTCAGTGGAAGAAATTGGAATTGATAACTCATCAAGATATCCTCCCCATGAGTACAACATCAAAACCATTCCTCATACCAAGTGATGCGACATCTCATATTATGTCTTACCTCACGACCTCATCTCAACCAACTATCGGTGAATTCATTGATAATCGGGCCTCATTCTTGGGTTAGGTAACACTATTCCATATGATCAGGATCCTATAACTCAAGAACCTCTACCTGAACAAGTCACCTCGACAGATGATCTAAATGATCCTGTGGTTCTTGCACTGAACTCACACCAACTCCCGGTGACATCTTTAAGCTCAGATCCTAGACCACAAAGTAAGTGGACAAGATCTCATGACATTGAGCTTGTAAACATCATTGGTGAACCCAACCGAGGGAATGCTCACTAGAAGCATGGTCGCAACTTAATCAGCAGCTTCACCAATGAATGTCTATATGTACGATTCATCGAAGAACCCAAAGTGTCATGAGGCTCTAAAATACCCAAGTCGGTTCAAATATGCAAGAAGAACGCAAATGCTTGATAAAAATAAGGTCATGACCTTGATCAAATGTCCTCAGGATGTAGTCGTCATAGGAATGAAGTGGGTTTTCAAAAACAAAACTGATGAAAACAACCGCATTAAAACAAAGCCGGACTTGTAGCCAAAGGTTACGGTCAACAAGAAGGTATTGACTATGATGAAACATTTGCTCTGTTGCAAGAATGGAAGCCATCGATCTTTCTTGCATATGCAACATACATGAACTTTCTACCAAATGGATGTTAAAAGTGCATTCTTAAATGGTGATCTCAAGGAAGATGTATATGTTCAAGCAACCTCCGGGCTTGAGTAGTGAATTCCCTCGACTATGTCCTGCAAGCTTGACAAAGCTCTTTATGGATCTAAAAACAAGCCCGTGGCATGGTATGAAACTCTCTCACCTTCCCCGAGCACAAAACAAGTTTGTCGAGGAAAGATAGACAACACAATCGCTTGTCTATAGAACTCAACATGATGTGATTCTAGTCCAAGTGTATGTTGATGACATCATCTTTGGCTCAACAAACTACAAACTTTGCAAACAGTTTGAAAAACTGATGACTAAAAAGTTTGAAATGAGCATGATGGGGGAACTCACATACTTTCTTGGACTACAAATCGCAACCGACAAGGAATATCCGTGGCCAAGAGAAATATACCGGAATCTCTTGAAAAAATATGAGATATCGACCGCGGCCTCAGTGAAAACTCCAATGGTCCCACCTAACAACCGGACCGATCTCACCGCAAATCAGTCAATCAAACTCATTTAAGAGGGATTGTAGGCTCACCGATGTATCTAATCGCCGACAGTATATCCATTCTCGACTGCCTAATAGCAAGATATCACCAATCCTAAAGAATCCCATCTCCCAGCCAAAAAGAATACTCAGTACTGAAGGGAACCCCTAGCCTTGGACTCTATTATCCAAGATGCTCAGGATTTGATCTCAAGGGTTACTCGATTCTACATTATACACGCGAATATGGACAGAAAAAAGTACCTCGTGGTCCTGTCAATTCTAGGAGGAAAACTAGTTTGTTGGAGTGCTAAAAGCAACAATCAGCTGCTATGTCCTCACTGGCTGAATATAAATGCAGATGTCAGGCCAATGTATTATGGATGAAAAGTCAACTCATTGACTATGACATCCATTATAAAATGGTGCCCATCTTCGATAATACCGTTGCTATTGCAACTCCAACAACCCCTGCCCCCTCCAACCAAAGAACCACACATTGATATCGATATCACTTCATCGTGGATCACATAATGAAGGGAGAAATTGAACTTCATTTCATCCCTACTGAATATCAACTGGCAGATATCTTCACAAAACCCTTGGATGAACCTACTTCAGAGACCTAAAGCTGAATTGGGAATGCTTGACATTGAAAGTCGTTATCCGAAAACCAACCCGTAAGATCACTGAAATGGATCATTCTCCCTGAACATCCAAAACAAACCTCTCACTGAATGAGTAAGACTCACTCAGGGTCCCACAAAGCATTGAATGAGTAACTAAATGCACCAAGTATTAGTTACTTAAATGTCCTAGGTTGGTAATCCCACCAATTTAATATAGGAATACGCTCTACCGCTGAGAGTATCATCATTTACCTTACCCCACTTGGCATTAAATGCCTTCTCTCACATAAAATATCCTATGGATATTTTATTACTGCTTAAAGTGCACTTTTATCGTATGCAAACTGTTTTCCTTGAAAGACGGGATTTTATCAAGGCGGGTGGGTGGCATTAAATGTGGAATATCAAACGATTTCAAAAATTGGTCTTTACATATCCACATTTATACAAAACCACCCTCTCACTCTCTATAAATACCCTCTTCTAAAACCACAAAACACACACAAATTATTTTCTGCAACTAAACTCTGTCAAAATCCTTTCTCAAATCCAAAAAATGTGTGTTCTCAAAATCTTCAAAAACTCTTTTGGAAAACCCTCCTTGTGAACATTTACAAAAGTTTTTCATCACAAACTTGAGAGATCCAAATACTTTGATTGTTCTAGTCAAAAAACATTTTTTACCCTAAAAATCTTTTTAATAGAAATGGCTAGAACACAGTCTCCAGCTTGCTTCTCAGCAGTAGGGGATCTTACTAACGTTGAATTTAAAACAAATAATGTCATAGGAAATTTTGAATAACCGAAAGTGTCCCAACCTATAAAGACATTATAAAATTTTTATTCAACTGCCCACTCAAAACGGCCTTTGTAAATGTCCTCAAGATCGCACTCCAAACTACCTCGGAATTTTGGGCTACGACTAAAAGCCTTCTCGACCCGACACCTTCTATGATGAATAACCTAGACCACTCGGGAGTATCTCATCGATTCCGGGCCTTAATGGGGCAATAATATACCCCTGACATTAAAACATTTTGCACTTCAACGGGGTTAGATTATAACAAAGGTACTTATGTCGCCCATCCTCAACCCTCCACATTGAAGGATGGGTTAAAACAAATGTTTTAGATCCAACTTTTTGACAAGACCCCGCCACTAAAAGCTCATTCCGGCC
>OU343225.1:95947730-96070945 GCA_910596185.1 Chrysanthemum makinoi
GGGGTCAAAGATAGTGTCCTCATTCCCGAAGGAGTGAAGAACAGGAGAAGCCACGGGATAGGTGAAGAAGAGAAAGAAAGTCATGATAAACATCATGACTAACTCATCATCACCAGAAGGAGAATTCATGATTTCTGGATCATGAATCTCATCATTTAAGCTCATTTGATCTAGACATATCCCGGGTGTGTCTAGATCAAAGTAGAAGTTATCATACTCCGGTGGATATATGATATGAGTGAGTTCATAGGAGAACTCTTCATGAAGAGAATCATTCACATGAAGTGAATTTGTGAACTCTTGTTCCATTGTGGGCTCATCACTAAATCCTCGCCAAAAGTAAATGATGGAGAGAATTATGAGAATGAGAAGTGAATACATATTCGATATGATCAAAATGGATTTGCAATTCCGAAAGTAGCTTTGAATCATCGAACAAAAGTTCACTATCCTCAACTGTTAGGGGATATGAGAAGTGAGGCTGAACGATCATTATAAAGGAGACTTTCAATTTCTCCTAGGTCGGCTTTGAAATCAAAGATATCATCATCACTTGTAAGAAAGTGGATGGATGTGAGCGAGTTCATCATAAGGAACTCCTCTAAGAGAGGATCAAGCTGGTGATGCCTCAACATACTCGATGTTTCCATAGGAAGCACAATCGTCGCTAAGATTCGAGAAAGTTTCAAAATGATCTTTTGAACACTCAAGAGGGGAGGGAATCACACATATGATCAAGAATTCCCTATGACTCTCTTGGAATTGGGATAAGGTTCTCAACACTAGACTTTATGAATTCGTCCGATTCTTTTTCAGGAACAGTGTCAAGATGCTCATCCCCCATGCTTTAGAGAGGAGTGAGGGAATATCGTGTGATAACAACAGATGTGGGAGTTGAGAAGGACTAGCATACATATGTTTTACACTTTCCATTTGTTCTTCTGCTAGTAATTCCATCATAGTCTTTTCTCCCTGTATTTCCATGGAAGGAATCAACGATCAATTGATGAACTTGATGAATCTTTATAAAATTGACGAATATCAAGGGTAACTTCATCATCATGTCATCGAGGAATGCAAAGATCGGAATATAGATTTGCTGCTTGTTCTTTACAAGTAATTCCTCCATACACGGAAATCTTTTCGGGAATCTTTCTAGCATCTTCGCTCTTTTGCAAGTAATTCTTCCATAGATTCCTCACGAGTTTTGAAATGACATAGCCGATTCCTTGGGAATGTTTAATCCCTGCAAATCTTTCAGAAGGTCCAAAAGATCAAGGTCCGTCAGAAGATTTCATGAGGAGTGCTTAGAATCATTTGGTACTATGGAGGTTGGTCTTGAAATGATGTGTCAAAATTGTCACAAGGAAATGTATTCCCCGTTTGACAATCCGAGCTAACGTGTGGACCTCCACAGTACTCACAACAAAATGATTGTTGTGGCTGGACATGTGAATAATATGGAATTTGGTAGTTTCCAAAGTCCTGAGTGTTACCAAAAACTGCTCATAGACAAACGCGTTCCGGTTTGACACTCAAATCCTTGATGAGGACCTCCACAAAACTCACATGAATATGTCAATATCTCCTGATGTGGTGGCTGGTAGAATGAATCAGATGTGTCATGGTAAGGATAGGGAGCTTGGTTATAGACAGACCCATCTCCCGATTCTACCATGTTAAAACTGGACAATTATCCCACCATTATGAGGACCACCACACCATTGGCAACCAAAATGGTGTGGATAATGACATAGGAAAGAAAATCAAAGGGTTCCAGAGGGTAAGAAATGAAGAATCAAAGATGTGAGAGGGTAAAGATGGATATTTTTGGTATTTTTGAAAAACATTTTGTAAAAATAAGAAAGAAAATCTTTTGTTTTTGGTTTTAGTCAAAACTGATTAAAATGTTTTCACGATAATTTTGGTTTTTATATGATAATAATAAGAAAATATGAACAAGGATGGTAAATATACAATGGGTGTATATTCACAATTGATGCTTCAAATTTCGTAGTACGCAAAGACACCTCCCGCAGCGGCGCCAAAAATTTGATTCGCTCCGAACGGTCTATCTTTTATTAGTCAACCACTTGTGAATGGTCAACCATAAAAGTCAAAATTCAGATCGTAATGGTGATTTGTGTTTCCCTCGGTCGTTACAGAGGTGTGTAAACTGGAACAGTCTGCGGATCGGGTGAATATTGAACAAGAAAAGGTTATGATTGATTATACTAAGGAAATTAAATCTAATAAAGACTTTGAAGTCATTTTAATTCTATATTTAAAATCGATTAACGTTTAAAACCTAAAACGTACGTTTACTGAATTTTACGTAAACGTAAAATAATAAAACGTAAATTTAAAAGAATAAAACACCTACGGATATGAAAATGATATTTTAGCAATCCTAATAATAAAATAAAATTATTAGAAAATTAAAATTATTTTTATAACTATTTATTTAATTATTATTAATTAAAAACTATTTTTAACTATTTAATAATACCCTAAAATATAAGAAAATATGAAATAAAGCTAGAAAAGTGAAATTATGACTTAGAAAAATCTAAAATATTATAAAACTTATTTTAAAACTGAAAATTATATTTATTACACTTTTTATCTATTTATTATTAATTAATTACTATTTAATGATTATTTAATCTATTTTAAATTATAATAAATACTAAATGAACTCTAATAAAATCTGAAACTTTTATGGAAAATCTAAAATATTATACTAAGCAGAATACTGAAAAATATAAAAAGTTAGATAAGCTCACTAATAAGCTGAATTGGGCAAATAAGCGCTTTTAAAATTTTAAATAAGCACTTAAAATAAGCAATAAGCTATCCAAAAGCTACCATAAGCTACTACAGCCTAAATCTAACCTAAAATGAGCTAATGCAACTGATTGGGACCTAAAAGCACAAGCTACGAAAAAAGCTCGAGACCAGATTTCAAGTCTCAACCAAACGCTATCCCCTAAGTTTAAGCACGCATCGGTTCACTAATAAGCTAAAGCTATTTTAGAGCACCAAAATTCAAATTATTTGAAAAGATCTGAAAAGTAACAATTATGACCAGGGCATAGATTGAAACCAAGACAAATAAGCTTTTAATTCAACAAAAAACAGTTTTCAAGCTCCAACTGAACTAGTAAGGTGACCAGAATACATGAGAAATTCACAAAGTTTTGCAAAACAGTATAATGGATTTTGATTTTTGATTCTAATGATGATGTTTGATGATAAAATAAAAGAAATGAGCTAACTTAACTACTTCTTAACCTACCAAATGTACTACTTAAGCTAAAACTAGAAACTAGAGCGATTAAAAACCTATTATGCCAATATATGTCCTAAATAGATTTATACTACAAGATTAAGCTATTAAACTCATGATCGAATTCCTTTAACAACTTCTAAAGACTTGAATGACCACAATGTTCTCTTTGGAGGCTAACTTAATAAGATAAGTAAATAAGCAGCTTGGGGAAAAGCATTAACTAGGGGAGTCCTAAACTTTGAAGATAAGCACTCTTAAAAAGGTAGCTCTAAGAAGCTAGTAAGGAAGGGCTTAAAAACAACAAATTTCCTCACTCATTATCATGCCAAACTGAGGATCAAGATGTGAGCTTTTGAAAAAGCTAATATGATCCTGAGCAGGCAAGTTTGTGAAAAGGGCTTAAAAGAAGCTAGCAAATAAGCATTTTTACAATGCTAACTAAAAATTATAAAAAATACTATGATGAAGACAAGCAACATAATGACAAATATCCAAAAGCACAAGTCTTCACTCCTAATATTAAGTCCTACATGAATTTCACAAGTTTATTCAAAAATGACTTAAGCCGAAATTTGACTTTTTGATTTTTATACATCAAAAGTTGACCAAAATGAATTTCTAGTAATTCCTAATGACTTAAAATGATGTTTTAAGCTATTTTAACATCTAATTAAGCTACTTTAACTAAAAATCTACCTAAATGCACAAATGCAAGCTCTAAGCTCCTAAACTCGCACGATGTATGCAGTTTTGAAGAAGAGGAAGGATTTTTGACTTGACTTTTGACTAATAACCTACCTATTTTATGACTTAAATGATTTAATTAAACCTAAAGTGAGTTAACCAAACTAAATTTGACCTAAAATAACAGCTTGAACACGGAATCATTCCGCTCCAAACACTTTTAAAAACTTTAGCAAATTTAAACTAAGAAAGACCTATTTAAGCTATGTTCTTGATTCAATGATGATAAACTAACTTAATTTTAACCTAATGAACTAATTTTAAGAACAAATAAACACTAAATAAGCAATTACTCTATTAAGCTATTTTTGGCTTTTATGAGATTTTTAAGCAAGATAAAGAAAATGTTGTTTAAAACTGATAACACAGATAAAATATAATTAGAAACTATTTATAAGCAGAAAATTACTATGATAAGCTAAAAATAAGCACTAGTACAAGTAGTTGTCAGAAAATAATGCATAATTATAAAATTTGGCTTACAACTGAGGGGCAATGAAACAAGAAACTGATCGAACTTGACTTGGTGTGTCAATACCAAGCTTAAACACCACTCACCATCCACTTCACTATCACCATATCCAACATAGCTTATTTGATGAAAATGTTGACTTTTGTTGACTTTTCCGGTTTTTCTAAATTAAACTACTAGAGTTCAATACAGGCTCATGCCCTTGGAAAAGCTACAATAAGCTTATCTGAGCTTATATAAAGGGTAAAAGAGCTTGTGTGACTTCTAATCAAGATATATGACTTAATATGAATTAACAAGAAACATGAAAACTTGAAATCTTATCAAACTTGGAATGATTACAATTCAAAAGTGATAGTTAACTTGAAATAAACTTGAAATTACACTGCTTAAGTTTCATTTAAACTCCATTTTAGAAATGACATTAAATAAATTTTACACTACAAAGTGGTCAAAAACTAGTGACAACGGTTCTCTCTTCATTTTCTTTCTTCTTAAATAATCACCCCAATAGCTTCATCTCTCCCTCTGCTTCAGAGTCCACCCCTTGAATAACTTTGAATCAATCCCAATCGCACTTGTAAATTTGGCGCAAAAAGTCCTAAAGTTAACGTGAGGCAGTTATTTTTGAGCAATTAAAGAACTTTGGAGGGATGTGTTGGTGGAGGAGACAAGTAGGAGAGTGTTCAGGTGAGTGGAGGTGGAAGGGTAGAGGTGGCAAAACCGGGATGTGGAAGAGGAAGGAGGTGGTATGGAGGACCGACAGGCCCATGGTGTTTAGTCAAACCGAGTTCGACCGAGATATAATAACAGGCTTCAAGTAGGGGGTTCACATGGGTTTTATTTGGAAGGGGTTCAAGGGGAGTAGTGGGCTTGGTTTTGGGTTTAATAAACACAAGGGTCCTTGGTTTTTAGCATTAACACAAGGACCAAAAATTAAGTGTAATTTCTCGAATTTTTGAGGGTGGATCTGCCAATATTACAAAGTTATTCCAAGGGCCAAACTTGCCAAGTTTCATTAGTACAAGGACCATAAAAGATAATTTTCCATTTTAAACTTCCAAGGACTATTTTTGCCAAATTTTGAAACTTGAAGGACCAAACTTGTAAATTCTCCAAACTT
This sequence comes from Chrysanthemum makinoi, assembly GCA_910596185.1. Lineage (NCBI taxonomy): Eukaryota > Viridiplantae > Streptophyta > Magnoliopsida > Asterales > Asteraceae > Chrysanthemum > Chrysanthemum makinoi. Next base: position 95,953,362 of record OU343225.1, read on the forward strand.
TTACCCAAGGATCATTTTTGATAAATTTTGATTTAAAAGGACTTTGGTTGACTTTATTGGAAAACAAATGCTCGTGGACCATTTTGTTAAGTTTTGAAAGTCAGAGGATCAAACTGAATTGACCAATTATGCAAACTTAGCTCAAGTTTCATTCACTGCTTTTAAATATTTTGCATCCATAAACATATAAAATACCCGAATCTAACTTGGATATATTTTGTATTTTGTCGCATATTTGAGTGTTTTGAAGTTTTGCAAAATTGATAAGACAAAATGATGAGTATTTAGACACTCATCAATCCCCATGCAAGAATGGGTTCCACTTGGTTAGTAACAGTAATTGGAACACCCACATCGAAAATAGAAACATCCATATCAGAAGTAGAAGCAATGGAATCATTGGAAATAGATGCAATGCTGGTGTCTGATTTGACCTATTCAAAGTATGTTCACTTCTTAAGGGAATAGTTCTACCAAGAGGCATCCATTTTCTAATAGGCATAATCTTAGCAGTTTGAGAGCAAAACTGATTATTCTTATGGCCAAAAGGTATCCATTAATAACCTATCTTTATAAAAGTTCTTCCTGTGGGTTTCCACTGTTTTCTAACAATCTTTCGCTTTTGCCTTTTTGCCTTCTTTACTTGATTATTAGCATTAACAATTTTAACGGGCATTTGACAAAGATTAGACAAAGCATTCACACCACATTCATGATTAACAAAAATTCAAGCGCACATCATTACAAGGTTTGCAAATAGTATCGTAATTCAATTAATTAATGACGCTTAAGGCTAATACTAGAATCAACACGATTCGTTTTATTCAACTCAAGCTTAAAGATCCTAGGTTGGTCTTCTACTCTTTTCCAATGCACATTTTAGCTTGCGAGGTCCTATCATTCCTTGTATTGTCTTGAGACTTTGACCTGCTTCCTTTAATGTCATTGATTACTCCCTGAGAGGGAATTATGAACATTAGTTGGTTGATCTACTTTTGCATTCCCTAACTAGACGTGCAAAGGATGTGATACTTGAAGATGACACATTGATGTATACTTTCTTAAAATGGGCCTAGAATGGATTGAAGGCTCTGACACTAGGCATAGAACAAGGCATCACAGCTTTGCTTTTGCACCTAAGGTTAAGGATTTGGGACATGTTGCAATTACACATTCTAGCAACTCTTGAGATCGTTTGGCCGGGAGGCAAGCAAACCTAATTTCACTATCAAGAGGTTTGTTAATGAAATCCTCTTCGACAATCTCACGGAGACATTCTAGACTATCCTTAAGGTGAGCACAATAGTCATGAAAAGCATGTTCATTATTCCTAAGATGAGGAGGAATATATTTAAGCAGTCACAGTGTATTTACAATCTAAGGGTGACTTTGAGACAACATTCTTATTGAAAACAAGTGGTAGTTTCCCATTTCCCCGACTCGATTCTCAATTTCCTTTTGTAAAGACGTTATTTTTCGTTGTTTTGGTCACGGGTGACTTTTATTGAATCATATAACTCTTTAAAATGTCGTTAACTTTTTCATTTTCTTCTAGAAAACTCTCGTTTTCCTTTTGTAAGGCATTAACTAAGTTTTGAAGATGAAAAGTTTGAGAATTCGGAGAATCTAAAGGAGGAGGCATTTGGGAGCCTGTCATATTGTTCTTTTGACCCTTTAATTGAGAGATTTGGGCTTTCAACTTTCGGATCGTGTTGCAATGAGCTTGAATCTGTTCATCACGTTTGTTAATTTGAAAACTGCATCAAACTCTGGAGCATCCGAGGATGTCTTGATATTTGAAGTTTTGACATTTTCTTTAAGATGTTGATATTTTAGTTGTAAATTAAAATGCTCAACTTCTAGTTTAGAAAAATGTTTAACCAAATTGTCGTGATCATCCTGTTCAATTTTCTCATTTAATTTAGAATTAGTTTTTTCAAGCTCAATGATACGATCATGGGAGACTTTCAGGGCAACAGATAATTCATGAAATTGAGAAGCATTAATAGAACAAGTTGTAGCGATAAAGGAAAAACACATCTTGAGCAATACATTGTAAATCATATTCTCATTCAGTGTATGCAAGTTCTTCTTTCAATCTCATTATATTTTAATGCTCGCTCATAGTCACTAACCTCAACTATCATTGCATCAAATTCCTTTTCCATTTCTTTAATGTCTAAATTCATTCCCTTTTTAAGACTCTCAAAGTGATCTTTTAGTTGTTTAAAGAAAGGCATGACCTCAGTTAAATAACATTCTTTCATTTGCTCAAAACCCCTTTCTCCTTCAGTTATACCAGTGGGTGTGATCCTTTTCTTGCAAGTTTTCTCAAAATCAACAAATAGTTGAAAGATAACATATTGACTGATTAAGGTCTTGCTTTTAGTGGCAATTGTTCTAGGAACTAGATGCATTGGTGTATTTGGAGGATACACACGCTTCAGGCATTTTCCAAAGGGGGGTTGGTTTCAACAATATTTCCAGCTTTTGCTTATCTAAATCCATTTTCCGTAACACTTGTTCGAGTTAACAATGTCTAAGGCCTAAACTTGTTTAAGGCAATCCAATTCTCCTTTTTGTAATCATGGGGTGTGATGATTACTTTTTTTCTTTACATTTTGGATCAGCTAGTTTCTTGTTTAACTTTTCCCTAGTGATTTCATCTGATTTCTTATCTTCCTCTCAGGCACTCAGAGCAACTAGGTTTCTGTCTAGGTTTAAGGATTTCCTTGCCATCATAAAGAACCTTATGAGCATTTCTAGCCTTTTTACCGATGACCTCGGATTTGGTTCCTCAACAAATGGAATGCTATGCTTATCGCTTAGGACTCTATGCTTAGTGATCATGTGAGCAATCTGAATGGTGTTTCCTTGTACGTACAACTTATTTTCAAGCTTGTTTTTCAAAGTTTTAGATTAGAAAAATCATTCAAAAGTTTTGATTCCTTAGCATGAAATTCTTGCTTAAGCATTTTAACATTTTCTTGAAGTTCTTGTTTTTGCTTAGCGGTTTTTGAAAGTTTTTCTTGTAAGGAGTTTAACTCTTGTTTTAATACTTCTTCTATAAACCTACTTTTTCTAATAGTTGTACGCATTTGGTCATCCATTTCCTCGCCACGGGTGGTCAACTCAAATTTTGCACGTTGTTCATAAATAGCAACACGTTCTTTATAGGCATTAAGTTCAGAGATAACAAAGATCATTAGGCACATGCAGTGTATTCATCAAAAACATAGTCATTGTTGACTTCAGAAGATGCATCACTTGATACAATTTCACTTTCACTTTGTTTCACATATTGATCATATGGGACAACATTGATATTACCCATATTTTCAATATTTGATTCAATAGTTTTAGTTGATTGTACTTTGTCATGCATCTTTTGTACATCAAGATCATGTATAGTTTTAATACCTCTAAGATGAGTTTGTCTTTGGATGGGCCAGCTTGTGGTGAAGAAGAGACCTTGGGAGAAACCATTGGAGAAATGCTAGCCATAAAATTGTGTGTGCAGTAGGTCCATCATCCACATCAGAGTCGTATGCATCACAATCGGCGACTTGAAAGGCATTCTGATGATTGTGACCTATCTCCTGAATTGGCCGCTCATCCACATCTGCATCATAGGTCTTGGCATTGCCCTCAGCAAGAAACAATAACTCTTCTTCATCCAACGCAGACCATTATCCCGAGCTTGTACAAGCAAAGATCTTATCTCAAGTAATCAATTCTGTGGACGTTTGGAGATGTGCGTTCCTTGCAATGTGTCCCTCACCACCACAGTTATAGCATTTGATCGGCTTATTTTGACCTTGATTTCCATTTCTTCCTCGATTCTGATTACCAACATAACCTCTACCACCTCCTCCTCTTCCTTGATCATACTGTCTTTCCTGAATCTGGTTGCACAACAATTTTCCCATCTCCGACAAGAGCTTGATTGTGTGGGTTAGAAGTCGTTCGAGGTGGTTGTTGGTTTGTGGGAGAGAATTCATGTTTTGACTAATTAGAGAGCCGTTGATTAATGAAGTTACCCACGGTGATCAAAGATCGACTTGTTTGAACTTGGATCGAATGAGTTTGTGAGTACCATCACCCATGGGTATAACTTGTGAAGCTTTAGTGGTAATCCCAATGTTTGAGTAGAAGGCGGTTGAATCATTTGATGAGCTTGTCTCTCCCGGATTTGTTTTGAATTGTTCAAGAATCCTTTTTTCAAACATGGCATGTCTCTCATTCTGAAGAAGGAAGGCATAGAGTTGCTCATAGTTTGTATTCTTCAATCCTTTAGTGAGCTTCACAAAAGTGACAAACTTGTGCCATTCGGGATTCATGTTGTTTACAAATTTTGAGTTCAAATTTGAATGTTAGGCATAGTCATTCTGATGTTCCTCATGTCATTCACAGCTTATGAAATCTCACATAGTACTCATAGACACTTTCATTTGGTTTCATCTTGAAGTGCTCAAATTCATCATAGAGTTGTGATTCTCGTCTTCATAGTTAGCTCGAACCAAAGAAGCATCTTGACATTATCCCATACTGCCTTTGCCTCTGTTGTGATTGATAAGCTTGTAGATGTCCTTTTGGAAGACCTTGAAGATAATGTTGAAGCTCGGATATCAGCATCGAATCTCTTTTTCTCCTTATCATCAAGCTCATCATACATCTTTGGTCTGTCATCCCATTCCAGAATCAAAGTTCCATATTTAGCAGTATCAAGTATATCTCTAGTAGTTTCAACTCGGTAAGGTCCTTCATCAATGGATTTGAGAATGTTGACCCCATTTTCCTTTCCAAGACAGTACAATCTGATTCTGAGCCCAAGAGTCATAGTCGGCCTTCGCAAATGGGTGGACGAGGTCCGACCTGCTTGAACATCCTCGCAAAATGGAGATGATTGTAGTAACGTTGGTAGACATGATGACAAGTTAAACGAGATTTTATAACTCTATGATTAAACCGGAAAATAGATTCTTTCACGGGATTTTACTAAATCAAGAGAAACCGATTTAAAGGAAATCACTTAAGTCGCTAGGAAAATTGTGAACCAAGTCGCTAAGTGCTAAGTCGCTAAAGTTCCAAGTCGTTATGTAACAACTCGCTACAATCCAAGTCGCTAACAAAATTTTGGCAAAGAATTGCTAAGCACCAAGTCACTAAATATTCAAGTCGCTAAATAGCAACTCGCTAGGTACCAACTCGCTAAACACCAAGTCGCTAAAAATATAAAGTACAAGTCGCTAACTTCCACCAAGTCGCTACCCGTAGTGGAGATTCCACTACTTGTACCGTTTGTCGGCTTGTCTCACTAGGCAAGTCGCTAGGCCTAAGTCGCTAACTCCACAAACTTCAACTCGCTACCAAAATGTAAAGCAAGTCGCTAGCAAGAAAAGCTATCCATAGATCAAGTCGCTAGCTAGAAAACTTCACAAACACCACTTTTCAATCCAAAACAACCCAACCAAGATGATTCAAGCTTACCAAATGAAAACCTAAACACTTGTGATGATTATAAACACAAAAGTACTAACAAAATCCAAGCTTTAACACAAGAAATCAACCAAATGATGCAAAACCACTAAACTTTTTCAAACTCAAAAACCACCTAAAACCACTAGAAATCCAAAGATGTGTAAGATATGATCTAACCATGGCTCTTGATACCAATTGTAGGATATTGGATTTCACATACACATCAAACCATAACACAAAGTAGGCTAATAAGTGGAATTCTAGAGAGAGAAAGTTAGAGGTTTAGGGAACTTTAGTGAGAGAAAGAAAATTCTTATTATGAGCTCCAACTCTCTACCTTGGAAGGTAGAGAGTATTTATAGTCTTACAATAAAACGCCACACAACGGGATGTGGATCAGGCATACAGTGGGTAAAGACTCGTCCGTCCTCTACGGTGTTACTAAACTAAATACTACTTAACATAAAAGTACTGTGACTACGAGCTTTCTAACGATTACATATACTTGAGGTGACCGACTCTTTAATACCTGGAATTTCTAATTCCTAACATCCTTGCAGATCTATGAATGAAAATTCCATCATCTTGAGGTTAACATTTCATATCTAGCCTCATCATTTACTAGTGTATTTAAGAATATTATGTATCTTGTAATTTTATCTTTCAAGATAAAAAAAACTCCCGCTTGCCTTTTGTAATATATAGACTATATATATATATATATATATATATATATATATATATATATATACATTGTTTTCTTTTTGAGACATTACAAATACACATTGATAATTCCTGACTTTAGTTTGTTAATAACCTATTCATAAGTAGTTTAACAAATTTAGAATCTTCAATTTTAAAACTTAATGTGATTCATCACATTCCATAATAAAATTGTGTTTTATTAATTTTTCTAGGTTGGAGTCATATTGACTATATTCAATCCATATTCAATTTTCTAATCTTGTTACTTTTTATGAAAGAAGTTATGGTTATCTTGAATCAAACAAATCAAATAAAGTTTGTTTCTTCTAACTGAACATACCATCAACTTGTGGTATTCATTAGAATTAATATTGTAAGACAATCTAACAATATATAAGATAAACATATTCCTTTTGGATTACCTATTTACCAACTAAGTCAACTTAATGGTATAATAGACTTTTCAAGTCAATTACATGCTTTATAACACAAGTACTCTTTAACCAAGTCACTTCATATCCATGTCTCATCAAGAAAACATAAACTGTTATAATCCCATTGTACATTATAAATCATTGATCAACTCAATGACTTCTTGTATATGTCTTAATTAAAAAACATAACAAGTTAACGTCTTACTTTATTATAACTCTTAAAAGACTTTATGTTTATGTCTTTACAATGAATCATAAACATGTTTAACTAAAGTAATTTTGAGCACCACTCTTGGTTTTAATAGTAATTTCAAGTTAATTTATTTACTTCACAATAATGTAGGACTACATTATTTTTCATTTATGTCATTCCAAAATACATAAATAAACAAATTGAAGTAGTATTAGATTACTTCATTTTGACACATGTTCTAAATGCTTGTCTAATTTAGAAACTGCAAATATGTCCATGCAAGGTCTGACTTCACATGGAGATTTACTTTGTTGTTGCAATCTCTCAAAGTTCTCACATGACGTAAATTGCAACACCAAGTGTTTCTTGAATTAGATATGTACAAGTCATATTAGAATGTTAGTCTTTTACCTTGCAGTTAAGAGAATCCGTTAAATCATATACCAATATGTTGTACCTTGCACACAATATAGATTTCTCCCACTTGTGCATGGAACAACATCATGTAGCAGATAAACAACACAACATATGTTTGTTTATGTGACTAATATGATTGTGTCATTGATATTAGCAGAACTAGTAGGTGTAGAACCACTTCATTGTCTAATAAGGAAACGTGTATGACTATCCTTGAAAACATAAGTGTCTACAAGTGGAAAGTAATTATCTTAAGACATTCTAGAGATAATGTGGGTTACTACCAAGATGACAAAGCTGGTAACTCCCACTGAATTAGAGATCATTACATTAATTCCTTATTCAGTAATAAGAACACAATACTCCCACTGGATTTGACAACATTTGTAAGTGTTTCATTAACCAGTGAAAGAAAATAGTGTTCTATTTACTTCCCTACACCTTTGTGAAAGTCCATACATAACAATTACTTATGTACTAAAAGAGTGTATTCTACTATGTAGATGATGAATTATCCATCAATGCTATTAATTTAAAAAATTGGGCATGCAATTTCTTTTTTAATAGTTCTACTATTCCAACAATTGTAAGTAGTACTTTTAAATGGTCAAAGCACAACAACTAGATAAAATATGTTAGTTTGTCTTTTACCAATTTTGCAGTAAATTCGTCTAGATTCTAATTTAATAACTCATAAAATATGCAATTTTCTTAACTATTAAAATTTGCTTACGAGTTATGAATTTATAATTTAGATAATTCTAATTTATTCTATCATACCTTTCTCATTCATGAAAAGAAATAAGATTGAATCTCACTCTTTTTTATGAAAAGAGGACTAGGTTTATTCTTTTAGCAAAGTTGACTTTACCAAAAAAACCCTTATAGGTGTAGATCAATTTACTAATACAAGAATAACCTACGTTTACGGTTTAATGTTGCATTAATACATTTAAAGAATTTTCAAAATTCAATTTCAGTATTTTCGATAATTAAACTTTTATAACCATAGAATTTTCTCGAAAACTAGGATCCAAATTATCATAGTTCCATTACATCAGTTGATCTGCTAGTAACGAAAGCATATAATAGGGTAATCTGTCAAACAATAATTGGCAAACATTTTCCAATTCCTAGATCATTATGGGATTTACAATTTCTAACGCTATTGCAAATGTAAACATGTTTTATCTCATCTTGTGCCTTGAGTCATGGTCTCACTTACTAATCAATTTAAGTCGTCTAACTTAAAGAACTGCAAATATGTTCATGTAAGGTCTGACTTTACATAAAGATATACCTTTCCATCACAATCTCGCCAAGTTCCCACATGACGTAAATTGCAACTTCGAGTGTTCCTTTAACTCGATGGCACTTAACTTAACTTTAAAAGTGTACTAGTTTTGATTTATGGTGTCAAATCAAACATGTACGAAGAAGCATGCATACAAATTCGTATCAATAGTTTTAATAATAAAGAATACTTTTTATTAACCAATTCGTAAAGATCAAATTATCAAAGTTTTGATTGAGGTATTGCTTTCGCCAATCAATGAATTTACCTTTAATTATCGTCCATTATATCGTACTTTTGCATAAGTCTAAAGACTTAGTGTTTCGGATAATTACTACAAAAGTGGCGCATGGAATTAAAGCTAATTCGCCTTTAAGATGATTTTGTACATTTATAGCCTACTTGGTAACTCCATTTGACTCAAAAGAAGCGAAGAATTTGGTCACGCTGAAGCTATGACCTCATTCTTTCAGTCACAATTTAATGCACTCCCTCCTTGTACCCCTCACACAGTTCCGTCAAAATTGGTGAGCCGTTCTCACTATTTGTACCAAAATCATCAATCAATTAAACTTATTGAAAATTTAACTCTTCAATAACAAATCAAATTTCACCATTGTTTAGTCCGATTTATTTTTCTATTCAAAATTACCCTTTGCTTAAAACTTGTCGCACTTAATAAAAAAACAAGTAAACAATAAAAAAATAAATAATTTAAAACAATGAGCACATAACTAACAATTAATACGTATAAACAAGTAATCACATGAAACTTATTTGATAAAGCCTATTAATAATCAATATCTAGGTTAATTAATGTATATATTAACTAGGGCTTTCACTCGCACAATTGAAAGTGAGCCAAATACATCGACGAATCGATTGCGTAAGCCATAATTAAAATATACCAAATTGCACATAATTGATTCATTACAAGATTTATCAAAACAATAAACATGTGATTAAAATAAGTTAACAATTAAAAATTCAAGCAACCATCCATGACGAACATGCATGTATCATCATGGATATAACATAACAATTATTCAGGAAAGTCACAAGATCGCATACAATTTCATGTCACATAACACTTTATTCATGAATTTATCACGTAACAAATATATTAATTATAGTTTTCGATATAGATAACATAACAATTAATATAAGTCCTTAAATTTTTTTTAAAGAAATCGACTAAAAAAATTAGGTTATCAACCCATAAAAAAAATTTTGGTCGATCCATAACTTTTTTTTAAAAACAAATTAGGGCAAAAGCCCTAACCCTAAAAATAGGGTTTACATAATCGTAACCAAAACCCTAGAATAATCATATCAAACAATATACAATATTCGTTTTTTACGTGTCTAGTAATTAATTACTCATTAAACAAGACTCGTGATGCCACTGTTGGAATTATATAACATGACTATCATATATAAAACACATAAAATATCAAAGAAACATGCGGAAGCGTATAGGAACAAATAATGAATAATTAACTAACATAAACATAAAGTATGCGTACCTTTTTTATTCTAGCCGAACAAAAATCAATTCCACAAAACTAGCAACTGAGATGAACCCTAATTAGGGTTTATAGGATTATAAGAATTACCCCTTACCGTTTTGTAATTCAATCCAAGATACAATCAATAGTGTGATTGTACCACGTTCTTGTACACACGTACTATTAACGAATTAAAGTAAATGCTAGTTTAATTAACACAAAACGTTTTGTTAAGGAAAAACAAAGTAATCGATCCCTTGGAGAAGGGGACGATCGTTTGGAACCAAAAACACACACAAACAATTTTAGGTTTTAGGTTTAGGAGTACAAGAGATAATTTACAAAGACCCTAGGCCTTGTATATATACCCAAAGAAACTTAGTGTCCAAGTTAGGGTTGATTTGGGTTTAGGAAACCCCCCATCCGATCGGTTTAGGAAACCCACAAGGTTTCTAGAACCTACTTGACATCTAATTTCATATTTGGTCATTCCTTTAACATTTAACGATCGTTAGTCCATTACACTTAATTACTTAACGTTCGTTATGTGTTTTGTGTAAATAATAACTAAATATAACAATTTATATTTAATTATTATAACTTTAATTCTCATACGTAAAGTGTGCAATCTCGTGGTCTCGAGTTCGATCCCAACTCACGACTACTAATTTATATCCATAAAAGTAACAAAACTTGCAACCTATGTGTTTACAACCCACTGTTAAAATATAGTATGTTAATCATGTATATATGCAGCATAATAGTTATAAGCATAAACATTTTGAGTATGTAAACAGTATATCGATCATGTATGATTTTCCCGTTCCATACAATATCATGAGGCTAGACGCAATCGCAACCTTTTTATCGGTTGGGCGTCGAAAAAAACATGGGTCGACCGATGTTGAGATCGGTTGGCTCGGATGTGGTGATCGGTTGTGAGATCGGTCGACGAGAGAAAATCCCAAACATCGGGCTAAAATATGACCGATGTTATTGGCCACCTTTTCTTGCAATTTCCAACTTTAATTCCCCTTCAATTCAAAATATGACCGTTTGGTCATTTAAAAAAAAAAAAAAAAAAAACACTTTTTTTAAACCAAATTTACCACTCTATAAATACCAACTTCTCCTCAAACACAATTCACCACTCACCATTTCCCATCTATATTCAATCAACCATTCTAACGAAATACCCACGAAACACAATTTTTAATATGTCGTCATTCGAAGATTTATTCGTTCTTCTTCGTCTTCCGATGATGAAGAAGTTTTTAGTGAGTTTGTGGAGTTTGCGGATTTTGCTTGGAAGGCTTACAAGGCATCACAGCCAAAAACCCGACGAAGGTACATACGTAGGGATCATGAGGGTGCTCATAATTGTTTAGTGGCGGCATACTCTTCGAAAACCCAGTTTCGATGTGAAGAACATTCTCTCGGTGGTTCCGTATGAGCCGAGAGCTATTCACATAAATTGTTCGAGAGATAACCGATCACTCTACTTATTTTCGACAAACTCTTGATGCTAGGGGCGTACCTAGTATTAGCCCATTGGTCAAGTGTACTGCGACCATTCGTCAATTGGGATACGCGGGTGCCGTTCCTCGATTCTCTTGACGAGAGTCTGGCACTTGGTGCATCCACATCCCGTGAATGTCTTCGTAAGTTTTGCGAGGTTATCATGGAGTTATATGGTTGTGAGTATTTGCGAAGGCCCACGATGCTGACCTTGAAAGAATATATGCTCATCACGAGCATAAGCATGGCTTTTCTGGGATGATGGGAAGCATTGATTGTACAAGTTGGGAGTGGGAGAATTGCCCGAATAGTGAGAGAGCTCAACATTGTAGGGGTGATCAAGGGCCACATCCATTCATTTTGTTGGAAGCGGTCGCTTCCCAAGATTTATGGATTTGGCATGCGTTCTTTGGTGTCTCCGGAATGAATAACGACGTAAACGTTTACGTCGCTTTCACCTGTTTTCAATGATATCAAATATGGGAGAGCACCAGACCTTGAATTTGAGGCTAACGATGTGGCTTATAAAAAGGGATATTATATTACTGATGAGATATATCCACAATGGTCCGTTCTTATGAAGTCTATTTCAAATCCTCCCACGGGTGATCGTAAAAGAATATTGTACAAGAGGAGGCACGAAGCAAAGAAGGAAAGATGTGGAACGGGCTTTTGGTGTGTGAAGAAAAGTGGAAAATGCTTAAAGTTCCTGCTCGAGGGTTTTTAGAAATGATATCCAAGATATTATGTATACATGTATCATATTACATAATATGATCATCCGACACAAGCAGCGGACGATATGTCCTACATGGTTTGAAGATGAGGGACACCAAGATCATGATCCCTTAAGAACGCATGAAGAATCGTTGGTGGTTACTCAGGAGCTAATTGACTCATCAAAACTTAAAATCTGATTTGGTCGAACACATTTGGAGAAATCGTCGACATCATGTCGAAGCAGTGAATCAGGTCGATAGTGACGATGACGAAGACGATGAAAAGTTTTTGTAATGTTTTTAACGTTATTTGAATAAGTTACGTAATGTTTTTAATGTTTATTTGAATTTCGTAATGTAATGTTTTTTTTAAATTTGAGTGAATTTTAAATTTGTTGTTCAAAATGTTTGAATTTAAAAAAAAAAAAAAAAAAAAAACACCCCTTGGGTCATCGACTGGGGCATCCGAGTCATGTCAGGTCGCTGGAGAGAGAAAGCTGACGTGACGCTGGATGACCCAGGTCGTCCCAGGTCACGACTGAGACTAGCCTATAATAGGAATGTGATTTGTTGATGAATTAATTGACGAAAAGTTCATGAGCATACATAGTTTATATAGTTAAAACAACAAGAACAGAACGAGACTTGGACATGAATTTATTGTGGTTTGACTCTTGATAGTGGTCATTTGGTTTAGAATTATTGATAGTAATTTATTGGAATTAGTAATATAGCATTTCGAAATATGATTTAGAATAATCTTGTGTTTATGATTGTTGTCAATGTACATGTAAACGAATTACTCTGTAGAAGATGCAACATGAGAATTTGTAGCTCGCTCAATCACATAATCAGATGCCAGTGGATAGGGTAAGTTATTCATGATTATATTCATTTGATATTTTCATTTCGTGTCCATATGTGATTTTCATTTTTGTTTGGAGTATGTCAACACTGTCAGTTTTCTTGTCATACAAGCTTGACATAGAAGGTCAGTTTGCTGACCCATTTTATCTAGGCTAGCTTACACCAACCAGTAATCAATAATCAGTAATATGCTTTTTTTTAATTTATAAGTTAGCACTCCTCTACGTAGCAACAAGTTAAGATTGGTTTAGAGCTCATAAGAAGTCTTTTGATATTTTCATTGTACCTAACCACTTAATTTTGTACATCATATGTAGTCACTACAAAAAAACTAGTCGAATTCTTCACATTTTAAAAGCCAATTTGCTACAGTTAAAAATGTGTAAAATTATTGATTTCACACTTTATTATGTGCGGTAATAATGGGTGTGACAAATTTTTCTACATATATAAGTGTGTAGATATTATCCAAATTTCTATAGTTAAAAGTGTGAAAAATGTTTTTGAATGTCCACACCTAAAAGTGAATCAAAATTGCAAAAAATGTTTATAATAAAAAGTGTGGAAACATTTGCTACACATATAAGTGTAGCTTTATTGTAATTGTACACACTTATATATGTTGATTAATTTTTAAAATATTTGTGACATATATTAGTGTAGCCAAATTATTATCTTTATAAAAAAATGTCCACACTTGAGCATACCGTAACAAAATAAGTGTGAAGAACAGACATATTTTTTGTAGTGAGTTATAGCATGTTCAGGACAAGATTCCCTTTAAGCTATCATTGTCGTTTTACCGGACTCATCTAAAGTTGAGCTTGATGGGACCGCGGTACACAATGGCAGTGGTGCTATTATGATTTTTAATGCCAGAGATGCAAGAGATCTTGTTCCCATTGCTTCATGGTTTGTGACAAAGGTAAAAGTTGCGCATCTTGCATTCCTCAAGTACTCATTCAATAAGTCCATTTGATCTCATGATGGCAAGCTTACTCTATTAAAATGAGATTATAATCTCTATGATTATATTTAATCGCTACTGTGCTGGCAATCAGAAGGAGAATAAGATGGCTTTGACGAGGGTGTCGAGGGGTAGCAATAATAATAGTTTTACATGTACAACCTTCAACATACTTGCTCTTATTTATAAACGTCTTATACATGAGGATCATGCTTGCAGAGAAAGTGAGACTAAAGCTTTTTGGTTGAATAAGAATCAACGCATTTTGGATCTCCTCTTATCCTCCTCCTCCTCCTCCTCCCCTCTCAAAATAATAATTCTTCCATCATCTATCTTTAGGTACTTGGCTTATTCATTTCTATTTTCATTATCTACCTATATATTCATTCATTATATGTTACTAGTATTATTCACTTTAAATAAATACTTTTAAGTATTTAGGAGTTTTGGGTTGGTAATGAAGTACTTGTTAACTTGTATCACACAAGACTTGCTGATGTTGGTTACAACGTTTTCAACCTTCCTCGTAGCATCAACCGTGGCGATGGTACTTTTCTTCTGCTAGCTAGCTACTGAGTGTTTAATCAAATTTACTTTTTGATAATTTGTTTATTTTCAACATTCCAATGTCGCCTACTAGTTCTGTTTCCTTATCTTTCCAATTTGTCTACCCCTAAAAAATTTTCCTTAATGTTTCAAGCTAGACGATATCCAATGCTCTTGTAATACAAACTAATGATTTTTATTCCTATTTGTTTTAATCAACATTAACAAGTTTGTTGAAAGCAATACATAAAGACTATTCTCAGATCATAGGCCACCACGACCTTCTCTTCAATGATTTTGGAGACCGTGTTTCTCAGCTTTTACATGTTCAAGTAATCCCACCCTTCATCAACAACATTAGTAATAATAACGTTTATCAATGAGTTCTTATAGTTAACACTCACTTCTTGTTCATCCACGATTCAAGCATGTGTTTGGAAGGACTGCGCCATGTAATCCTCCCCTTGTTATTATCTTGTGTTTCTGTACGTGTTTTTATCATACCATATCAATATCCTATTATATAGCAGGTCTACAAGATCTTGCAGTCGGTTGAAGTTTATCAGAAAGAAAACAAGCTTACACCTCTGCCCATCATTCTCTGTGGGTACAAATTTTACTCCTACTCCATGCCGATGGCCATATATAAAATTTGATTATAAAGTTGTTCCTCATTTTACCAAAATCTAACATAAACACCATCTTACATAACTTGCATAGCTTTATGTGGTTAGAAATGACCTATACATCTGGACTTGAACAATGAATGTTTGATCACTTGTCGAGTCCAAATATATTTCACATTACATATATGTCCGTATTTTTAGTACATAAATCACACAGACAGATTACTATGTGGCACAAGTGCACGTGTCTATTTATTCAATCAAATAATATATTCAGAGGAAAGGCATCAGACCTGTTTAACTTGATTTTCTTATTAAAATGACGGGTTTGACCCGTTACCTAACAATAGCGTGCAGTGTGAAGAATGCAGTATTGTACCTAAGTGAACCATAAAAAGGAATGTGGCTAGATGATTACTCACTCTCTGTTAATGCCCGCCTCACTATTTCCTTTTCTGCCCTTAGAATGCCATGCTCTCGTCTACCTTGATTGTTTTTTAAGAAAACATAAGGAAGTATGTATGGTTAAGTGGCCATTGGAAGTAAAACTGGAAACCTGCTTCAGGTTTGATTATGTATCTCTTTCAAATATTATGTCGATATTTTATGTGTTCGAGTTTTCTATTTTCACAAGGATACAAGTGTGTTTAACGAACTGTCATCGGGATCTCTACTCTATTAGCCTATTTAAGCTTTTAGGTTAGATAGCCGTTTTAGTTCAAATAGTATTGAAGCCACGACTATATAGAGATTTGAGTCCACTTTTACATCACCTCTGCTAGTTGACCAATAGACTGTAAATGTTTCATAATTGTTTGTTTGTGGCTAGTAGCTCATTGTTACTACACTATACAAACTTTTCTCTGTATAATCTTTTTCTTTTCTTTGACTTGGGCTATATGGCTAGACACAGTGGCGAACTAGTTCGTCTGTGCCACATCAGCTTTCTCTCTCCGACGACCTGACGACGACCTAGTTGCCACAGTGGTGACCTGAGCTTTTTATTTTTTTTTTAATTCAATCTTTTTAAAGTGGGGTATTTATAATGTTATAAAAGTGGTAAAGTTTTTTAAAAAAAAAGTTTTTTTTTTTTTTGTTTCAATGCCAAACGGTACAACATTTTGTCCAAAAGTGTGCTAGCAACTCGGTTGCCACAACAAACTAGTTCATCCAAGTTGAAGCAACCGACCGAAGGCAACCTTAGTGCCACAATGGGACAACCTGATGCAACCTTGGCATAACCCAAAGGGTCAACCGACCCATTGCTACTAGCCTAATGTTTGGATATTCTTAGGCTATGCACAATGGCGAACTAGTTCGTCGGTGCCACATCAGCTTTCTCTCTCCGACGACCTGACGACGACCTAGTTGCCACAGTGGTGACCTAAGATTTTTTTTTTTTTTTTTTTTAATTCAAATATTTTTAAAAACAAAATTAAAATTCATTAAAAATAAATAAAAACATTACAATATATTTAAAATTAAACGATACGAAATACATAATACATAATACATAAATCCTAAATCTTAAATCCTAATCTGAAAACTCCTCGTCTGCAGGATCAAACACGGGAGGTATATAATCCTCGAGGCGAGACAAAGCTTCCTCGTCTACCGGAGATTCCTCACCGAAGACTCCTGGATCATCATCTTTATTCACCTGATAGCTCCAATTGACTTTGGTGTTGATGTTGTTCGTTACCCGTTGAACACACTTCCACAACTTGTCAATAATTTCGTCATCTCTGCGGGCTTCCTCCTTCAGAAATTTCTCGATCACACATTTTCGTTCAGTGCTGATGTCGTTGCAAGTCTTGTAGCTGTCTCTCATATGCAGCTTCTCATTCCTTTTGTCCTCAAAGAATTGGATGACGCGTATAATAGCGTCTTTTCTAGCCTCATCATCGTTCTCGCATTGATTTTGAACGTACGTCGTATCAAGAATGGAATGAGGAGACGACAAGCCATAATGATGCTGCGTAAAGAGAATGTGAATTTTTATGTTGAATTGTGTTTGAAATTGTGTGTTTAAAAATGTGTTTGAGGTTGGTATTTATAATGTTGTAAAAAGTTTTGGAAAAGTGGAAGTTTGAGATTGTGAAACTCGGTTGTGTGCTCAACCGAGTTCGTATGTATTCTCTCCCCAACCGACGCCAACCGAAGGTGCCACAATGGCTCGACCCTGCTCGACCGAGAGCCATAACCGATGGCAACCTCTCCCATTGTGCATAGCCTTATAGTTACCTTTTCTAAGTTTCTTCTTTGCCATGCTTATGTCAGGAACCTGGAAATTTTGTCATTACATTCCCTAGATCTTATCATAGAGGTTTCAACTTTGGTGAGCCAAATTTCTCACAAGTGGAGTTTCTTTAGTCTTATCTTTCATTTTCTTCGTGTTTGTTGGTTTAATGTCTAAAGTTTTTTGTTATTTAATAGAATAATATGTATGTATTTATGCTTGTAAGATAAAACGTATATTATGTATAGTTTTTAGTTTGGCAAAGCCTGGAACATTTATATGGGCTATGGGCCAAAACGGGTCATATTGGTCATAGTTGACCCATTGTGACTATTAGGATAGAATACGCCTCTTAGGTTTTATGAAACGTGATAACTGCTTTCTGTGGTGACGTTTCAGAATGTGTAAATAGAGAGAGGCAGTGTAAACTTTGTAATCATCCATACTTGAATCAATATACATCGTTTATACAATACTTCTTGTTGTTTCTACACGTTAAGCAAATAGCCAAACACCCCTTTATTTTTCTGCACGTACAAAAACCAAACAACCATGTCAAAGTTTAATCGTTATGCAAAGTGTGCTTGGCCAAATGGAACCTGTTTCCATCAGTGTTTTGATCAGTTATCAGCGGTTTTGGCAGGCTTGAATTGTGCAGAAGCTGTCAATTTTGCACCAGCTGATTGGTTACCTTATGGTGCTAATGTTATAGCTAAGAATATCATTTTCTGAGCCATATCTTAACATACTAACTTGTTAATTAATTTTTCATGTGGAAGTTGTTCGAATCGTAACTATGGATTTAGATCGTTTTGTAACAGTGTAAACAACTGAGATTGTTAGTTGATTGATGTGTTTAAACTTATTTTGAGAAATGCAGTTTGTATTAGTGAAGTAACATATTTTTTGAGAAATGCAGTATGTTTGTACATTTGAGATTGCAGTATATATTTGTATTTCTGCCAGATCATTGGACCCTTTGCTGACTGAAAATTAGCTAAACATTTATGTCATTTTAGTGATTTTATAGAGAAGTGGTGTAACCTTTAGTGACTAAAAAGTTTAGTCATTTAATGTTTTGAACTTTTGCTCACTAAAATTTTAGTAACTAAAGAATTTTAGTGATTCTTTTGTTACTTGCGCTTTTTTTCCTTTAGTACGAGTTGATAAAATAACTTTTAGTGACTATTTTTATCTTTTTTTCACACTTGCCTTTTGTGAGCAGATGTCATAAATTTTGTAGTGTCAAGTCTTTTAACCTTAAATAACTCCGTTAAGCACGTTTTACGTGCTTGACGCCAGTTGGCTCCATATGGGGACCACGTGATGCCAGAGTAGTTTTAAGTAGTATACTTTCCTGCAGCTGTTTAGATATGCAAGAAAAGTTGACATCCTGTATTTTCAGGATGATTTTTGCCGCCTCAGCTGATAAGGCGATAAGAACATTAAACGACCCAAATTTTTGTTGCATTATGTCTCTATAGTTTTAGGACAAGTCATGTATAGAACGATGAGGAAGGTTGCCAATAAGGTTAATGTTTCCTATTATAGGCCATGGTTTCAGGCCGGGTGGGGAGTTGAGTTTGCGCTGACGACGAATGCGATGAGATATGATGAGAAGAGCCACTGTGGCTAGCCATGCTACGGTATAGTAAGTGTACGAACTACAAAGTGATTCCATTGGGAGATTAGGTGAGTGTTTATAGTTTAAGGTGGTTTACTCGTGAGATTGTGATACTAAAGACATATGAAGGTGGCTATTTATAGTTGGGCTTTGTAGTATAATAAAGCTTGACTTGCTTTTGGAAAGACCCTAGCTAACACTCTTTGTTTAATATTTGTATGTATTAAATGATCGATATTGTAATAGTTTACCAGTTTCTGAAGAAGTGATTCTTTTTAAAGCAATCAATAAAAAGCATATACGCAAGTTTAAGAGATAATTACCTAGACATTTTTGCTTGTTTTGCTTGTTTTGCTGCTGAAAGCCTGAAATAACTAAAGAAGTTTTATTAACTAGAAATAAGGCCAACTGATCATTAGATAAGCTGATAAGATTTGTTATTCAATGCTAGATTTGACATACCATATGAAAGACGAAACGATCTATAAACAACATTAGGTGTATATAAATACGAAAAACATACCCACACATACTCATATCTTACATAACTAAAGCACGCAACAAGATAGACTAGAGACTGTACATTTCAACTGGAAGCCTTGGTTGAGCCATGGTTACTAGTGGAAACTTCCTTGGAGTCGATAACCCAAATATCTCCTCCATATTCAAATCGTCTTTGGTCATCTTGCTAGGCAGATTCCAGGTAAACCCGTGAAGTAAATTAGCCAAAGTTGCTTCAATAACTTTGAATCCTAAGCTATATCCGGGGCACATCCTTCGTCCTGCCCCAAATGGCAACAACTCAAAGTCATGACCCTTGACATCAATATCTCTTCCAATGAACCTTTCTGGACAAAATTCTTCGGGTTTGTCCCACAACTTAGGATCTCTCCCAATTATCCACACACTAACAAGCACGCGGGTTCCTTCAGTAACGTCGTAACCACCTACTTTACAATCCTCACGAGCTCTTCTAGGAACTAACATTGGTGCCACAGGGTGCAACCTCATTGTCTCTTTAGCAATTGCCTCAATGTAAGGTAGATTCGGCATGTCCTTCTCTTGTACCCATCTGTTTTTTCCTATGACCCGATCAAGCTCTTCAGTCGCCTTTTGAAATATTTCGGGCTTCTTTAAGAGTTGGGATATCGCCCATTCGACTGTGACAGTCGAGCTCTCAGTCCCACCAGCAAGCAAGTCCTGTAAGTTCCAAATAGCAAGATATTTAGTGTTGTAAATACTGAAAATCAGCGATTAATATTTTATCAAAGAGACCATTTGATACAGAAGTAACACAATCTATACTAAGTTACTAACATGTCACATTTAAATCAAGTATTAACAATAAAAAATGTTTAATTAGGACAACTGATTCACAATTCAACATATATGGTTTTTAAAACCAACCCGGATATCAAACCGGCTTTTTTCTTAGTTTTTGGTTTTTCACAGTTGAACCCGTTTCTTTCCAGGGCTTTCCAGTTCAATTGGTCGAACCGGCCACTTCATTTTCCGATTCAACCGATTGAACCAACCAGTACCGTCCGGTTTCAAATCACGAACTAAAGGGCTAAGATATTTTTATAATTTGTCACGAGCAACTAAATGAGTAATGCCAAAAGCAAGTGGAAAGTCAAAATACTAATGCCGACATGCCGGACTAGATTCATGGTTTACAAATTAAAACAAATGAAAAAATATCACATGTCTTATCTAAGGTGACTTCAACATCTTGAATCAAGTTGGAGTATGTTTGGTCAAGTTCATTAAAAACTCTTATCATCTTATTAACTTATCAAAATTCAATAAACCATTTTTTAATGTTTGGACTAATAAGTGCTTAATTATTGCCTTTTTACTGGTGGGAAGCTGCATCATGAACAAGTTGTTCAAAAAGTTAAAGGATGCATATACTTTAATAATTTAGTAAAAAGTTGTCTAACAATACAAAAACAGGCGTCAACTTACTTAATCATTTTAAAAGAAGTTATCTTAATAGACAATTAAGCAGAAAAATACCTGAGTAAAAGCTTTAACCCCATGTCGTTCGAGCTTAACATCAAGATCGGGATCTTCAGCAAGCTGCGAAAGCACATCAACCATATCGGTAGCCACAAACTTCTCACCCTCAGCCTTTCGCCTCTCGTTATGCTCATCTAACACATGCTCAAGAAACCGATCAAATTTCTTACCAACGATTTTCATCCTTTTAACATACCCTTGTAAATCCAAAAAATCGATCCAAGGTATCGAATCACCAATATTAAAAACACCATTTAGCAGAAACAACTCATCCAACATCTTTTTAAACTCGTTCGGACTCACTATAGAGTCTTCCGACTCGTCTAAATACCTTTTACCTAGTACCATCCTACTAATAACATTTAAACTCACATCGGACAACATATCTTTTAACAAAATTTCCTCTCCAACTAAGCTATGTATCTTTTTAAGTAAGGAATTTGTTTCCTCGACTCGTATATATTCATACGACTCAAGTCTTTTAGCACTAAATAACTCCATTAAGCACATTTTACGTGCCTGACGCCAGTAGGCCCCATATGGGGACCACGTGATGTCAGAGTAGTTATAAGTAGTATACTTTCCTGCAGCCGTTTTAGGTCTGCAAGCAAAGTTGACATCCTGTGTTTTCAGGATGATCTTTGCCGCCTCAGCTGATGAGGCGACAAGAACATTAAACGACCCAAACTTTAGTTGCATTATGTCTCCGTATTTTTGGGACAAGTCGTGTATGGAACGATGAGGAAGGGTGCCAATAAGGTTGAGGTTTCCAATTATAGGCCATGGTTTCGGGCCCGGTGGGGGGTTGAGTTTGCGCTGACGACGAATACGACGAGATATGATGAGGAGAGCCATCGTGGCTAGCCATGCTACGGTATAGTAAGTGTAAGAATTAGAAAGTGATTCCATTGGGATATTAGGTGAGTGTTTATTATTGTTTTAATAAGGTGTTTAATTTACTTGTGAAATTGTGATGAGAAAGACGTGTGAAGGTGGCTATTTATAGTCGGGGTTTGTAGTCCAAGTGTCATACGACGTCGTTTATTGCATGCTAAAACTAAGCTAAATAAGTATAATAAAGCTTGACTTTCGCTCGCTGACGTGTCAGCGGGTGATTGGTTTTTTGTAGGATCCACATCTCACAAAAAACCAATCACCCGCTGACATGTCAGCGAGTGAGGATTTTTTGTGTAAACTTTATGTGGATGTAGCAAATTTCTTGTTTAATATTTGTATGTATTAAATGATATTGTAATAGTTTACCAGTGTATGAAGAAGTGATTCTTTTTAACGCAATCAATTAAAAGCATATACGTAAGTTTAGGAGATAATTACTTGACACTTTTTCTTACTGCGTCACTGAACTTTTTTTCTTCTCATTGTGTTTACTGAACTTTCAAATTTCTATCATTATGGGTAACTTGTGACATTTTACCTTTATTTTTTCGAAATATCAAATGATAAAATGGTCATCTTACATGTCTGAATAGTCACAAAATACATACAATGATCGAAATTTAAAAATTCAATATAAAAAAAAGTTCAATATACACAGACAAAAAATGTCAAGCTAGATTACTTTTTAAGTAATTAGCCTTAAGTTTAAATATAAAGTTAGTCATATTTTTAGTTGGCTGTTTTTTCTATAATTTTGGAGGAGACAATATTATAAACTATTAAATATGAAACACAAGTTTTCATCAAGTAGGGACTCTTAAATAAATGATTGAAAGGGTTAGTATAGTTTTCAAAAAGATGCTCTAATATTCATATGAAGATGATAAGTCATTTTTTATCGATGATTAAAAAATAAATAAATAAAGAGTACAATTTCAAAAAAAATCAAGGCCCGCATGCTTGCACTATCACAATTTTTAACTAAAGACCCGTTTGTTTTGAGAATTTAAAAAAAGTTTTTGTATCGATGTGATATTAAAGCATTATTTGGTTTGTTTTATTGATTACCATCAATGAAACTATACCCATATATTGATTCATTTACTACTCGGTGACTTTTGTCATATTTTTCTGACATTTGGGACAACAATTTGGTCACTTTACTTTCTCTGCACATTATGACCACCTAGTTTGCTCAATTTTTTTTATTTTATTATATTTAAATACTTATATGGTTAAAAACTATATAAACAATTAAATACGGTACATAATTTTCATTAAAATAAATCAATATTTCAAATCATTATTTTTTTTATTCCCACTTTCAATCAAACAAATATCAAATCCAAATCCGAATCCAAACCTTTTTACGAACCAAATTCACCCAAGATGATATGTTATGTTCATATGAACATTAGAATATCATAATCTTTTCAAAAACATGAGTTGGCTTCTTCTATAGAAACTGTATTGGCACATCTACAAGTGTGCATTACTTTATGCTTAAATATATGTGCAACAATTCATTCGTTGTATCTAACAAACTCAATTCTTCATAACTCAATAAAATAATGACATATAAGCACTATAACAAATAATCAAATTTTATACATTTTTCAGCTAAAAAATACACGCTTTTAGATGTTTAAAATATCAAAGTATACACTTCCCAAGTGTGTGGAAAAATGTTGCGTGAATAATATCTCAACATTTGCAATATGGACAAAATAGTTAAATGTCCACATGAAGAAGCGTGTGAAAGAATAATATAAATATATCCACACCCACACCCACAAGCATGTAGAAATGATATTGCCAAAAGTTCTTATTGACAAATCACCTAAACTACTCTCCACACCTACAAGTGTGTGGAAATCATAAGATCCACTCTCTATTTATCTTTTACCTTTTTCTATAAACAATTTTTACATACTTAGAAGCATGACTTATTTTAGATAGTAAGGTTGCTTGTTACTACACACTGATAAGTGTGTAAGTATTTCACACGCTTACAACAATGGATAAAATCATGTTTCTACACGTTTGTAATTGTGTTCATTTTTAACACGTCTTATAGTATGTAAATGTATAAATAAAAATATACGTCTTCATAAGGCGTGTAAAAATAACCGTGTAAAATTTGACTTTTTTTGGTAGTGAAGATAGACACAAAATTAGGCATGAGTTTTAGGGTTCACAATCTTTTTCTTTTTTGATAATGAGTAGATTGCTACTACTGTACTTATTTATAACTAGCTTTTCAGAAATAATTTTCTCCATTTCAGTTATGGAAGTGGTAATATGTATTTACTCGAATTCACGTTTCTAAACTTTGACTTATGTATGAGGGCATAAGGCTTGTAATTAAGAAACAATTTAGTATCGATAGCATGAGCTATGTTAGTTTGCAAACTTTTATTTTGATAGAAACTGAGGGACAAATCTAAACCATTCATTTCATTTAATAAAAAGACAAGATTTAAGATTAAAAAAACATGGAGGAACCAAAAGTGTAAATTCACTCAAAACTCACCCCAATGTAGAGGTGTCAAAATCTTTCCTAAATTGCAATTAATGGGTGTTTTTCGGCATTTATGTACGTTTTCGTCCACTTTCAAACGTTTTCGTCTGTTTTCATATGTTTTCATCCGTTTTATACGTTTTCGTCTGCTATCATACGTTTTCGACCGTTCTCAAACGTTTTTATACGTTTTCGTCCATTTTCACACGTTTTCAGCCGCTTTCATACGTTTTCATACGTTTTCGTCCGTTTTTATACATTTATTCATCCAATTTCTTAGGTTTTTGTTCGTTTACATACATTTTCATCCGTTTTCATCTGTTTTCAGTTGTTCTCATACATTTTCCTGCATTTTTGTACGTTTCCGTCATTTTCATATGTTTTCGTCAATTTTCGTACGTTTCGTCCCTTTTCATACGTTTCTGTCCGTTTTCATATGTTTTTGTTCGTTTTTATATGTTTTCGGCCGTTTGAAGATGTTTTCGTCCGTTTTCAGACGTTTTTATACGTTTTCGGCCGTTTTGAAATGTTCTCCTTTGTTTTTATACGTTTTCGTCTGTTTTTATACGTTTTTATTCGTTTATACATTTTCGTCCGTTTTTGTACGTTTTATACGTTTTCGTCTGTTTTCATATGTTTTCGTACGTTTTGTCAGTTTTCATACGCTTTTGTACGTTTTGTCCGTTTTCATACATTGCACAAAAAGATATGAAAACGTAGAACAACATATGAAAACGTACAAAAGCGTATGAAACCGTACAAAAGTACGAAAACACATAAAAAAAATATAAAAACGGATAGACACGTATAAAACATATAAACCAAAAAAAAACTTTTGACAAACTAAACCCAAGTTTAACCAATGGGTCTCAGATTGTCACCTGTGATATTTTAAGTTCATGATACTGTAATTTTGTTTACTAGTTAAGTTGTTTAGTTTAATTTTGCTTTGAACTGCATTGGATTAATTTGTTTTGTTTATGTGATTGCTTCATATTAAAGATGTATATGTTGTAAAATTTTAAGTTGATGATAATTTACAATGCTTATTAGTTAAACTATATTATATGATATGTCTAATATCACTTATGATATTTCATAAAAATAGTTAATGTCTAATATCACTTATAATATTTCATAATCAAAGAAGTATGCTTTTTAACCTTTAATATCACCTGAGATATTTTATTGCTTTGTATACTGTTTATATATATCACCTATGTGTTTTCTAATATTATTTTATTTTTCAAGTACAAGATGTTTTTGTTTATGAAATTTCACAAGTGATATTAGACATGAACTATGTTTATAAAATATCACAAGTGATATTAGACATTAACTATGACTTTTATTCATTTTAATATTTGTAAGTAAAACTTATGTATCTTTGGTGATA
Source organism: Chrysanthemum makinoi (assembly GCA_910596185.1). Taxonomy (NCBI): domain Eukaryota; kingdom Viridiplantae; phylum Streptophyta; class Magnoliopsida; order Asterales; family Asteraceae; genus Chrysanthemum; species Chrysanthemum makinoi. Next base: position 95,979,336 of record OU343225.1, read on the forward strand.
TAACACTGTAAGGAAGATGAATAATATTTAAGTTTTCGTTCTTAATTACTTAAGAATAATTACTCATGTGATAAAACAATATAATGTGATACTAATTATTTTATTATACATATGAGTAATATCTCATGTGATAAAACAATATAATGTGACAATAATTCTGTTATTCTACATATGAGTAATATCACAGATGATAAAACAATAAAATGACTAAAAGTAGACATCGTTCATGTCTGGTTATATATATATATATATATATATATATATATATATATATATATATATATATATATTCAAATAAGTCAAAATCATCTAAGTCTGCATCATTGTGTACAACAGTTAATATCTAATATCACTTGTGATATTTCATAAACATAGTTTGTGTCCAATATCACTTGTGATATTGCATAAACAAAAACCATCTTGTATCTGGGAAAATACATAACCATTAAAAAACACATATGGAAATGGACATACAAAAATATTACAAAAACGTATGAAAACAAATGAAAATGTATGAAAACGGACGAAAACGTATAAAACATATGATACAGGACAAAATATATAAAACGTAAGAAAATGGATGGAAACGTATGAAAACGTCGAAAAACGGCCGAAAACGAATGAAAACGGACGAAAATGTTTGAAAACGGACAAAAACGTATCAAAACGCTTGAAAACGTACGAAAAACGTATGAAAACGGACGAAATCGTATGAAAACGGACGAAAACGTTTGAAAACAGACGAAAACGTATGAAAACGAACGAAAACGTATAAAAACTGATAAAAATGTATAAAAACAAGAATTCAGTTCTAAAAAATGTTTTTAGTCTACGAGAATAAATAAGAAAGACAAGAATTTGAAAAGAAAGACAATGGCAAGAAAAATAGGTTGTTTGATTAAATCTTAGGTTTAATCCCCACCATTAGATCAAACTAAATAGATAGTGATGATTTGTCCCTCAGTATGTAGTAAAATAAAGGTATGCGAATGAAGTTTTCTCATATTTAGTGATACAATATTTCTTTCATTTCGAAATAACTCTCTACATTGCTATATTAAAATGTCTCAAATTAAACGTCCCTTTTATTTCAACTAATTAACGGAATTAAAATTAGTAGATATAGATTATATTTGATTGATGAAAAGTGTTGCTAGTAGAATGTTCAAAAAAAATTATATAATTTTTCAAAATAATTATTTATTTTGGGAGGAAAGAAATATTACTCTCTCCATCCTAAAATATAAGTCCATTTTAACTTTTAATTTCAACTTTAACATGTAATATTTTTTTATTATATAATACTTGATGTAAAATCATGGTTCTAAAAGGTTCTGCAAAGGCCTCGCAAAGGCGTGAGACTTGGTCATGCCGCCACGCAATGCTGCCACGCCGCCTTATGCCACATCTTTTCGTAAACTCGATATATATGAAATATGATATAAATATATAAATATTTTCGTATTTTGTGCCGCCTTATGTCACGCCTTATAAACACAAAAGCTTCGCATTGGCCGCAAAGGCGTGAGGGTTGATAATGCCGCCACACCACGCCTCGCGCCGTTTATAACCTTGTGTAAAATATATAAATGGATTGAATTTTAAATTTATTTTCATTAGCATAATTTTTATCAAGTATTATACAATACACAAAAAAAGGATTTAAAAAATTAAAATTGACTTATATTTTAAGACGAGTGGAGTAATTAATTAAAATAGAACTTGAGCAAAAATTTAGTAAGCGTCATTTTATCTCGCTTTGAAAATGGGGGTTGATACATACACCACTTATTTTAATGCACACACCACATTTTGTGCATTAGAGTGTTGTACGGTGTGCTATATAACTTGTACAAGATGGTGTATTTATCAAATAAAATGGTGTGTATATTAACACCCTTTGTAAATACATGATTGGAAATCCAGGATATGTTATATCTTTTGGATGTGTCATACTATATAAACCCTCCTATGATGTGACATAAGGTGGGGTTTTGGTCAAAGATGTCTTTTGTCCTCTATTTGTTTCTAGTACAACACATTTTTTTGTCATTTTATGTTTCGTATTTCTGACAATTTTAAGCGTTTGACTTATTAAACTTTACGAGGCTACAAAAACCCGTGCGTTGCACCGATTGGTTAAGGGTTGAATATATACGTGTTTTTTACGTAATATTGTATGCAAGTAGTTACATGTAAGGTATTGCAATTGATGTTATCATAAGTTTTGTATTTAAAGTAGCTTATTTAATATTTTAATATGAATTATGTATATATTCGTTATTTTGCATATTTATTTGTTACTTTTGTTATGTTTTTGGCTCTTATAAATTGCACGATTTTATGCGTTTATGGTTTGTGCAATAGGCACGTGAAGATGATGTATTCTCACTTACAGTTTAAATATAAAGTATAACGTATCTCCCTACTTATGTATACATATTTAAAATTCATCAGGAAACAAATTGTGGTAACGATTGGTCGTCTTACATAAACGACGATAAACTTTCGGGTGATAATTTTGTAGATGCAATGGATTGTGATAATGACAGCAAGAGGTGGTTCAGAAATAGATATTGCAAAAGTAATGTATGTAACTATCTTAAAGACATGAAAAGACATGGTAACTTGAAAGGGTTTGGTGATTGTTTAGTTTCATCAAAGCATTTTAAAGTTATCATAATTGAAGTCATTTATTTGTATAGATGCATTAATGTTCTCATTCAAACATGGAACTCATTCTTGATTGTTATCATTTCATTTTATTCGTTATATATTTCCAAGAGATTAAACTCAACTTTAATGGCAAGCATGTCTACCATAAAGCCCCATATGTATATTGAGAGATTTTGTTCTAAATAATATGAAGTATTCATGCATAATGCCTCTATCATATATCTTTTATGTGTTTGTGTGAAGATTGAATATTTTATAAGTGTTATATCAAGTGTTTATACGTGATTTATCTGCATTCATTTAAAAAATGAAATTACAAATAATAGTTCGAAAATATATCCAAATTACATACTTATTACATTGTTTTGGAGTTGTGACTACTTTTTTTTTCCATGAACATTTAGTTTTTAAAAGTAAAGTTCAATACATTTTTCAATGATTATCATTCAAATTCGAACTTTACCCGTAATTATACACACAATGTAATAACTTAAAAATGTATACGTAGGGTGTTGACAAACCTTTTCTTGATAAATATCAACCATTTATATAAATTTGTTAACCATTTCACACGTCAGTTTGGCAAACAAACGTTTACCCAACCAAGATACATCACAATGACGTGTAACATTGTACACTTCACATGTAATCATGCACCAATCAACATGTTATCCATGCAACACTACACGTGACCATGAAAAATTTAATTCTTTTAATATAAATCATTGAGAGCAATTCATGGAAGTGACTTTGTTAAGCATGCTATCCAATGAGAAATTAAAATTTTGCATACCCAACACTCACGCCAACATGCTATTCCATTAGCTTTGCATACTTCACATCGTCATCCCAACTTTCAACTCGCCATACAAATATTATAAACTTCATTTAAAAAAATAAAAAAAGGCACATTTTAATGACCGAAGAGTATTGCTGCTATGACACTTTCAACTTCATTGTCATCTAGAAAGTCAATAACTTATGTATGATTCTCTGCGAGACATATAGATTTCTTTTACTGCATTCTTCAACTTCAAGTGACATATGTGCTCTCTTGCATGTCATCCTAAATCTTTCGGTCCGAGAAGCACCTAGTACCATTGGCAGTTAAACTCGCAGATATAATTTCCTTTGAGACCGAAAATTCCGAGAACATATCTCCAAATTATTATGTGTCTAGGATCCTCCAAATATTCGTTCAGCTGAAAATGTTGGCCGGATACTCTTCTTTTTCTGATTGACAAAAACATCCATAACATAGATTATGAACCAGATTAGTAAATATGACAGTTACACAACTCAATTATTGGTTTAACTGTGCGTTACGGAAAGTGTACAAACCTGAAATGATTTGTTGAAAATCTTGATCTTGGATGTACTTTCCCCGACAGCGTATTCACCCTCAGCTACTCACCTTCAAAGTGATATTCTGCAATAAAAAACAAACCATATTAGAAACTATGCCATGGCTATAGGGAAAGTTGGGTGACTTGGATGCATAAGTCAATTGTATTTATACTTACAAGTCGACCTTTGAACATCTTCATCATCAATGCGGAATGGTTTGCATTCCTGAAACTGTAGGGACAATTCATATTCGTCTTCCTCACTGCATTCATTCCCGCAAATAAATGATGGACAATTCATATTCGTCTTCTTCGCTGCATTCATTCCCGCAACTAAATGGTGCTATGAATCAATAAAGACCTCAAGTAATGTGTAGCTTTAGCTAGTGTGCAATGCATTGGTTGTACCGTACTTTGATTAGTGCACAAATCCTCTCCCACTTTAAACCATTCATGAAAAATTGTATTTATTGGTGTGCAATGCATATGTTGTACCGTACATGATTTTGTGCACAAACCCTCTTACACATTAAATTAAGGGGTTCAACTTTTAGGTATAATAGATATTTTATATTCCGTACTTTCAGGTTTATAGTTTTTTTATATTAAAAAAAAATAAAATGGAGGAGGTGCCATTTGTAACAAAATAAAGGTTATACCCCTTTTGGATTGATCTGTAGAGTCGTACAGATTTTCAAAGAATTACAATGTTGATACTCCGGAGATTGAAAAGTCAGGGAATTGATATAGATTATTATTATTATTATTATTAATTTATTTTTTATTTTATTTATTTATTTATTTTTTTTATCAACACTTTTATTAAAAACTCAAAGGATTTACTAAAAATTAGTGGGGAGCCGAGAAACTAACTGGGCCCCCACTCCTCTAGCAATAACAAAACCAATCCTATTAAAAATATGAACCGCAGCACGTGCCCCAATATCTTGAGTCATAGAGAATCATCGAATGCGCTTCAGTAAGGTTACAGCATCCTTCTCAAGTTCTCCAAAAGAAGAAAATGAAAAGGGGAGAAACCCATATCCAATATCCGCACATTTAGCATTGTATTTGACACGTTTACGTTGTGCGGCATCAATGACCGCGCGCCCTGGCATAAAATCAGTCATCCCAGATTAAGCCACGTCAGGGGCGACGATCCCATAAGATCAACACATACATCACGCCCACTATCCCAAGAGTAAAGTAATATATCAGTGGTCGTAAGGATCATCAGTATCTCCATAAAGCCCAATATCCACCTCCTACGAGCCGAAATTCCAGACCGAGAACATATATCAACAAGAACATCACGCACAAGGTTATGCCGATGTTTAATGCCAACAATACCGCGCAAGAAACAACGTGATCCCCATAAATATCTCCATAAATACCTTAGAATAGGTGAACACGGTACTGAACAAAGTTGAAAAGAGAACGCCCAACCGATAACATAGCACACAACGATAAGCCCTAGCACTCATAGTTTGTCCCAGTCCAGATATCGGAGCCACCCTAAGCCAATCTGAAGTATGATCCTCCTTTAGAGAACTCCATAACGCCATCTGTCGAGGAGAAAGATGGAAAGTAGATTCAACAGTTTGGGTAACCCGATCGAAATATATATCTGCCAATTTCTTCATAAGTTTGGGGGCAGCGACCTCGCTAGGGTTACTCAAAAGGTCAATATCCAATTTCTTCATTATTATTATTATTATTATTATTATTATTATTATTATTATTATTATTATTATTATTATTATTATTATTATTATTATTATTATTATTATTATTATTATTATTATTATTTTAAACTATAGTTTCTGGTTTTTTAGCCGATTAATTTACGAAGTTTAAACTCATCGTTACACAGAAGCAAATCAGTAAACCTCTCCTTTTTCAGTTACATAAAGTTAAGTAACTGCTACTCCATACCTCTTAAAATAATTGTTTAGACAAAATATACACAGTTTAAAAAAAGCATCATCATTGCAACTTTTTTTTTCTTACTTTCTGAAGAATAACAGTTTTATCCTTAAGTAATTAATTTAAAACTTCTTTTATATTTGTAATGATAACCTCAAGTGAGGGTAATATGCTAAACTTGAACTAAATTTCTTATCTATTTTTGGAAGTAAATAATTAATTTGGAACAACCTAAAATACAAATGGGGATAACAAATATGAGACGGAGCGAATATATACTTTAATAAGAAAACAAAATTAAACTAGTACTACTCACTAGTTACTACAAAGAAATATCTTGTGAATTTTCTTAGAGCATTATGTACCTATTGTCACGACCCGCACGCTCGATTAGATCATCTCGAGGATGGTCGGGATTCCGCATTATTCTACACTTTTCTTGGACGAGCTTGGAATATCTTGAAAACCCTTGGAAGATGTAGGAAGGTCTCAAATATCTTGGAAGCTCTAGAAGTTCATGGATTTCCTAGAACTTTCATACCATGGAAGTATGTAGAACTTTGTACATAGTAGTATAAATAGATGTAGCCTCATTTGATATAGGCATCTAAGGAAGTTAGTTGTAAAGCTCTCTTGTAAAGTTCTTTAAGTAATATAAAGTGTTTTCCATATTCCACTTGTTCCTTTCTTTGAAGCTTTCTTTAGTTGCATACATCGTTGAGTATTCGAGCAAGGCTAAGCTTAGTCGAGACTAAGTGCCGCAAGGTAGACCCTTGTAGAGCACGTACCTTGATCCCGTTGATGGTTGCTTCCACATATTGTAGTCATTTCCCAACAACTTTGGGCACCTCCGTCTTGGCCTTGATTGCATTCAAGATCCTCATCGAGCTCATGCATTCACCATCGCTCATACCTTCGTCTTCATGAGTCGTCGTCCCGTTGAGGCTTGCTTTCTTGGGCAATCTCGAGCTCTATGAGGTCAATCATATATGAAGCATCCACCGGTCTTGTAATTCGTCTTTAAGTCCTTGCCCTTTCCGGTTGGTGGTTGACGTGTATTATCACTCTTTGTTTGGGCGACTTTCTCTCCCCACCTTTCTCATGATTCATCTTTCGACTTCGGCTTAGACGTTTCCTTCCTCGAACTAAAGACAATCAAGGCTTCGACATGGGCGATAGCCGTAGCAAGGTCTTGAACTCCACGTCTTTCCAACTCTGTCTTAGCCCATCCTTGCAGACCGTCAAGAAAATAGAAGAGAGAGTTATGGTCAGAAAGATCCGGAATCTCCAAGGTGAGTGTAGTGAATTCCTTGACATAATCTGGAATGCTTAAGTTTAAGAAGCCGACTCTTTGCTTCATTCTTAAAATTCTCTGGATAAATTTGCTTATTAAGATCAACCTGGCTCCGTCTTACCAATTGGAGTACAAGCCGGGGAAGTCTAATGTGGCAACAGATGCATTGAGTCGCAAGGCGGAGTTTACGGAAATCACGCAAGCCCAATTCTTCCTCCAAGATCGAATCAAGGAAGGATTGGAACATGATCCTTTCACCAAGAATATCGTGGCCTTAGCAAAAGATGGGACCCGGAGATTTTGGCTTAAGGGAAACATGTTGTTCACCAAAGGAGATCGGTTTTACGTGCCTAAGTGAGGTGATCTTAGGCGGGTAATCTTGAAGGAGTGTCATGATTTGAAGTGGGTCAGTCATCCAGGGATTAAGAGGATGTTGGCATTGGTCGTAAACCTCCGTCTTAGCCTTGATTGTATTCAAGATCCTCATATGGGGCATGGTCACAACCTGGATCTGATACCACTTGTCACGGACTTGTCTCTACAAAGGTCAACTCCGGATAAAATTGCGTAAAAAATTTTAACCGCAGTTGTACCTACCACTTGAGGACCCTTGTAGAGACAAGTCCTTGAGTTAAACTTAGTTAAGAAGTTTAAGAAAATATCTTAGTTACTTACGTATTAAGTCTTGGAAATATCTAGGAACTTAGCTTCACAATAAGGACTAAAAACGGATAGTTAAGTTTAGGAGATATTTTGTGATATAATCAAGTGTTAATTTTATGGTCAGATGAGGGGGAAAATATGTTGACTTTTCCAAAAATGTAGAAGTGTTTAAACGTTTTAAAGAATGCGGTGCAAGTATAGGTTAAGTTTGTGTAGAAGAAAGAATGCTTAAAACGTAAGTTTAAACTCGTAAATCACAAGGTCTATTTGGTAACATTTGAACTTAAAATTTTAAATTTTTTTATATAATGATTATAAGTGGACTAGGATTTAATATAACGTGATGAAAAATATTCAGAGTTGGTTTTTTTAACGCGCGGGATAACCTTATGGTTTAAGTTAAAAATTGTACGCGATTTTGGATAAAATGTTTATGTTTTGAATAAATATTAACTTGAAATTTTTCAAGTTGTTATATGGTTACTTGGACAATATTGTTGTTTATAGTTATACCTTAGAGGAGCATGTCTTGGATTTGAAATAGGTGTTCCAAGTGTTACGAGACAACGAGATTTATGTGAAGTTTGATAAATGCTCTTTCGCCTAAGATGAAGCTGAGTTCTTGGGACATAAGATCAAAGACGGTGGATTGATGATGGACTGCGAAAAAGTAAAGGTTATCCAAGAACGGGAACCACCAACCAAGGTGACGGAGTTGAGATCTTTCCTTAGCTTGGTGAACAATTATCGAAGGTTTATCATGGGGTACTCGGCAACAACATCTCCCTTGACGGACCTATTGAAGAAGAACAAATTTTGGATATGGGACGACGAGTGCCAAGCGGCGTTTGAGAGTTTGAAGAAGGCGATTATGGAAGAACCAGTGTTGAGACTACCGAATGTGACCAGGCCTTTCGAGCTAGATATGGATGCATCAGACTTTGCTATTGGAGGAGTTCTAATGCAAGATGGATACCCAGTTGCATTCGAGATTTTTAAATTGAATGAGACGGAAAGGAAGTACACCGTGCAAGAGAAAGAGATGACAGCGGTTGTTCATTGCTTGCGGATTTGGAGGCATTATTTGTTGGGTTCAAGATTTTTTATCAAGACGGATAACATTACCACGAGTTATTTTCAAACCCAAAAGAAGTTAAGCCCCAAGAAGGCTCGGTGGCAAGACTTCCTAGCCGAGTTCGATTATCATTTGGATTATAAGCCAGGGAAGGCTAATGTGGTAGTCGATGCATTAAGTCACAAAGCGGAGCTTGCGGCAATTACCCAAGCCCAATTCTTCCTTTAAGACCGAATCAAGGAAGGATTGGAACATGATCCTTTTGCCAAAAAGATCGTGGACTTAGAAAAAGACGGAAAGACTCAGAGATTTTGGCTTAAGGGAGACATGTTGTTCACCAAAGGAGATCGGCTTTACATGCCTAAGTATGGTGATCTTAGGAGGGTAATCTTGAAGGAGTGTCATGATTCAAAGTGGGTCGGTCATTCGGGGATTAAGAGGACGTTTGAATTGGTCGAAGGCACTTATTATTGGCCAAGGATGTAGGACGATGTAGAGATATTAGTGCGAACATGCCTTATTTACCAACAAGACAAGATAGAGCAAAAGAAGTCCAGAGGATTGTTGGAACCTTTACCTACGCCCAACTGTTAGGTTTCCAAATATGCAACACAAGTAACAATAGAAGAAATAGAGAGGAGATGAGATCGGTTGAACAAATATCAAACACACACATACATGATATAAAGAAAGGTTAGGCGTAGGAGTATGTGAAAGAGTAAATTGAACAACCAACCCTCAAGTGAGGGTTATTACAAAGTATTTATAGGAGGGAAGCTAGGACAACACTCCTAGTTCCCATCCTTTTCCTTATTGGACTAGGCCTAGGCTTATGGGCCTTCTACATAAGCCTAAGGCTAATTACTAACATAAAGGCCATATTAAGCTAACTATTACATATAAATTACTAACACTTGAATTAAGGTTTAGGAGTGATTCCAACAATCTCCCCCTCAAGTGTTGGTGATGAATACAAATGGTGAAAGTGCTGATGTAATAGTAGCTTTGACGTCTTCGACATTCTTCTTTTTGTGAGAAGAATTGCCTTGATTTGAACAATCTCCCGGTGTAGAGAAATTATTTTCTTTAAACAGTTGACGCTTTGAGTCATCTTAATCTTTGTTCTTTGATCATTGTTCTTTGTGATGGAAGTGATAGTATGTTGTTGTTGTCTGCATCAAGTCTGCCTCAGTTGCTTCGTGCTCCAGTGTCTCCACGTCATTCTTCAACATGCTCACATGCTCTTTGACGTTGGATTTCAGATCTTGATGAAGTTCTTTAATTCTTTAAACTTTGTAGATTCTTTGATTTGATGTAGAATCATTCTGACTTTTGTGTTGCTTTTTGAGAGAACTTCCATTAGTGATGATGTTGGCATAAGCATATGAAGAATCTGCACGATCGTTCCGCTCCAGAGCTTCCATAAGAGGAAAACATGAAAACGGTTAGTAATAAGCGGATACCGGCACTTACAAGTTTGAACTTCGAGAGTGTTAACAACATAGTGTGAAAACACAACTCTAATTCTTACAAAGGTCGTTCTGAACCGAGTCCCACAAGTGAGATAACGCGATGTACCGAAGTACATCTACGGTTCGGATGAGTCGCTGAGGTACACCGAAGCATCACCTCACGACTGTAGACCGTTTGAGACACCATAAGCGTAATCCACGGGGAGTTACCGAAGTGACCGCCGGGGTCGTTGAGGTTGACCCTGGCAGGTTTCCATTCAATCACAGAGGATCACAATTGTGAACCTCTCATAAATGTTCTCGACTGATTGCTAAGATCTGTGAAGGACTCGATAACGTACCACTAATGTTCTTATTATTGAACACCAAGTGATGAAATGTCAAGTGTACCTAAGAGATCTTTTGATGAATCTCGGGCTCTAGACTCAATAGTGCGTTTTGGTTTTCTGAGCCCGAGAGACTAGGGAGAGGGTCTCCTTCTTCAATACCAAGAATCTCTAAGAAAAGCCGATAGTTTATGTAGGGTTCCCCGTGAGAATGAAACAAGCTTCTGTTGAGAGAAACTTGAGTGGCTAAGAAGGTTTAGTGCATGCGTCTCTGGGTCCATGACGACTTTTAATCTTCAATACCGGGTACAAAGTGACAACCAAGTAGCATATGAATTGAACCTTATGCGCCCTAAGTTGAATAATCTGGAAGGCTATTTCTTTTCACCATTTTCTTTGCATTTCTTTTTAATTCTTCAACTCCTTCTTTCTCCGATTCTCATTTTCTCCTTTTTACAATCATACCTAAGGACTTCTAATTCTAACTATTTGTAGTGTCCTTGGGTAGATCCCTCCGGCTCTGGCGGATCATAGGACGGTTATTCCTAACCTTAATCACCTTATAACTCCATTACCATAAAACCATTTTCAAGAAAATCTCTCGTAGTGTTTGTGAATGAGAAACATTTTGTACCACTGTGAGAGTTTTATCTTTTAGCATAAATACTCCCCCTCAACATGTGCTTAAGAGTTTTGACAGAAATCTGCACACGTGAGGAAAGAGCGCACTTTAAATTGATCGACTCAAGATAGACAATTCCCCGCGAGACACGGTTACGTTGAATACTTAAAGAGTTACATTGTCAGCTTTTAGGTGACAACTAGCTCTAATAACTATCTTGAAGGTGTGGACAAACCTCAAAAGGTTGTCAAACCTATCAAAGATCATGTCTACCAGGAGTTTCTCGAATGGTACATTCTACTCGGACAAGTCCTTTGCGAGAAACGTTTACATCACTAGCGAACTAGCTTGAAATTATTACCCATCCAGGACAAGTCTTTTCGAGTTACTAACAGTTAAGATCTCGTCAATTCGTTGGTTAAGTCTATAGCACAAAGATTCATTTGCAGTTACACAACATATTTCTTATCACATAAATTTTCTCCCCCTCAAAAATGGCATATGAGTGTTATTTTTTAAGAAATGCTGAGAATAAATATGACCATTTTGAGTTTTGTGGGAAGATGACCACTGTGAACAATTTGTGAACAAAGATATTAAGTCAAATAATCCCCCTCAACAAGTGATATAAACGGTTGAGGTTTTGAAAATCATAAGGGGAAGTACTTGTTCTTTTGAGCAAAACCTTGAAAAGTGAAAGGTTTGATAGGTTTTACTCAAAAGTAAGAAGCTTTCGCTCCTTTTATAAGGATTGTGGCACAGAAGCGTACCACATGGTCCTTTATTTACAACAGCGGGTTGTACACTGTAATGTGTGCACAAGCCATAGACATATATATCACACATCCAAAATATTATGAAATAGAAGCAGTTCAAGGGGTACCAAGAATTCCATCAATGTTTCCAGGAATGCGAACTGGGCATTGATAGCCAGCGAGAGCAATCCTGGGACGACATACGTACAAAGCTTTCCAGTATCCTGAACTGATCCCTTCGATACAACCTTTCATCAATCATGGTGATGATCCTCTTCACATCCCTTCTTTCCTTTGAATTCCATCGCTTTTTAGACCCAATTCCTTCATGAATATCCTTCAACCTATAAGCTAATCCGTCCCTAACCTTCTTCAATGTGTGATCCCCAAACTTGTGAAGATCGCTACACGCCATCAAGCGAGTTCGTAGTGTTTCACTATGGTAAACCACTCCGAATGGTTGGCTGATGAGTGTGTATTGTGAAAGCTGGTTGATGTCGGGAAGATCTAGCTGAGGTGGAGTGAAGTTGACACGGGTATGATATGATTCAACTGCGAGCTGGAGATCTTCTACACGTTCTTTGATGACTATGCGTCAGATGAAGATAAGCAAGGACTTGATGAATTCACGTTGTACTTCAAATCGAAAATGTCTCATGCGACCCTGTACTTTGGCAAGGTACATGTCTTCAATGTCGTTGAGAGACAAATTCTCAAAGTCCGCTTCAGAGAATGCATAATCTCTTTCGTCTTGCCTTTTGACCACAATATTCTTGAGAAAAGTGTAGTCCCATTTGGACGAAAGGTCAACATGTTTGATGGCAACGATATTCTTAGTACTTGAACACTTCATGTTGAGACTTCGAACTTTGCAGCCGTAGTAGATTCTTAGGCGTTCGGCCAATGGTGAATCCCATACGGTGCATCACGGTCATACTCTTCCACATTGTTGGAGAACATGTGGTTAGCTCTTTCCTCGATGGCTATACAAATTAGAGTATATGGTCACGGGAATGGAAGTGTTAAGGATGTAGCGTATTTCCTTGAACCATCGCCACCGTGAAGAAGAAATTCCAAGTCTTTGTTGAAGAAATATCTGAATGGAATCCTAGGTTGACCTGCTTGGCCAATTGTTGGCAAAGGTTTGGACCAGTCGGTGTAATATGGAGGATTATCCCGTTTGGTGAAGTCGATGTTTGCTTCTGGGTTGAGCCAATCCATGTTGTTAGACATGGCTCGTGCTATATTATCAAGGTGATACTCAACTTCTATAGCACTTTCCGAGCTGTCTTTTAGCAGTTGAAATGCTTCATTCTTGATTCGCTTCAACTCGGATTTCGTTATCTTTTTCACACGGAATTTTTCTTGCAGTAGTTTCGCATGCTCCAATGTACTACTTTCTGCCACCTCTTGACCTTCAGATGGGTAGGGAGTGGAATCAACAAGCTTCAAGAACCATTCAAATTCAGTGTTATCCTCGTCCAGCCATGATAAGACGTCAGTCATAGGCGCCTTCTTCTTCTTTTTCTTAGGCCTGGTTGAAGATTCTGGTTTCTTAGCTGTGTTAGGAGAGATGGGTTGTTGTTGTGGCTCAGGAATTTCCTCATTGTCACCACCCGTATACTCAAAGTGATCACTGGTTTTCGAGTGCAGGGTGGTGTCTCGGAATCTGAGGTTTTCAGTTGATGAGCGAGGAGGGATCTTTGTTGAGTGGAGTCCTTTGAGGTGGAGGCGCATTGAGTCTTGAATGGAGGATGATTCACCAGACTTCTTCGTGCGTTTGGGCTCGTTATCCTTATCTTGATCTTTGTCTTCGTCGTCTCTTGAACGCTTTAGGCCTTACGCTTCTTCTCTGTATGCTGACCTAAGTTGGTATTCCAGCAATGCTTCAAACAATTTAGCTTCGTGGGAGGCAAATGTTGAAGAGCGTTTCGACATTTGAGCTACTAGCCGGTTCACCAATTCATCATCACGAAAAAATTGTGGATTCAAGTGGATTGATGCTCAAATTCATTGGAGTTGATTTCATGGCTTGCTTGGCTAGATGTAAGAGATTCGGATAAAGTTGTCTGGTATACATCTCCTTTGTCAGTTTAGGGACGACCTCCATGAGGAACTTGTGTGAGTATCCTTTGATCATCTCGTCCATGCTCCCTTGAAGATCATCTTTCATGAGCTTCTGGACATACTCCCTTTCAACTTGCATCTTGTCATTCTCATCATGAAGATACGTTATCTAATCAGCGAAAAATTCACTTTTGTAGAGTATGTCTTTCTTTCCGACCGCTTGACAGCTTTAACGATTCGAGTCTTTGCATGAGAGATCCAAGATGCAGTTGGCTTCTTCATGACGGATGTGGATCTGGTTGGTCTTTTGATGGTGGTGGTGAAGAGTGAGAAGAAGAATCGATGTGAAGAGACATGAGGATACTCGGGGTCCTTAGGAGGTTCCGAGGTTTTCTCCTTGGGACGTGTTGGACTGTCTAGAAGAAGCTTATCATAATCGGGCGTCATCATCTTTTTCCATACTTAGTCGTATCATCAGTCTTTGTTTCATCACCAAAAGTCTTTTCCTTTTCTGGTTCTTCAAAGTCATACTCAAGAGTGTCCTCCACACGTGTTTGTTGTTGTACCAAAGTGGTGGCACGGATCCTTATAGGGTTGATTAACCGAATCGGGGACCTGGTGAAGGTTTAGCTCCACCACTCGACCCTCCGGGGCCACCCATTTGTTCTTTAGCAAATTCTTGTGCGACGTGTTGAAGTCTAATGAATTTGAACTTTTTCTGTAATCAAAGTCTAGTTGCTCTTCATCTGAGCTTTCTTCATAAGGCACAAGTACTGGAGTCTTCCCTTTTCCTTGGTCAGTTGGAGGACTAGGAGGTTTAGATACCGTTGTAGTGTCATCTTTAGCAGTTTTAGAGTAGAAAGTCTCTTCATCGATGCGGTACCTCCGAGTCCTCGTCAATTAGCTTTCTCTGCGGTTCGTGCTTAGGTACGGAATAGGAATAGCTTCCTTGGCGAGGAACTGTGCTCTTCGTGGAGGATTCCTCCTGGGAACTTCCTCGACTCTCGTGCTTGCCGCACTTCCTCCTCGCTTCCTCTTCTCCGGTTTCCTTGCGGGTGTACGAGAAGATTTTTCATCAACAAATCCAACTTTGTTCTCTTCTACAGCAACCAAATATCTTTTATAAGAGTAGAGCTGCTTGAGTTCATCGAGAGAAGGTGATCGGCAACACAAAGCACCTTGTTTCTTGGTAGTTGACTCCTTAAATCCGATGTAAGAGTGGGTTCGGAACATGTCGAGATTGTCGGGGTCATTGATTCTTTGGGAATATCGGGTTATACCCAAGTGCTCTCTGGATCAACAGCTTTAGTGTATCGATGTAAGGAATCTTTGAGCCAAGCTTTTTGAGGAATGTCATCATGTAATCCCAAATCAGAGCTTCAACTTTGATGTGCTTCATGTTGATTAGAGCCCAAAAGATTTGCAGTTCCATGAGCTTGGGATGCTCATAGCCGCTGGCCACGACTAGAAATGGATTTTGTGATGATGATATAAAGGGTTCTCCAAGGCCGGGGATGTTCTTAAGATCCACGTGAGAATGCTTAATGATAACCCTGAAACTCGTCATACCCAATATCAATCAAGAATTGTAGAACCGTCTCGCCAATTCAAAGTAGGTGCAGCGAGAGAATTGAATTGGTATGATGTCGGGAATGAGGAGAAACGCCCGTAAGTCTGCAGGAGTGATGGTGAGTTGCTTGTGATTGAGCGTCACTATCACAGCATTTTGACCTTTGACCATCTGCATTGTATTCCAGAATTGCCGTATGTAGATTTACGGAACAGATGGCGAGTTGGTGAGCATGTTACGATAGGGATGATTCTTGAATATCCACTGCAATGAGACAAGAAGATTCCGGGCAGGTGAGAGTTTCAAAGTCAACTCTGAGATTGTTCTTTCCAATCTTCATTAGATAGCCATGTGGGAAGATATCAGCAATGGTGAGAACATTTGGTGCTTCCACATTCATTTGAGCAGCAATGTCGGATGATGCAAATAACATTAGCCAATATAACCAACATATCGAAAGACATAATGTTAGTCAACAGAAGGTTTTATTATCTAATTATTGAATGTGCAATGTCAATAATAGTTACAAGTCCAAAGTCACTTGTTTGTTCAATAGTCCAATGACGTCGCGATAAGTTTCGTGAGTTAGTTAACTTTAAGTTTTAAAGTTTATGTTATCACTTATTTAACACAACATATTGAACGTTTAAGTTTATTAGTGACATTATTGGTTTCGTGAAGTTATGATTTATTTATTTACAAGTTTGCACGCGTAACAATTCATAATGAAGGTTTGATCAAGGCTTATGCGTAGAAATGGTAGCTTATGCGTAAACAGGAGAAATATACGCGTAGACGCAAGCTTATGCGTAGGATCCTGGCTTACGCGTAAGAAATATTATGCGTAGGAAAAGGGGACCTTATGCGTAAGGCTTACTCGTAAGAGTAGACCTTATGCGTAGAGGTCACTGTTTACGCATATCCTTCACAGGATACGCGTAGTCCCTTTGTAGAACCTTACGTACGCCACGCGTAAGATTTCTCTTACGCATAACATGCTACGCGTAGGGTGATCCTTATGCATAGATGGTTAACAACCTTGATTCTGAGTTTTACGAGTAGCAAGCCTGAAATAACATCACCATAACATCAATATTAACATTAACATTCATTCTACAACAGATCATGGCATGAAACTCATCAAACAGTTTATGCGTAAAAAGTCTTACGCGTAAACCAAAACCCTAATAGTTCAAAGATTACGCGTAAGATTTTTAGCCACAGGAATTATACCAAAGTTTTTCTGGTGATTTTTAGATGTTGTGTGAGTGCAATAACCAAGTTTTAACATAAAACTCTCAATGAATCAAAAATACCCAAAAGCGAAGAACATTAAACCCTAATTTCTAATTTGCAATCAATTAGTGTTTCTGGGTTGTTTTAAAGCCTGGAAATCATTAATTCATCATTATAACAACATCATACAAAAATCTTTTTGACCAAAGACATTCACATTTGAAAACACCCAAACCACGCATAAACCCTAGTTTTCCAGATTCAATCAATACATGTTTCTGGGTGTGTTTTGTGTTTAAGAATCGTATTAGTGATGTAAAATAACCGTTTTGACACAATCTTTTTAACCACTAACACACAAAACATGATCATGTGTTCTAACCCTTACGCGTAAAACACAAAAGTCTTTGAATCTTAAGTTTTAACCGTTGGATTCGCATGAAATTCAAAACCATTGTTTAAAAACTTGTTAGGAACACAAAATCACTTACAAATTGAAGATCAGATAACCGGATTTGAAGAAGGATTTTTGTGCGTAGGATTTGTTTGGTTATGAGTAATAAATGTGTGGATTATGTTAGGTGGAGGTGTTTTTATTAAAATAACTTTAATCTTTAGGCAGTTTTAGTCCCTCCACATTTTCCATTTTCATCCAAAGCCTTTTAACTTCCATTTTGGTTACCAAACGAAGGATTTTAAGACGGAAACTTGACAACACTCCCCCTCGACTTAAGAAATAATGAAAGTTTATAAATTTTAGTCTGAGGAGTGTCAGAAACCATAAATGTGACCACCATAATTTAAAGAAACAACCGGGATAGGCTAACATGCAAGTACACAGCTATTTTGAAACAGTTAAGTATTTATTTTCTCCCCCTCAACACTTGATCGGAAAAATACTGAATTTTGAAAGATTAGAGTGTTGACGGAAGAAATGTACTTTCCATGTTGAAAGAAAAATAGATAGAAGAATATTTTTGTTGTTTTATCAGGTTTAATATTTCTGTATTTTGTTTTTGAAAAAATATTTACAAAAGAGATTTTGGTGTTTGACTGGTTTTTAAGAATGTTTTAAGAGTTCATCCAGTTCCTCTTGAGTCAAACACCGCATACCAATCCGGTGGACCAACTCATTAAACCTAGCGGGAGGCAAGGCTTTGGTGAGCAGATCTGCCAATTGGTATTCTGTACCCACGAAGTATAATTCAACAGTACCATGTTCCACGTGGTCCTTGATGAAATGATATCGAAGATCGATGTGCTTTGACTTTGAGTGTTGAACTGAGTTGCACGAAATTGCAATAGCACTCCGATTGTCGCTGTACATCGGGATTCTGTCAAATACGTAACCATAGTCTTTGAGTTGTGTCCTCATCCAAATGACTTGAGCACAACACGCCGACATGGCTACATATTCCCGCCGGTTGAGGACAACGACGTACAATCCTGCTTCTTCGATTGCCATGACACCAGTTTATCACCAAGAAATTGTAGAGCTCCCGAAGTACTTTTACGTGAATCTAAGCATCCTGCGTGGTGGCGTCTGAAAAAGCTATTAGTTCAAAGCAAGAATCCTTTGGATACCAGATACCCAAATTAATGGTTCCCTTGATGTATCGGAGGATTCTTTTAGCCTCTAAGAGGTGGGTTTCAGTTGGTCGCGACTGATAACGGGAGCAAAGATAAACGGCAAAGACAATATCAGGTCTGCTGGCTGTTAGATACATGAGAGACCCAATGATACTACGGTATTTGGTAGGGTCAACCAATTTCCCATGTAAATCAGCGTCCAGCTTCTTGGTATGTGCCATTGGTGTGGCATAAGTATCACAAGTATTCATTCCGAATTTGTTAAGAATTTCAAGGGCATATTTGGACCGACTCAAGAAAATACCACGGGGTGATTGATGAACTTGTAGTCCTAGAAAGAACGTGAGTTCACCCATCATGGACATTTCAAAATGTTTCTTCATTAGTTTTGCAAAAGCGATTGAGTACTTTTATGAGTTGACCCAAAAATGATGTCATCCACATAAATTTGAACAATTAAAATATGTTTCCAGTGATATTGTATGAAAAGAGTTGGGTCAACCGAACCTTTGGTAAAATTATTGGCAATGAGGAAAGATGATAGCTTATCGTACCATGCCGGAGGAGCTTGTTTGAGACCATACGAGCTTTGTTGGTTTTTGTAAACATGGTTCGGAAGCGCGGGATCAACGAATCCTTCGGATGGCCGACATAAACCGTTTCTTCGTTTGACCATTCGAGCGTTTGACGTCCATCTGAAAGACCGTTATGTTCATATGGGCTGCGAACGCCAGAAATATCCGAACGGCCTCAAGACGAGCAACCGGAGCAAATGATTCTTCAAAGTCAATACCCTCTTCCTGTCTATAACCCTTAGCCACCAAACGTGACTTGTTTCTGATAACGTTCCCTTCAGCATCCAATTTTTTCTGATAACGCCTAAAATGAACATGTTTTTAGTAGCGTTATTGTTAGTTTTGTGCATGATAATCGGCTATATTTACTCATAACTGTTGCAAAAGTGCAAAGATGCGTATTGTGTATGTATATGTAGCCAGGTATCACGAATAATGAAGAAATGAAGTTTTATGCACATTTGGAAGATTCTCGAGGAAGGAAGTCGAGCTAGGAAGTTTTTGGATTCAATGATTGGGAAGCACAATGATTTCTAAGTATCTACAGCAAGGAAAGATCAAGTTTTGCCTTGGAAATCATCAACGAGAGCAAAAAATGAAGCGTATAGGCAAAAAGTCAAAACAGCATAAACCCAGCCGTTCGGTCACAACCCGTAACCGGATCCGGTGGCGTTGGTCAAAATGCAACCGATCGGTTGGAGTCAAAACGATCCGGTTTCTAGCGCTAGATTACACAAAGTTGCATTTATTGTTGCCTTAACTCCCCATAATCATTGGAGTCCGATCATTTCTTGATATTTACTTGTTGGGAACGTTTTTGGACAGTTGAGCAAGCACATTTGGCTATATAATGAACCTAGTCCTAGTTTACTAGGTGTGACACAACCAAAATTGTATTAGTTTACACCTAAACTAATACCAACCATATTATTCAGCCCAAAAGCTTAGTTCTTACTGAAAAACGTCCATGAGCAAGGAGGGAACAATTCTCATCCATAGTTTTGGTAGTTTGAGTTGTATGCGGTGAATCTAGGTGATTGGAGGCACGTGGTTGCTACAATCTACGAATTCTAATTCTTGTAATCACAAAAGTTTAGGTATTCTATGAACTTTGTTATGGAATTATATTCTCTTGAATTGTTGGAATTACTTTGTTATGACTTGTGTTTAGTTATTATTATTATCATGGAGTAGTTTTGGGATATACTTGTGTGTTGGGATGTAATTAATCATATTAGTGTTCTCAAAATGTGATGCATGTATATATGATCTTGTTTAAATGAGTTTGTTAGAAAAATACTAGTCT
This sequence comes from Chrysanthemum makinoi, assembly GCA_910596185.1. Taxonomy (NCBI): domain Eukaryota; kingdom Viridiplantae; phylum Streptophyta; class Magnoliopsida; order Asterales; family Asteraceae; genus Chrysanthemum; species Chrysanthemum makinoi. The sequence goes on from OU343225.1 coordinate 95,999,835, forward strand.
TGGTTTGATTTGTTGATAAAACATGTTTTAAGAAAAAGGACCGAAAGGATTTCTCTTGTGTTTTATTCCAAAAGTGAAGTGACAAACTAGTATGGGGATATGGTGATTGACAACCACCATGTTTGCTTATTAAAACAAGACTAGGAACATTTTCATCCTTAAAAGGTCGAAAGATTCGTACGAACAAATTTAATAAGAACATGTTGCAAACAAATGGAATTTCTATAGGATAATCATTGGGATAAGGACCGAAAGGATTACCCAAATGTTTTTGTTCTTAAGATGATTTTTACAAACATATACCATGGTTGGGGAATCATTTGCTTATGATTTGTGCATCATATTAAGAGTAAACACCAAACCTTCATGAACACTATTTATGGTTGATTATAGACTACACACAAGTATAAATATATATATATATATATATATATATATATATATATATATATATATATATATATATATATCTTATTTGAATTTCACTAGAACATAATTATTTGAGGAAGCCTTGACAAGCTTTCTTGTTGGAATCTTTTCAAACAAATCAATTTCAAACACAAAATCCCTTGGGACGATCTCGACTTACCAAACTTTGCTATTACGGACGAGTATACTTGCTCGTATGTGTTAATAGGTTAGACGGTTAAATCGTGTTTATAAATTTTTAAAACTTGCACCAACGTAGCACATCAAGTTTTTGGCGCCGCTGCCGGGGATTTTCTTTAATTTTCTTTAATTTTATTTGATTTTCTGTAAAATTGGTAGTATTGGAATTAAAATTGTTGAAAAGTAAAAAAAAAAAAAAAGTTTTGGTTACAAACTAACCGATTCGGTTGGTGATCCAACCGAATCCGGTTAGACTTTATGTGTAATTTTTAGTTGCGATTTTATTGTTCTAGTTTTTTTTAGTTATTTGTGTTATGGTTCCTAGAGTAATTCTTGTCATTTTAGATTCTATTTGCAGATTATGTCTTGTAGTTTAATTATTTCTTAGATTTATTTTCATTTTCTTTACATTTATTTATTTATTAGTTAATTAAGTTTTAGTTTAATTTCAGTTTTAATGGTTAATGATTAGATAGTAATATTTTTCAGTTATATGTTTAATTGTTTTTATGATAGATTTTAATTGGTAGTTAATTAAGTTTTAGTTTAATGGGTTTTATTATTAAGTTATTAAATTGTTGGTTTATGAAGAGTTTTTATTAATTAGAGTTTAGTACATCTTAATGACTCCTTAATTGCATTTAAATTCTGTTTTAATAAATTAAAAAAAAAATTCGATCAAACCGATGGTTTGCAACCCAAACGGATCGGTTCGACTTTCGACTTAGTTATTTCAACCAACCGATTCGGTTGGTGAGCCAACCGAATCCGGTTGGAGTTTCTGTGTTGATTTTTATCATTTTTAGATTTTGAGTTTTAACTTACAGAGTTAATTGCAGAAATCGTCCTTAAGGTTTGGCCAAATTGCAGGTTTCGTCCCAAATAGTTTGAAATTGCATAAACCATCCCAAAATCAAACCTTTTTGCAAATTTTGGTCCCTGGCTTTAACTGCCGTTAAGTTTTTTTCGTTAGAATTAACATGTTAGCCCTTTTGGCCAAAAAATCTTTGCATAGTTCATCCTTTGGCCAAAAACTTTGCGAGTACATCCTTTGGCCAAAACTTTTGAGTTCATCCTTTGGCCAAAAACTTTTGCTGAGTTCATCCTTTTGGCCAAAAACTTGTCAGAAGTACATCCTTTGGCCAAAAATTTTTGCAGAATTTCATCCTTTGACCAAAAATTTTTGCTTGAGTTCATACTTTTGGCCAAAACTTTTGCAGAGTTCATCCTTTTGGCCAAACTTTTGCAGAGTTCATCCTTTTGGCCAAAAACTCTTGTAGCTTTCATCCTTTTATACATTTTCATATGTTTTTAATCGTCTTCATCCATTTTATGCGTTTTTGTCCGGTTTTATACGTTTTTCTTATGCGTTTAATACGTTTTCGTTTATTTTTATACGTTTTCATCCCTTTTTTTGCGTTTTTGTTCGTTTTTAACCGTTTTTGTACTATCTCAACAAATTGAAATTTTTTTCAAAAAGAAAAAAAATTTAAAAATAAAAAAATTAGTTTTTTTTCGCAAATTTGAAAAACAAATTCCAAAAAATTTTGAAAAAGAAAATTGGAAAAAAAAATCCGAAAAAAGAAAAAAAAAATCCAATATTTTTTTTGGCCAAATTTGGAAAAAAAAATTCCAAAAAATTTTTTCAAAAAGAATTTCGAAAAAAACAATTTAGAAAAAAAATTCCAAAAAATTTTGAAAAAGAAAATTGGAAAAAAAAATCCAAAAAAATTCCAAAAAATTTTGAAAAAGAAAATTGGAAAAAAAAATCCAAAAAATTTTGAAAAAGAAAATTGGAAAAAAGATTCCAAAAAATTTTGAAAAAGAAAATTGGAAAAAAAATCCGAAAAAAGAAAAAAAAAATCCAATATTTTTTCGTAAATAATTTTTTTTTCAATTTCTTTTTGAAAAAGAAAATTGGAAAAAAGATTCCAAAAATTTTGAAAAGAAAATTGGAAAAAACATCCGAAAAAAAATTTGGAAAAAAATTTTTGGAATTTTTCTAAATTGTTTTTTCGAAATTCTTTTTGAAAAAAAATTTTGGAATTTTTTTTCCAAATTTGGCCAAAAAAAATATTGGATTTTTTTTTCTTTTTTCGGATTTTTTTTTTCCAATTTTCTTTTCAAAATTTTTGGATTTTTTTCAAATTTGCGAAAAAAATCCAATTTTTTTTTTAAAATTTTTTTCTTTTGAAAAAATTTCTATTTGTTGAAATAGTACAAAAGCGGTTTAAAACGAACAAAAACGCATAAAAACGGATGAAAACGATATAAATAAAGCAGCGTATTAAAATAAAACGAAGATTTAAACGAAGAGAAAACGATAAAAACGGACAAAACGCATAAAAATGGATGAAGTCGATTAAAACATATGAAAATGTATAAAAAGATGAAAGAACTACAAGAGTTTTGGCAAAAGGATGAACTCTGCAAAAGTTTTTGGCCAAAAGAATGAACTCTGCAAAAGTTTTTGGCTAAAATTATGAACTCTGCAAAAAATTTTGGCCAAAGGATGAACTCTGCAAAAGTTTTTGGCCAAAAGGATGTACTCTGCAAAAGTTTTTGGCCAAAATGATGAACTCTGCAAAAGTTTTTGGCCAAAGGATGAACTCTGCAAAAGTTTTTGGCCAAAAGGATGTACTCTGCAAAGGTTTTTGGCCAAAGGATGAACTCTGCAAAAGTTTTTGGCCAAAGGATGAACTCTGCAAAAGTTTTTGGCCAAAGGATGAACTATGCAAAGATTTTTTGGCCAAAAGGGCTAACATGTTAATTCTAACGAAAAAGTAACTTACTTGGCTGATTAAAGCCAGGGACCAAAATTTGCAAAAAGGTTTGATTTTGGGACGGTTTATGCAATTTCAAACTATTTGGGACGAAACCTGCAATTTGGCCAAACCTTAGGGACGATTTCTGCAATTAACTCTAACTTATATTTTTAGTTTTGTTAAGTGTCTTAACTTGTTTAGTATATGTTTCTATAGTTTGTTCTTGTTTTACTAACTCTAACGCTAATAATTCGGATTTTGTTTTGTTTTGCTTTGTCAAGTTTGTCTAGTAATATGGATAGTTTGAGCGGAATCTCGGAATACCTTCGTACTTTGGATGAAATGTTCAAGGATACCGGAAGTTCACTGGAAAATATTGGAGGTATCTTGGAAGAAAATAAGAAAGATTTGGGGATTGATACGGTTAATATGGAGGAAACGGGTGAAAACAAGGTTCAACTACCCAAGAAGGGAAGAGTCATAGTGTTCACACAAGCACCTTTAACGGTGTATGATTCGCCACTAATGAGGTTTGGAACGCCTTGTAGTGTGGAAGGAGTAAGTGCTTGGGACGCGCAGCTTAATATGGCTTATGGAGAAAACTACATTTTGGAGAAGGTTCTTGATGAAATTGGTCATGTACGTTTGTACTATGAAGCATATGAAAGAAGGATGGTCAAAAATCTGAAGGTCAATATTCATGGACACATTTTTGAAACGGATTTTGTTGTGTTAGAAGAATGGAATGCGGATGAACCTAATGTGTGTTTTGGTCGAGATTTTCTTGTCACGACCAAGTGTCAAGTAGATTTTGCAATGGGAGAAATGAGGATTAATATAACTGATTTGGAAGAAGGAAAAGGAGTAAACGAGATGCTAGTGGAAGTTTGTGCAAACATGGAAGAGAAAGAGGTGGAAGTAGTTAAAATGGGAAAGGCAATCGGAGAAAACTTCATCAAACAAACTAACCCCAACAACAACCTCCACCACCAAAAATGATTCCACACCCTCATCACCTACCACTACTTTCAAACCCTTAACCGACAAACAAAAAGAAGCTATTTTAGAAAACCTAGAACAAAAGTTTCTTGAGCTTAATGAAAAGAAACCGGTGATAGAAGTACTCCAAGATTATGTGATTTACCGTAAGAAGTTGGATGCATTGATGCTAGCAAGGGCTAGGTTGGAAGATAAGAATCTCACGGAGGAGGAGCGAGATCGAATTTTGTTTAGAGGCATGCCAAGGAAGGAAAAGGATCCGGGTAATTTTGTGTTGCCAATCAAAGTGAATGGGACTACACCAGTTTATGCTTTAGCCGATACGGGGTCAAGTGTTAATGTGATGCCGTATCCATTGTTTAAGACTTTAGGACTAAGTAATCCGCAACCTAATCATTCGAAGCTTACTATGGCGGATAATTCTCAAGCGAAGGCAATGGGAGAGGTGAAGAATGTGAGAGTGCAAATTGGCTATCAATCGTATTTGGCCGATTTCCTTGTCCTAGATATTACGGTGGACAAGAGTTTACCACTACTATTGGGGAGACCATTCCTACGAACGTGTGGTGCGATTATAGACATGGGAAGAGGCACAATGACTATTGATGATGGGATTTCAAGGCAAACATACGACCCAAAACCAAGAGGACCATCTTTGGAATTTATGGAGGAGTTAGAGTTAATGGAAGCAGATGATGATTTAACATGTTTTGAAGTGAGACGTGATGTCCAAGGTAACCCAATGTACGGACCGTTAGCTCCGCCTTATTTTGATATAGAGGACGAAATAGAACGTGCGTTAGCGGTTGAAGCTTTCTATAACCCATTCAAAAACATACTAGTTTACAAAAAGTTGACCGACTTTTAGGTTCTTTACCGGTGCAACTTAAGAATTTGGAGTGGAGACCCGAAGGGTCGGGGACTTACAAGAGACAAACCGGAGATGGAGTATGGCATGTTAAGTTCGATATACTATGTCCGGACGGAAGAAGATTCATGAGAAAGTTCAAAACTTTTGAAACGTTCCGTGAGTTGACCGGAAAATTTCAAAGTGAGAACATCCTTAGACAAGAGTATTTCGAGGAATTCTAAGGAGAAGACAAAGAACCATAATAAACAAGCAATTATTTGCTTGAATTTCATGAACTACTTATTTTTGATTTGATGCATTTAGGATTTTTGTTTCTTATTTTTTTTTTATTGAGGTAATTTGGTTAATGCATTATAACTATGAGTTTTGAGTTGAAGTTTGGTTTAGTATGATGATTTGAGTTTTTAAGATTGGATGATTGTTTAAAATTTCAATGGTGGATGAATGTTGTGTGAATCTTTAACAGGATTTTTAAGCAAAAATTTTGTTGCTTGGAAGGTAAATGCCTAAGTAACATGTAAAAATGAAAAATTTGGCAAAATGCAAACCGAAACGGTTGTGTCCACGACTGAACCGGTTGCATTCAAGTATAAAAACCAAAAATTCACTTTTCCAGAAAAAAACACACACACACTAATTCTCCAGTGGGTTTTGCAAAATTCGTCCAAGAGAAGTTGATTGAAGGTTGTTTAAGTTGTAGGAAAACATCATGGCACCCAAACAAGTAAGCATCTACATTCAATTAACTCAATTAAGGTTTAATTAGAGCATTTGATTCGAATTGAATATTAGGTCACCAATTTGGGGGTTTTTGTTATAATTCGAATTAAGTTGTGATATTTTAGGATTGAGTGGGTAATTGATATAGGAGTGCATTGCAAAATGAATTGTATTGATTGATTCACCGTGGAATGAATACTAGATGATTGAATTTTCGGATTTAATTGGGTTGTGCTAGTGAATCAAGATAAGTTGCAATTGGTGATTCCTAATGATAGATGATGTGTTTTTAAGAGTGATAGATGCCACGTTTATTGGTTAGAACTAATGATTGAAGGATATAGGTTTATCAAGTTGAGTTCTAAGATGATGAATGTATGATGTTTGATGATTTGAAAAGCGAATTTAGAGTAATTCAAGGATGTGGAAATCATTGAGGATGATAGAATGCGATCTAGGAGTGGATTGGTCTTAGAAAATTCGAGTGTATGAAGGTTTAAGAGGCAAAAGCCTTATGCAGACTGCATAACCGATTCGGTTACGCATTGCAACCGAACGGTTGGATTTTGGTCATATGAGTAACCGATTCGGTTTCTCAGCAACCGAATCCGGTTATGGTTTCTGTGTTGAAAATTTTTGAAATTTTGAAATGGATCTTAGAGGGTTCCATGAACCTTCTTGTTTGTTCTAACACTCTTATATGGTCTTATATTTGTGATTTCTACAGAGAATTATTGTAGGTAGCTCAAGCGAGGAGATTCCAATGAACCGCTTGTTACGAAGTTTTGTCAAAGGAACGAGAAGAAGAAAGTTAAGTATAGTGTGAAGACGGAGGCAAATGTCAAGGTTCAAAGATCTCACCGACGGGGAGAAACATGCTTTTCAGGAAAGGTTGTCGAAATTGCAACATAGGACATGTTTGGTTCCGAGGGTGATTGATTGGGATTTGTTTGCGGAGTGTGATTGTGAAGTTGAGTTAAGAGGAATGATGCGAACATCTTATGTGTATCCAGTGGATGGAGATTCGTTCAATGATTTTTCATGGGAAAGAGCATTTAGCGTCGATGAAGTGGTCTATCAGAATGGTGTAGGAGTTCTTTTCAACCATGTATTTTGAAAGAAAGGTGAATGTTCGAAACTTGATGAAGGAAATTTGTGTTTGGTTTAGGCTTTGTGGAAGGGATCATGCTTACACTTTGCTAGATTTTGGCGTGGCTCTTGGTTTGTATGAGCCACATGAGGTTAATCATCGATTATTTGAAGCTCACTTTTCTAGGCTTCGGAGGTTTGAAAAAGACTATCCTAGTATTCCCGCTTATTGGAATCAAGTGGGAGATCCTTCTTGCGTAGGAGAGGAATGCCTCAACCATCTGGAATCCATTGATGAGGATACTTCACAAGTTGATAGTGACCGGGCCATTTAATAGATTTGGAAGCGAGGAAAACCGGACTTATGGGTTATGATGATGCTAGAAAACTAAGGACGATGTAATGAGTTTGAGATTGCTGAGTATTTGTCTAGGAGGGCCCGGAATCAAGACAATAGCCACATTGTGGAGGACATTTTGAGACAAGATTGGCGAAGAATCTTGGGTATTATGTTGATGAAGAATTGGCTAAGTGTGGAAGCAAAGTATAGTGATGCGTGGACTGCACAAGGTTTTGGTAACGCTTTGAATAGGAGATTGAAAACCTTGGGGTTATGGATTGAACCAAAACAACAACAACAACCACCACCGGTATACCAATGGAGAACGTGAAAATGGAATGCGTCCAAGTAGTTTTGATTCAGGTTGGGGAGAGTGGAACCAACATTTAGATGAGATTCAATGTAGGGATGTGTAGAGAGACTCGATGATGTTGAGAAACAACTACATCAATGATTATTCCATGCCTATCTTTCAACACATGGCTCGTGAAGCCAATACGAGTTGCCACCACAATCCACCCAATGTTCCACCGTATCCTTTCCACTTCTTATCTGGACCCTATCCGTATCCATATCACTGGTACGCACCATTTCCTGATCCAGTACCCCCATATGGTCGATTAACTGAGGTTGGTGGAGCAAGCTACGATGTTGGAGGATCGTCATCGGGAGTTGGAGGAAAAGAAGAAGGAGAGTGGATTGGAGATTGTGGAAGAAAACTACGTAACCGAAAGTGATGATGATGAGTATGATGATGAAGAAGGGGATGACATGGCGAGGACGAGTGATGTCGTGGATCATTCGTGATTTATGGTTTCAAAGACAATGGTTATGATGTGTTAAACAATATTATTTCTATCTCTTTAGGATGATTAACATATTTTGCTTGGTTTTATCTAGTTTTAGTAGCATTTGGATTGTTTGTTTTGTGTATTAGTGTTGCGCTTTTTTGTTTGCAGGGATGGATGTGTGGAAGCTTATTGATGGTCAAATGTTTGGAGTTGGATAACTCACATGCTTTCTTATGACCCAATATGCGTATTGTATATTCTATCCCATGGTATCTTTTGACTATTTCTTTTTCCCATTTTCTTTACTTTGAAGTTCATTTTATTACATTGAGGACAATGCAAAACTTAAGTATGGGGAGGGAAGAAAATAGGAAAATGATGCGCATTTTTAATTTTTTAGATGACTTTTGGATGCAAGTGATTATAAGAAATTCGCCCTTGATGGTCTAGTTGTTTTCACGCATTATTGATAAATATTAAAAAAATAAAAACTTGGGAATTTCAATGGTAAAATGAGGATTTTTGAAATTTTTTGGATTTGAACCAAATTACGGAAGAAATTCATTTTGGATTCGATAGCATTTTCTAGCATGCATAATAGCCTTTTTCCACACATTTGTGAGGTTTCTTTTTGTATAAAACACATCTTTTGTTTTATATTTGCTATGAGTGTGCCGGTGATTATGTTGATTCTAGAACTAGTACTAGTTATGCATTACGGTTAAAATCACTTTCGAGTGATCTAAATATGTTCAAATGATAAGAGGCATCGTAGGATTTAACCCAAATGGCCTTCCATTTTACATCTAATGATACATTAGCTAACCACATCGGTTAGTTAACCACCCTTATATGGGCCCATTTGTTAGTGCTCATTTTTAGCACTAGATACCCTTAGTACACCCTTTTGAGCCAATCTTTTCTTTTGATAAATCCAGAAAAATACAAAAATATTTTACCCTTTAAACTTTAGCCAACCCTTTTCATGTCTATTGGTTTGTTGCTAGTTGTTTTGGAATGTTGGATCGTTTTTGATGATTATGAAGAAGCTACACTTTGTTTATAGTGTGTACCATTCTCCATCATGGATGAAAGAGACGTCTTTCTCGATTTTTTTTGGTGTATGCTTACACTAAGTGTGGGGAAACTTTGTTATGTTGAAAAAAAAAATTAATGGTTATAGCCAATAGTGGAAGGATGATTAGCCAATGAGCTAAATTGAGTTATACATATTTGTGGAGATCGATATTTGAAGAGGTGAAATAATCATTTTCGGGATTATGGTTTGTATGATGGCTAGCGACATGGAGGTTTAGACTTGATTTTATTTTTCTTTTAACACCAATTTCATAAACTATCCCATGCCTTATCCATACCTTTTATGAACCCTTAGCCTTAACATTATAACCCGAATAAAAGCCCTCTTTGATGAATTTATTTTCTTTGTTTTGATACTTGTACAAGCTTATGGTAAAAAGCATTGATCATGACTAGGCATTGAGTGATTTACATATACCCACCAATATATGAGTGTTGAGTGAATTCTTAAAATCATTCGTGAGGTGTTCTAGTTATGTTATCTAAAGTGTTTGGTTCATTTTAAAAGTTTTTCACATATTAAAAGCAAACCAATGATTATCTCTTTTGGGATAATTGTTCATATGGTATGCGAACGCCAGAAATATCCGAACGGCCTCAAGACGAGCAACCGGAGCAAATGATTCTTCAAAGTCAATACCCTCTTCTTGTCTATAATCCTTAGCCACGGGCGTGACTTGTTTACGATAACGTTCCGCCCGGCATCAATTTTTTTTCCAATTCCATTTTAGACCAATGGCGTAGACCCACTGTTGGTCTTTCAACGATTCCATACTTCAAGCGTTTGAATTGGTTGAGTTCTTCTTGAATGGATTCAATCGGTTATCTTTTGTCATTGCATCCTTAATGTTTTTGGGTTGATTTGGCAGGACGGTGAGTGCATAAATGCAATGTTCACCGTCGTGTGAAGACATTGTCTCTAAGTAACGTGGTGATTCGGGTTGCCAATAATATTTTCCGGAGGATGGTCTTTTGTCCATCTATGTGTAGAGGGTTGATGTTGGTATACGTTGTGCAGATTTTGAGGATTCAAATGACTTGTTGATGATTCGCGACATCCGGTGCAGCGGTTCATTAGCAAGCGGGTTAAAGAACACATTTGGATCAAAATCTGCAGGTGGGGTTACATCATTAAGAACATCATCGGCTTGTTCATCATTGTTGGATGCGGTTTGTTCAACTTGTTGTGTTGGAGTCAACTAGTGCGTCTTCAACGATTTGTTGTTGTAGCAGTGTATGGTATTAGAGTATTATCGAGGTTGAGCATTGGAAGCGCGGATACACACGGGCACGTTCATCAATATCGTCACTGAAACGAGGAGAAAATAGTCTTTCCATTTGTTGACGCGAGTAAGGCGGGCTTGTTCGGTGATGATGGGTTTGTGGAAAGTTTAAGCGGTTATGACCGGGTTCCAAGTTGTTATACTCGAAGCCATTTCATTGAGTTCATCAAATTAGCATGAATCGTTTCCATAACACGCTTTGTCCGACGATTCAGATCGGTAACCTTTAGAATTCTCACAATATCCAATAAAGACTCCAATGTCAGCTTTGGCTTTGAGCTTTCCAAAGTCATCACGATCATTATTAGGATAGCAAAGAGATCCAAAGACATGAAAGTGTTTGAGATTCGGTTTACGGTTGTGGAGAAGCTCAAATGGTGTTTTGTTGTGGCGTTTAATCATTGGCGGTTACGAGTGTAGCATGCGATTGAGCACTTCATTACAAGTAATCTGGAAGTTTAGCATTGATTAACATCGCCGTTATTCCACTAGCGTCGTTTAGTATTTCAAGAACTCCGTTTTGTTCTGTATGCGGGCAATAGATATTTGATGCTCAATTCCCACTTTCTCATAATATTCCCTAAGGATGTGATTCACAAATTGAGTTCCTTTATGCGTTCTAATTTGTCTAACGGTGTTGGGAATTTGAATTTTCGTGAGAAATGATGATCATCACGTGGAGCTTGATCTTTACTTTGAAGAAAATAAACCCAAGTCCATCTGGAGTAGTCATCAACAATTACCAAGATGTAGCGTTTGCCATTTATCGATGCGCAGCGCATGGGCCACACAAATCCATGTGAAGAAGATGAAGCACATCTTTGAGTTGTGTTCCACCTTTGAAGGAAAATGAGCACGCAGTGATTTTCCTTGTTCACAAGTGAGCATAGGTGATCTTTAGAATACGGAATCGCGGGAGACCTTCAGAGTTTGTGTGGGTGCAAGATTGGTGATGGTTTGAAAATTTAGAGGTGATAGCGGCGGTGCCATAGCCAAGTTTTTGTAGATGTAGCCTTTGAGAGTAAACAAATGGGAGATGAAGCGATCATGTCTTGCATGGAGATAGTGTAAAGACTGGATGGCGTTGGCGGACATAAGATCATTTCCTTGAAGATCACGAATGAAACAAGTTTTCTCCCCGAAAGCTACTTCCAAGTCTCCATCACAAAATTGACCAACAGAGAATAGATTGTGACCGAGGCCTTCCACATAATAAACCCAGCAAATTTCGATGTTTCCATTAATGTAATCTCCGTAGCCCATGATAGCTGCGAAGTGATCATTGAATCGGCCGATTGCCAATGAACTTTGAAACAAAGTTTGATAACAGGTTTAAGGTTGCTGTGTGTGGGAACATCCGCTATCAACAATCCAGAGGATGATCGTATCACTGCATTAGACACGGAGGCGACAGGATGGAATAGAAGTAGATGTGGAACCGAAGTGTTAGAGGTTCCTCGGCGGTATAGTTGAAATACACACATAAATGATTTTAGGCATCCATTTAAATCCTAGTGTATTATGTAACCATTTCCGCCATCTCCAACTAGTCTTAGCTTTAATCTTAGTGAATGGGCTAGGTGGTACTACATTCCTAGGAGATGGCTGGAGCTACGAGGGACAGCAATGCGTTTTATAGAATCTAAAGATGGCGGTTTACCAAGCACAGACTTAGAAAGATTAGTGGGCCTAGAGGTATTCGGATTCTTAGGATTCCGTAGCGAGAGATGATAGCTTTAGCAACACATTTGTCATGACATCGAGAATTCATACTTTTACGACAAATAACACAAGGTGCATCAGGTGAATATCAAAAGTAATTAAGGTTTAGCATTTGTTACATCACTATTCCTATTACATTTGCGGGCAATATTTATAGTGAAAGCAACATGAGTCTTATTCATAGTCCTAGGGTGTTCTTCTACTTCAACATTCTTTATTGTTCTTTTCTTAGGTCGCAACTTCCTATTCTTCCTTGTATTGCTCCTAGGTGTGAAGTTGCGGACGTTTGGAAAAGAGGCAACTATTCTTTGTTTGATGAAGGAAGCACGTTAGTAACTTGTGATTTGGCAGTAGGGATTCTAGGTTCACGATTACTAAGTGTTCTGGTGCTATTCTCTTAATCACAGTAGGCGGAAGTTGTTCATACTTTCCTAACATTTCCCTTAACTTAGTGATAGTGTGCACAAATCTTGATTTTGAGCGAAGATTTCGGCAAAATTCATGACTTCTTTAGTGTGTGCAAGATAATGATCAAGTTCGTTTGATGATTCATCACGAGTCTGTTTGAGTAAATCAAATATGACACCATATTCCTTTTAACTTTTGCAAGTTCTTGTTCATATTTTGAGATTTTACACTTAAAAGACCACGTTTTGATCATCCGGTTGCTCAATTTTAGGATCGAGAGATTTTGCCGCACTGGCTAGGCGATTTTGTGTTGAAAAACAAGTTGTTGATCATGAATATCTTTTTGACACCAATTAAGGCGGCGTATTGCATTTGAAAGTTCGTTTGACAATCGTTTATTTTCAACTTTTAAAGACTCGATCTGATGCACCATATCGATAATCACAATATTATCAACGAGAATCGGCAAAGATATTATCGAGATGCATTTGGCAAAGAAATAATAACACAGCATTATGGATATCGGCCGCAGATAACATCTTCCAAGAGTCGATCAACATCTTTTCTCACAGTTTCTTTTTCGTTTAGTGTTTGAAATCGATGTTTCTGTTTTCTTGAAAACTGTTTTTATGAGACCAAGTTCTTTGTGAAAATCCTTTTCCCAACATAGTGCACAATTTTTCAAATTTTTGACATGGGGTAAATTTCTTTTTTGAAGAATATCTCTATGTTCTCACGCCATTGGCGAGGTAAAATGTTGAACTTTTATTTCAAAATGAAATTCAATCTCACGTTCCAAAATTTTGAGGTCAGATAAGAAAGTGTCAAAGTATTTGATAACGCGACAACTTTCGGCATTAGTTTTTACTTCACTAAGTGAAGGTAAAGGACCATTAATTTGTGCACCTTTTAGTTGAGGACTGACTTCAAAAACCGGTGTGATGACCAAAGGGTTGTTAGAAGTATCTTGTTGTGTGACAAAAGTTACGGCTTTTGAATAGTTAAATGGTTTGTTGTAAACGACATTTTCCATTTTGACCGACTCGTCATCAACATCTAATTCCTCCATCCGATTATATTCAACAACAGTCATAATGGAATCATCAATTCTATGTTACGCCTTTGTAGACTTCGAGGATTTGGTTTGAATGCTCTGTGTGAAAACTTAGATTTATAATCAGCAAGATTCGGTCCATATCCATTTGGATTTGGTTTGAAAGAAAACTTTTGAATCGTTGTGATTGATTCACCATGTTTATAAACAACATTTTTAAACTCTTTGATTTTGTTTTGTAAGTCGACAATTTCCTCAAGATAGTCATCTATTCGTTTCGTTGAATGCTTTTTGTACTCAGAGGCTTTTTTGACAAGTTAACAACTCAGCCTTGGCTTTTGAGTTTCCAAAGTAAGAGCGTTAAGTTGTTGTTTATGTTCATGTTTTATTTGTTCTATTTGAGACAACAAAGCATTCTTGAGCGGCTAGATCACAAATTTGTCGTTCCAAATATTTTTCATTTTGGTGTGATTTGGTAAAAGCGGCTTCAAAACCTTTTTCACGGTTTTCTTGAGTTTTGAAAAAGTTGAGTTGTCGAATTAAGCATTCATTATCCACAGTTAACAGTGCATTTTCCTCTTTTAATTTCGTGCAAATTTCCAAACGAGAATGTTGGTCTTTAATTAAGTCAAGAGCCCGGTTTCTCATCGTGAGACAAAAGCTCATTTTGTTCAACGTAAGTGTCAACATGATCCTTATTTAGATCCTCAAATATAACCACGGAGTCAACTTGATTATCAATATTAACCATAAGGTCATTTTGATCATCAAATATAACTATGGGATCTATTTGATAATCATCGAAATGAGATGTGGAAGACTCATGTTGAACACTCGATCCTTGTCGGATAGAAAGTGGCGGAGATATCAGATCATTGATGATAATTGTTTGTTCGGTACACGAGACAAGTCGTCGATGTCATACAACTGGGCTGTATCACTCATGTGTAGTGCTTGCATTTGTGCCATCAACATCACTGCTGCATTAGCTTGCAAGTCCTCCATATCATCATCGAATGCATTTTCCATAAAGCTATGTTCCTTGTTGGTAAGAGTTCCACCAGCTTCATCCTTAAGAGCCAAGAGCAAAGCTTCTTTGAAATAAGCACGCCTCTTGTCCTCGGTTTAGGACATGCATTAGCGAGATGACCCTTCTCATTACAGTTATAGCATCGAAGACCATTAACCCCATTATGAGCATGTCCTTGTTCAACCACTTGAGCCCTTTGTTGTTGCGGAGCACCCATATTATTCCTTCCCATAGCATTGAACCCTTGACCACCTCCCATCGGCGACCATAACCCGCGATTTTTGAACTTCAACGCATCCATTGTTCACAACAGCCCGATTCCTTGTATTAGATGAAGAACGAATGCGATTGTTGGATTTGTTTGTATAACGGACAAATGCTTTAGCAATCATAACAAATCCTTGTTGCAATTCATCGAAGGCATTGGAGTCCTCATCATTCCTTTGTAAAGAGCTTGAGAAGTGTTGTTGTTATATGGAACCAATTGATTTTGTTGAGGTTGTAGCTGTGACGGATCAGAAGGTTTGATGGTTGCGGTTGTTTGAGGCGGGTTGAGGAGCTTGTTAAGGAGGAATATTTGTTTGAGCCCACAAAGCAAGTTGTTGATTGTCCGGAAGTGATGGTGAAACAGTTTGACCACGGAGAATCCTTTCCTTATCAACTTCTTTTGGTGAGGCTTCAGATAGTCGTACAACAATCCGTAGGTAGCATGATGCATATATTTAGCTTAACGGAGAAAAATGACATACTTCTCCCATTCCGGACCAAGACTACTTAGGAACTTTGTGTTGTGACAATTAGGTGGCATGATGATATTGTGTTTGTCCAAATCATTAATGATGTCTGCAAAGCGATGATGATAAGATTCTAATGACTCTCCTGGTTCAATCATGAAGTGTTCATAAGCCAAATAGATTTTGGATTCCATGTCTTCTTGATTGAGTGTTGTGCCTTGTATAAGAAGTTGAATCTGTTCCCACATTGCTTTGGCAGTCTTTTGAGCATCAACACTTCAAAGGATTGGATTAGGTAATCCTAAAAGGATGTATTGCATTGCAAGTTAAATTAAACGTCGGCTTCAAAGTGTAGAAGTTGATCACCCGTGAGTTCGCACTTACAGTTGCAATGTTGGTGACATCATCTCTTGGTGGAACAGCATTAGGATCTCAGGGTGTAACGATAGTAGGCATCTGAAATGGACCTTCCATAATGACCTTCTTTAAAACTTTCCATGTGGCTTCTTTAGATCACAAAACCTAAAGAACCGAATTACCCATTGATCATAATTACCGGGAGTGAGCATTGGAGGTCTATCAAGTGAGCCAGCTTCATGAATTGATTGTTGGCTACTCAAGGCTTCACACATCTTGCCAAACCATTCCGGTTCCTTCATAGTATTCCTGGATGGATGTTGATTGTAGAAGTTTGTGTAAGGTTGTACTTGAAGACTAGGTGGTGGTTGAATCATTTGAGGTTGTGGAATTGCTGCAAGTAGTGGAGTATGTTGTTGATTAAATTGTTGTTGATAAAGTGCTTGTTGTTGATTCCATTGTTGATGTTGGGGACTTAGTTGTTGTTGTTGTTGTTGTTGATTATAAGTGTAAGGAAAATAGTTAGAGTATGGTGGTTGTGACATGTTGAAAACTTGTGTTGTTAAATGGATCTTTGTAGTCGAATGAACTTTTGTTGATGAAGTATCCTTAGGTAGAGAAATCACAATAGCCAAGTAGTACTTATCGTAAAAGCACCAAAGTTAGCGTAACGACTAGAGTTACGCGTAGGTGTAGCTTACGCGTAAGAAAGGAACAAACACTAAAGTTAAGCGTAAAACAAGAAGTTAGGCGTAGAAAACTTAGGCGTAGGATTACCTTATGCGTAAGACTAAGCTTAGGCGTAGGATAAATCTTATGCGTAGGATTTTCTACGCGTAAGCTTTATGCTTATGCGTAATTTTAGGGTTTTGCCCAAATGATCTTTTACACTATCACGATTGCAAAAGATATCCAAGGTCGAGTGTTTTAGGCTTATCCAAGCAAGAAACCACGCGAATTAAACCCGAAACGAAGATCAAACCAGGAACAAGTTACGCGTAAGTTTTGGGTTTTACTTACGCATAGGATTTAGCCAAAAATGATTTCGAGCCACTGATGTTTCCAAACCAGGTTTTTGTGATGAAATAGCTTCAATATCACCAAAATAACACAAAAGTGTGAAACTTGATGATCCAAGGCTTCAAAAACAGTTATGCATAGAAGAATAACCACGTAAAACCAAGCTTAAAAACCAAGATCTACGCGTAAAGGTTGAAACTTTATGCCAAAAACAGTTATTTTAACACCTTAAAACATTGAAAGTACAAGAATCTTGGATTAAAAGTGTAAAAATACGTTTTTAAGCGAACAAAAGTATCACCAACGAACAGTATGTTTTCGGTAGGACCAAAACCACTTCAAAAACAATACGTTCACCCAACTATTTGGCGATTGATACTACTGTTAGGTTCCCAAATATGCAACAAAAGTAACAATAGAAGAAATAGAGAGGAGATGAGATCGGTTGAACAAATATCAAACACACACGTGATATAAAAGAAAGGTTAGGTAGGGTATGTGAAAGAGTAAATTGAACAACCAACCCTCAAGTGAGGTTTACAAAGTATTTATAGGAGCTAGGGCAACACTCCTAGTTCCCATCTTTTTCCTTATTGGACTAGGCCTAGGCTTATGGGCCTTCTACATAAGCCTAAGGCTAATTACTAACATAAAGGCCATATTAAGCTAACTATTACATATAAATTACTAACACTTGAATTAAGGTTTAGGAGTGATTCCAACACCAAAGTCAGAAGGGAGTGGCAGTATTATTGTGGTGGTCGATCGATTCTCAAAGTATGAAACTTTTATAGCCGCACTACCCGATGTTATTGCGTGCGATACAGCTAAGCTCTTTTTCAAGAATGTGGTGAAGTATTGGGGAGTGCCACATGTGATTGTTAGTGATCGGGATCCGAGATTCACGGGGCGCTTTTGGACGGAGTTGTTCAAGATCATGGGGACGAAATTGAACTTCTCTGCGAGTTTCCATCCCCAAACGGACGGGCAAACGGAGAGGGTAAACGCATTATTGGAGCTCTATCATCGGCACTACGTGTGACAAATTGTATTTTTAGGTCATTATTTAAACTCGAACTTTTACGATTCATTCCCGAAAAAGTTACTGTTCATCCATGATAACATCAAATTATCCTGAATATTAAGTGTCAATTTACCCCGATAATGCTTGTAATTTATATCATTTATATGGATTTACGCTTGTTTTCCATTATGTTCCACTTTCAAGTAAATTACGAGCATTGGAGCTAAAGAGACGCGGAATTGGAGAGTTTATTAAAGATTATCATAGTATGCTCACTTTGAAGAAGTTACGGCGTAACTCCTCTCTCACATTACGCCGTAACTAAAGCGTGACTTAGAAAGCCAACTTATCAGATGATTACGGCGTAACTCTCCCAAAAGATTACTGACGAACTATATTAGGTCAAATAAGGTTCCGCGCCGCTAATAATTACGCTGTAACTCGTGCATAAACTACGGAGTAACCAAGATTATTGAAGAATACGGGCGTAACCCTTCTAAGGTTACGCCGTAACCAGAAGATCTAGTGCAATTTACGAAGAATTAGATGATTACGGTAACTATTTTTATTATTACGCTATAACCAATATCTGACCTATAAATACCCTACGATTTCCAGCATTTCAAAGCATCCCCATTTCACACACAACAACCAAGAGCGTGGGAAGAAGCCAAAGGCGGGTCTAGAGGAGCATACGGAGCTATCTCCGAGGGAGAAATCACTCCCCTACGATAAGCATTAGCATTTTATCTTTTCTTTACTTTCGATTCATGTATTTCGTAACATTAAACATTGAACTGATTTGTATGGTTAATATGAGCGGCTAAACACCTCTTGGTGCTGGCCTAGTTATGATTCCTTAATTGTTTTGTTTGCGTTTACATTACTTCCGTATAATTATTTCTAAGTGTATGCATGCATAGTTTATTGGTAGCTACCCTTAGTTTGGTAGTTTTGAATGGCGGTAGAGGCTAGTTGCTTAGGAGATATGACCAACTGACCCTAAGTGAGTAGGTGAGGCCGGAAAGGAAGATATGACCAATTGACGACCCTTTCTACTTGTGCTATTTGACCAACTGATCACCTACCGTTTGGATGAACTTAAGAATTAAGGGGTGAGTGTCTAAGATGCTAGCGCCCGGGCACTCACTATTATAAGTCTAGCATGTAGCGGAACTTAATGACTTGGCTTAGAGGACCAGGAACAAGCGGACTTATGAGGGGCCACCGACTTCTCAGTGGTGGCATCTTTGCTGATAGGTTAGGGCAACTGACCGACCAAATGTTGTCCTCTCGACTTTGACCCCACACGAAGTAATTGAAAGTAAGTAGACATAGACATTACTAGCTAGGAGGAATAACTAGGTTAGCACCACTCTCACCATTGATCACATCTTTACCTTTATTTGCGTTAGTAGTTAATTAGTTAATTCGATATCAAAACCATCTTAAAATCTGTGACACCTAGACTTAGTATTAATCCAACACACATAGCTCTTGGGACGACCTCGGTTTTACCAAATACTACACTACACATGACCGGGTACACTGTCCGTTAGTGCATTAGGGTAGACCATAGGTATAACGAGACATTATAAATATTAAAGCCTGGTCAGTAAAACCTGCATCAATCCACGTAGTTTCCCCTATTCATTATTTTACGTAAATTAAATAAATGCTTTTACACTATCTTTATACATGAACAATATACCCGATACTCCCAATAATGGTTCTAATATATTTTTACACGCATTACAGTTTTACAAAAATTCAAGAATTATTTTACCTTGTATTTTGAATTCATTTAGTATATATATTTTTAAATATATATAGTTACGATAATTTAATTATTTACGAAACGATGCTTATTTTAAACACCCGATACTTACATAAATACATTTCTATAATTTTTACAACTTTATTACATTCTATTTTGTTCTAGTATAATTTATTTCTAGATAACTTAATATCTAAAAGTCTAAAACTATTATATAAATCTAATAACTAGATATTTATCGACAATTTATAACAAAAATCAAATCAAACCATCCCCCCATACTCTAAAAATCCGGCCACCATACCCCCTCACATCCCTTTCTTGACTTTTTTTACCAACTATCTTGTATTTACTACTTTACCCTTTTATTAAATTGCCAAAATGCCCTTTCGGCACTATAAATATAAAGCAACTACTAGCTCATTTGACACTTAACAAAACACATAAAAACACACTCTTTTCTCTTCATACATTCAGCCAAGGTGGAAAAACAAGGAAGAAATATTTGGTTTTTGCTTAAAAGTGCTTATTTAGTGCTTATTCGGGTTTATAAACTAGTTATAAGAGGTTTTGGAGTTATACTCGGGTTCTATTGTTCTAGATCATATCACAAATCCATCATCTTCAAATTTTTAGTGAGTATTCACGAACCCCCTTTTAACTATTTTAATCATTTTGGGGTGGAATGCATGAACTATACTTAAACTATAATGTTTACACTTATATGAACTTAAATAACTTGTGTTTTACTACTTATACTCGTCAATGAATTATACTTGAAATAAATTAACTAATGTTTTATATTACTTACTGAACCCTCATTTCACTACTTGTGCTTGTAAGTAATCACAATGATCTTTTTACCGCTTTACTTATTTAGGGTGAAATACATGAACCTAAATGTAAACAATATTGTTTACACTACTTTATGAACTTATTGAACCCTTTGAAAACATAGGAGACTTTATGGGCGAGATTTGCAACTGAATGGTTTGACAGAGCCTTTGCTTTTGGACTTTTCTCAAAGACTTTGGACTTAATTTTATGAACGTTCTCTAAAAAGGTTTTTCATATTATATAAAACGTGTGTACTCACCAACTATCTTCATAGTGGACCCGTTTTCTTATGCATTTCAGGTGATCATCAGTAACTATACTTTTGAAGATATTTTGCATAAAGGAGTCTTTATGTGTCATGATTGGGTACTATATAATAAGACGTTATCTTTTGAAAACAGAACTATATGCTTCAATTGTCGTTGTTGGCATAAAACAATGTTGTAATAAAGTATTATTTTAATTCAACTTTAATGAGGGCATGTTCTATTATCTCTTTTGTGATGTATATTGATTTCATCGCACATCGCGTTTCCGCCTTCGGTGGTGTGTGACAGATTGGTATCAGAGCCTAAGGTTATAGAGAATGCCGATTTTTATAGAATAAAAATCGCAAATATAACCAGAATAACATTTCCTAAAACACCGAACATCATACGAGTCAACTAGTCCTAGCATTGCATCGTTAATCCTAAATTTTACATAACCTGATCACTTATGTCTAATCTAGGAAGAATCATGCTATGAAGGGAGTTGCAGTCTCAAATCATGTTTGGTTGGGTCTAAAGAGTCTAATAACCTGAAATTGCATTTTTCGTGTGCGTTTGCCTTGCATGTCTTGTGCATTCATATTCGTGCATTTTGCATTGTAGTCAGACGATCATTATTAAATTTTAGCAAGCCTTGTTCTGTTATGCTTTATCTTATTTGAACATGTTATGCCTTTTTTCGTGTTTATTAGTCACTGTGCTTTGTCCTTCCTATATTAATTATAGCCTTCTCGCTAAACTAAACCACCACTATTTGTTGATTTGTTTAGTGTAAGCAATTCCAAAGTCAAACCAATCTGTCAAAAGATCTCCTTCAAAAAATTTGAATTCTTCCTTACTGAAAACTTGTTTCTGAGCTTGATCTAGTGACAGTTCTTGTTTGATGAGTTGCGAAAATAAAGCTAAGAGTCAAGTTGTTACTCAAACCGGTTTAGTTTAATCTCATGACAATTCTTGTTTGATGAGTTGTGAGATTAAACTAGAATCGACTACATAAAGGTCTTTTGAGGGCTACGTTCGAAATTGGGAAAGTTTGCCTCATCAAATCTGACCACGAGAACGTACGTATATAGAACGAACGAGCTGAATTCAATGAATTCCTTTAACGGGTGGAGACTGTGACAACTCGTATTTTTAGATCATTATTTAAAATTGAATTTTTACTATTCATTCCCGAAAAAGTTACTATTCATCCACGTAGTTTCCACTATTCATTATTTTACGTAAGTTAAATAAATAAACGCTTTTACACTATGTTTATACATGAAAAATATACCCGATACTCCCAACAATGGTTATAATATATTTTTACACTTATTACAATGTTAGAAAATTTTAAAAATTAATTTACCTTGTATTTTGAATTTATTTTTAAATATATATAATTACGATAATTTAATTATTTACAAAACGATACTAATTTTAAACACCCAATACTTACATAAAATACATTTTCATAACTTTTACAACTTTATTACATTCTATTTTGTTCCATTATAATTTATTTCTAGATAACTTAATACCCCTAAAACTATTATATACATCTAATACCTTGATATTTGAGACAAATGCCCTTTTTGGCACTGTAAATAGAAAGCAACTACTAGCTCATTTGATACTTAACAAAACACATAAAAACACTCTCTTTTCTCTTCATACATTCGGCCAAGGTGGAAAGTCAAGGAAGAAATATTTAGTTTTTGCTTAAAAGTGCTTATTTAGTGCTTATTCGGGTTTATAAGCTAGTTACAAAAGGTTTTGGTGTTATACTCGGGTTCTATTGTTCTAGATCATATCACAAATCCATCATCTTCAAATTGCTAGTGATTATTCACGAAGCCCATTTTTAACTATTTTAATCATTTTGGGGTGGAATGCATGAACTATACTTAAACTATAATGTTTACACTTATATGGACTTAAATAACTTTTGTTTCACTACTTATGCTCGTCAATGGATTAAACTTGAACTAAATTAACTAATGTTTTATATTACTTATTGAACCCTCGTTTCACTACCTGTGCTTGTAAGTAATCACAGTCATCTTTTTACCGCTTTACTTATTTCGGGTGAAATACATGAACCTAAACTTAAACTATATTGTTTGCACTATCTTATGAACTTATTGAACCCTTTGACATATTTCAAACTCTTTTGACTTAAATTGAACCCTTTTGACATATTTTGAACTCTTTTGACTTGTATTAAACCTTTTGACATATTTTAAACTCTTTTGACTTAATTTGAACCTTTTTGACATATTTTGAACCCTTTTACATATTTTGAACTCTTTTGTCTTGTCTTGACCTTATAACTTGACTTAAACTCTTGTAGGGGTGTCCAAAAAAACCGAGGAACCAAAAGAACCGAAGAACCGTACCAGTACCGACCGGGAATGAGACCGTATATTAGAACCATGGTACGGTTCTTGGTTCCTAAAATTCCAAATTTTTGGTTTTTGGGACGGTTCGGTCGGAAACAGTCAGGTTCGGTACTTTCGAAGAACCGACTTCTATGAAAATATGTAATTTTATAGGCTTTGTTTGAGACATTTGTGTACATGCAAGTATTTGGCCTTTAAAGAAAATAGAAAAAGCCCTACATAAACCTAAAAACCCATAAACCTTAACCTTTAATCCATTGATTCCATTCAAATATTCAAACATTATTTATCAACATAAAAGCAGGTTTTCTAAATGGAATATCGAGTATGCGCATAGCCGCATATTGAACAATTTTATGTTGCTCAGTAATAACTAACAAGAAGTTGTAGTTAACTGTTGGTATTTATTGTTCATTAAATGTAATGATAAAATTCGAGAAACAATTAACGATTATGGCGACTATATTGTTTATCAACATAAAAGCAGGTTTTTCTAAACTGGAATATCGAGTATGCGCATAGCCGCATATTGAACAATTTTATGTTGCTCAGTAATAACTAACAAGAAGTTGTAGTTAACTGTTGGTATTTATTGTTCATTAAATGTAATGATAAAATTCGAGAAACAATTAACGATTATGGCGACTATATTGTCACCATGTAAGTTATTGTAAGCTAGTCACCAAGATTGATATATAATATTCTCAATGAGTTTGCAATTATTTTCGTGGATAATGAGTTTGCTATATCGGATATATGTTTTTTGTTTGTTTGTAAGTCAAGTTGTGGAATATTATTAAAATTTTGTCAACTTCTTTCGAAGTTCTACGAACCGAGTACCATAATTTCACATCCATCCAAACATATTTTTTTAACACTTCGGTACTCATGGAAATTACCGAAAATTCCCGTACCGGAACCGAGTACCGTACCGGAACCGAACCGAAAAACTTGGGACGGTTCTTGGTTCCACTTTTTCCTTATTTTCGGTTTCGGTTCCGGTTCGGGACGGTTCCAGTACCATGGACACCCCTAAACTCTTGAACTTAATTATGAACTTATGTCTTGTATTGAACTTATTATGTGCAAAGTCTCCCTCTGAGCAATACAAAGTATCCCATGTTCGGAGCGGCATAAAGTCTCCCATGTTCAGAGCAGCCTAAAGTCTCTCTTGTTCGGAGCAGCATAAATTCTCCCATGTATGGAGCGACGTAAAGTCTCCCATGTTCGGAGCAGCCTTAAGTCTCACTTATTCGGAGCAACATAAAGTCTCCCATGTTCGGAGCATTCTTAAATTATTACGTACATAAGTGCTTTTATTATGAACTAATATGACAACGTGTTCTTGATAATAAACTATACGACCATTTATGTTATGGTATGTGAAAACATTGGTTACAAGTCTTGTATGGAGGAGATTTGAAACGGAATGGTTTAACAGAGCCTTTGCTTTTGGACTTTTCTCAAAGACTTTGGACTTAATTTTATGAACGTTCTTTAAATAGGTTTTTCATATTATACAAAACGTGTGTACTCACCAACTATCTTCATAGTTGACCCGTTTTCTCCTGCATTTCAGGTGATCATCAGTAAGTATACTTTTGAAGATATTTTGCATAAAGGAGTCTTCATGTGTCATGATTGGGCAATATATAATAAGATGTTATCTTTTGAAAATAGAACTATATGTTTCAATTGTCGTTGTTGGTATAAAAACAATGTTGTAATAAAGTACTATTTTTATTAAATTTTAATGAGGACATGTTCTATTATCTCTTTTGCGATACATGTTGATTTCGCCGCACCTCACGTTTCCGACACACTACGCAAGTGCCAGCTAACATGATTGGGCTAAACTCCTTGATGTTGTTCAATTCTCTTACAACATGCAACAGAGTGAAGCCATGGGGAAGATTCCTTCTAAGTTGGTCACGGGATGCCAACCATTGGCTCCTAATGCATTAGCCGCTCATACGATGGGAGTAGCCCGACCGCTTATAAGACGATGAAGGAATGGCATGAACAAGCGAACTTGGCTCGAGCTTCGTTGGATAAAGCGGATAAGAAGATGAAGAAGTGTGCGGATGGGAAAAAGAGACACGTCGAGTTTGAGGTCGGAGATCAAGTGATGGTGAAGCTCTTGCCTCAACAAGTCAAGTCATTGAACAAGGTGCATAAGGGATTGATACGGAGGTATGAAGGCCCTTTTCCGGTGATTGAACGTGTTAGGAAAGTTTCTTATTGGCTTCAAAGACCGCACAAGTTGAAGATCCACCCGGTCTTCCACGTTAGCTTTCTTAAGGCTTATCATGGAGACGTGGAAGACCCCGAACGAGGGGTGTCCAAGCAGGCACCAACAACGGTTATTACTTCATATGATCGAGAGGTTGAGGAGATTTTGTCGAATCATAAGATACGAAGACGAGGAGTGCTGAGCTATAAGGAGTACTTGATCAAGTGGCGTGACTTACCCGATAGTGAAGCAAGTTGGGAAACCGAAGACTTATTATGGTAATTTGCGGACAAGATCAAGAAATATCATGAGGATGGCACAACGAGGACGTCGCAAGCTTAGGTGGGGGAGGATGTAACGACCCGCATGCTCAAATAGATCATTCCGAGGATGGTCGGGATTCCGGATTATTCCACACTTTTCTTGGAAGATCTTGGAAACCCTTGGAAGATGTAGGAAGGCGTGGGAAGGTCTAGAATATCTTGGAAGCCCTAGAAGTTCATGGATGTCCTAGAACTTTCCTACCATGGAAGGATGTAGAAACTTGTACGATAGTATAAATAAATGTAGCCTCATTTGATGAAGGCATTCAAGGAAGTTTACTTGTAAAGTTCTCTAAGTAATATAAAGCGTTTTCCTATTGTTCCTTTCTTTGAAACTTTCTTTAGTTGCATGCATCATTGAGTATTCAAGCAAGACTGAGCTTAATTGAGACTAAGTGCCGCACGGAAGACCCTTGTAGAGACAAGTCCGTAACACTATGGTATCGTTGGAAAATTGGTGTCACTCTATCACTTTTTTCTTGTAACATCAGAACTTATCACACCACACAAAACATCCTTCCTCCTATGTCTGGTGTTACGGGACACCCTCTGGCTTACACATAACCTACTAAAACAAACAAAAATAAAATAAAATAAGTACTTGACCGGTTGGCTGGTGGGTATGACTCGAAGTACCACGAGCCGAAGCTCGATGCCATGTTAGCGCAATCATGTTGGCGTTGTAGTACCGTCCCAACCCAAAACACAAGGTTACCGAAGCTCTTAGAGCCTAAGATGTGGTCACCTAGGTTAAAGTTTAACCTCCTGCCACGTCAACGACACATCAGCTTTAACATTTCACTTAACTCACCCAAAAAACACCCCTTTATCATAACATTCCCATGGTTAAACCTTAACTCACATATTTTCAAATTCAACCCCTAAACTAAAACAAACACTTCATTTATTAAAAAACATATCATTAATTTGAAAACATATTACAATACGAAATTTAAAAATAAAAATTACAACGAAATTTAAAAAAAAAAAAAAAAAAACCAAAAAAAACAAAAAAAAAACTGCAAATTAAACGTTACAACATAAAGAAAATGAAGAAAATACAATCTAGTGATGAGGTTGTAAGTTATATTTTTTGATGATTCGGTCTTTTTCATCATTGATCCAAGCCACGGCATTTGGATCTTTGCCATCAATGTCAATCATCAAAAATTTCATCTCTTCCAACCTTATTATTGTTTCATCTTTGACTTGCTGGGCCCGATACGCCGCTTGGGTGGTTTCACGTTTGATACGATACTCGTTTGTCATAGTTTGGTGAATTGACTTGGCGATTTCGTTCTCGATTCTTTCGCTCCCGGTACTTGTCGTGCTCTCGGGATCTTGCTTTCTTGGAAGCCGCGTTGTTTTCCATGGGGCGTGGTTGTTCATCATGACCAAACAAAGCCTCGTTTGTTTGGCAGGACATCGCGGTTAAATCAGCGGATCAAGTCCCATTTCTTATCTTGACGCAAAATCTCCCAAGCATCATCGAGAGAAAGCGGTAGCGGATTTGTGCTCGTCGCGATACATTTGCCGCCCGTTTCATGACATCCATCTCACTTTCCCCACTTCTGTTCCCGTTGCGCGTTTGAAATACGTGTTGAACTTTATTAATCCGCGGTTCAGCGTTTTCCACATGCTTGTTATCATATCCTTTGTGCGTCATTGAAAATTGAGTCTGTTGAACTCATTTCTGACCAGAGGCCAAAACATATCACAATCTTGTGCACGCTCGATCATCGGATCCTCCGTAACAACTACATAACACTTCGAGTAAAATTCGATTGTTTACATGTTATTTGTGAATAAATTAAAGAGATACGAGGATACACTTCGAGTAAAATTCGATTGTTTACATGTTATTTGTCATTTGATAAGAAGAGAAAGAACTTTACAGTTTCAATTCGTTACTTATAAGTTAGTAACAAATATATTAACATGTATGAATTGAGAGAAAATGTAAGTCGAAAGTTTGGGAGGTTAATGATATTTTATCACCATCATACAATAATGATAAGCTAAAAAAATTGGTAAAAGGAACTTATCTTTTGTGAAGATTTCATTCATCATCTTCACAAGTACTTTACTTATGAAAGTCACTTTACATATACGCATGTTTTAGTCTACGACTTTTAAGTGATGAAATTGTATGAGAATATTAGAATTTAAAGTCAATAGAAATTACACAGAAGTTGATGACCATTTGCAAAGTAAAGTGATAGTGGAAATGTCTTAGTTCCCACGTTGGTCAATCGTCAAGGCGTGACGGTACATTTTTCCTTCATGGGGCTCACCACTAAACCAACTCATTACTTAAAAATATATTTATTTCTTGTTTTCAACTACTAACTATGAGATTAAATGGTTTGTTTAAAGTAATTGTTGGAAATGTATATATTTACAAACATGTGAATGTCCGGATTCGAACTCGTGACCACGGGATTGCACACATTAGCGAATGAGAATTAAAGTTAATAATTAATGTTTATGTTTACGATTAATTATTACACATTAAGTCGGTTAACGATAGTTAAGTATTTAGCGGAAAAATGACTAACGGCCGTTAAATGGAAAGAGAAGGACTAGAATTGGAAACTTGGAAAAGTTGAGGAATGGGCTTTGGGCTTTCATGGTGGCCGGCCATGGGGTCTCTCAAGGGCCTAGTTCCCCTAACTTGTCCTCTAAGTTTACCTACTAGTATATAAGGAGGGCTAGGTTCTAGGGTTTCATTCATATCTTTGTGCATTGAATTAACCCTAGATCTCCTCTCTTCTCTTTGTCCTTAATTCGGCCGAGCACCCCAAGTAAGGGAGTTCGGTTTAGTTTTGCTTAGAGGACTTGTGTTAGATCTAGCAATCGCTTGATTCGTTTGGTTAATTCGTGTGTACAAGAGCGTGGTTGTAAGACATTATTCTTACACCAATAAGTACTTCTTTGTTTTGCTTTGCTCGGGGTGGTTTTGCTTTGCTCGAGGGATTTGATATTCGCAAAGAGTAGTTAGCATACTTTAGGTTAATTAATTTATTTGTTATGATCTTAAGTCTTCGCGTGTGTACTCTTGATGTCTTTATGTTTTATTATATTTTATATATCATAAACTCAGCGGTGGATATCGAGCCTTGTTTAACAAGTAATTAATTACTGAAACACATAATTAAAATAAACATGAATGTGTTATTATTTGTATGCTTAGATCTAGGGTTTGCAAAACCTAAACCCTAATTTTGAGGCGTTTTTTTTGTGTGCCCTAATTAGGGTTTTGTAAACTATTGTTTTAATTGGATTAGAAACCTAAGATGCATGCAACTTTATGTGTATATGCGTAACTTTGATTAATTGCATTAATTGTTAAGTGTAATTTTATATCCATGATAATTATCTGCATGTTTTATCATGGATTTGCTTTGTTGTATGTCTTTCATGTTTAAGTGATATACACTAATTTTTGATAGATCTAAAATTGGGGAAGACCTCAATAATTATTAATTTAATCAATTATGTGCTATGTGGTATGTATTTAATTTTGACTTAATGTGATGAATCGATGCATGTGGTTCACCTTGTACATAGATGAAAGCGGGTGAAAGTCTTAATTAAATATATGCATATTGTCAAATCTAGAATTGATTATTAATAGGATTTATCAAACCGTTTGCATGTGGCTATTTGATATGCATGACTTTTATTTGTTATGCATTCATTGTTTATTTGTTTATTTTTATAAATACTTGCTTGTTTGTTATGTGTAACAAGGGTATTTTACAAGAAAAAATAAACTGACCTAAACAATGGTGAAACATGTATTTTTAAGACTAGTAATCATAATCGTTTAATTGATTGATGACTTTGGTACAAATGGTGCGAGCGGCTCACCCATGAGAATGAACTACTAAAGGGGTTTAAAAAGTGCATCACAGTCACACTGAAAGGATGTCTTAGGTTGTGCTTTAGAGCGTACACAGTCCTCTGCCCTGTAAGTTCGAGTGGAGCTACTTAGTAAGCCATTAAATGTGCAAGCTCATCTTAAGGCCGAATTAGTTTAATTCCATGCGCCACTTGGTTGGTAATTATCGAAACACTAAGTGTTTACACTTATGCAAAGTAATGCGGTATAATGGATGATTATTAACACTAAATTCCTTGATTGGTGAACCCAATACCTCAATTAAAGTTTGATGATGAAAGGCTTATACATTAAAACAAGATATAAATGTTTTAATAAAACTATGCTACAAAGATGAATGCATGACATCTTTGTACATATTTGATTTAACATCAAAACTATTACCCTTTAATTTAAGTTATATGCCATCCAGCGAAACGGAAACACCTAAGATTACTTTTTATTTGCGTGAGAACGTGACTTAGATCTTAATCGAAGGGTAAAATGTCCACGTGTCGTGAGAACGGGCATGGGCGATTTTCGTTTTCTTAAGTTGGACAACTTAATTGAGTTAGGCGGTGGCGGCAACTCAAGGCATAAGATAGGATAAAACATGATTACATGGCGATTGATATTGGCTATATGTAAATCCCATAAATCTAGGAATTGCAATTGAAATTGGCAATTGAGCAAATGCTCTACCATTTTGTATAAGGTTCATTACTAGCGGATCAAGCGTAATGAAATTATGAAAATTTGGATCCTAGTTTTCAATAAATATTAATTGGTTATATGAATATGAACCTTGGGTATTTAATTGTTTATTGAAAAGGAAAATTATCAAAATACTAATTATGGTTTTTGAACTTTTCGTAGATGGCTCAATCGATAACACTATGAGCTTCTTGAGTGCCGCTTTCAAAGATATGATTGGAAGGGACAAGCTGGTGGCCCTAATTTCAATAATTGGCATCGTTCACTTAGGATCATCCTTCGTGTTGCCAAAAGGGTTGAAATTTTGACTACACCTCTGCTGAAGCTCCTCCCAACACGACAACTGCTCTTGAATTAGAGGCATATCGTGTTGAATATGAGAAGCACAATGATGTGGCGTGTCTAATGCTTTCGGGGATGTCTGCTCAATTGCAAAAACAATTTGAGCACTATCCGCCTATGAGCATGTTAGATGAACTCAAACGTATGTTTGAGAAGCCACCGGCAGCTGAACTGTATGAACTTATTGAAAAGGTTCATAGTTGCAAGCAAGAGGTTGGCAAATCTGTCTCCGACCACGTCCTAGAGATGAAACATCACTTGGACCAATTGGAGAAGCTTGGCTGTGGTTACTCGAATGATGTATGTGTCGGCCTCATCAATCACTCCCTTAATCAGGATCGGTTTGGTGATTTTGTCGGAAATTTTAACATGCATTGCACGGGGAAGACAGTGAATGAGTTACATGCAATGCTTGTAGACTACGAGAAGAGATTGCCAAAGAAGGCTCCTACACTTGCTGTACTCGCAATACAGGGTGGTAGGGTAAATAAGCCTAAGCCTTAGCGGATAAGAAAGGGAAAAGAAAAGGAAAGGGGAAGCAAGTTGTCATCCCACCAGCTCCTAAGAAGAACCATGGAAAGAAAAAGGAGAATCCTAAGAAGGATTTGTCTTGCCACCACTGCAACTCACCGGGTCACTGGAAGCGGAACTATCCAGTTTATCTGAATGAGTGCCTTCAGAATAAAAATAAGATGGTGCCTAGCTCATCAGGTATTTTATGTTTGAATTATTTTCTTTTCCTCATAAGCAAAACTCCTGGATATATGATACAGGATGTGTTACTCACATCTTATGTAATACATGAGGGACTTAGAGGGGCAAAGAAGGCTGACCTGTGGAGAAAGATACTTGTACGTTGGAAATGGAAGCGTGCATTTGTTGTCGAAGCCATAAGGACTTTTGATTTAGTGTTGCCTTCGGGCTTAATTTTAGAACTAAATAATTGTCATTATGCACCTTCCATTGTTAGGGGTGTCATTTCAGTTTCTTTGTTAAAAGATATTGGTTTTGTGCACACTTTTACAAGTTATGGAATTTCAGTTTCTTTAAATAATGTTTTTTACTTTAATGCAATTCCTATGCTTGGTGTGTTTGAAATTGATATGGATGGTTGTATATCAATGGAAATAATTCGTTGTATAGCATTAGCAATAAGAAGAGCAAGTTGAACTGTGACTCTTCTTATCTTTGGCATTGTCGCCTTGCCCATATTGGCAAAAAACGCATGGAAAAGCTGCAACACGATGGGCTTTTACAAACGGTCAATGATGAATCATTTGACAAATGCGAATCTTGCATTCTTTGGGAAGATGACAAAACCTTTTCACCACAAGTGGAAAGGGCTTCGATCTACTTGGATTAATACACGCGATGTGTGTGGTCCACTTAGACATGTGTCAAAGCGTGGTCTTTGTCTGCTTAACCTTTACTGATAATTTCAGTCGTTATGGTTATGTTTATTTACTTAAACATAAACATGAAGTCTTTGAAACATTTAAGGTTTTCAAGAGTGAAGTAGAATTACAACTTGGTAAGAAGATTAAAGCTCTTCGATCCGATAGAGGTGGTGAGTATGTAAGTCAAGAGTTCAAAGATTACTTAGCTGAGTGTGGAATTATCCAGCAGCTCACATCTCCTTATACTCCACAACAAAATGGTGTATCAGAAAGGAGAAATCGTACCTTACTTGACATGGTACGATCAATGTTTGAACTTACGACTCTACCTTTTACTTTTTGGGATTATGCCCTTGAAAGCTGCTATTAGCATTTTGAATATGGTTCCAACAAAGAAGGTTGTTAAGACTCCATATGAAATATGGATGGAAAAACTCCCAACTTTTCTTACTTAAAGGTGCAGGGGATGTGAAGCGTTTGTTAAGCGTGACACACTGATAAGCTCCAAGCCTGTTAAGTGTATCTTTGTAGGATACCCTAAGGAAACTATGGGTTACTACTTTTACTACCAGTGAGAATAAAGTCTTTGTGGCTAGGTATGGAGATTTCCTTGAAAGGAATATCATATCTCAAGAACTCAGTGGGAGAGTATATGATCTGGAATATGATCAAGAAGATACAACACCTTATGAAAATACTAGCCAACTTCAAGAAGAACCTGAAAGCTTAGGTGCTCCTCACGAAGTTGTTCCCATTCGTAGTGCTGAAAGGACTATACGTGCACTGACCGTCTATGTCTCAGCGTAGAGGTGGAGGAAAATATGGTTGGGGATCTTAATGAACACGCCAACTATAAAGGCGCCATGGTGATCCGAAAAGGATAAATGGCATATTGCTATGAATGGGGAAATGCAATCCATGAAAGATAATGAAGTTTGGATTGAAGTTGACCTTCCTCCCAATGCGAAAATCGTTGGAAGTAAGTGGATCTTCAAGAAGAAAGCTGACATGGATGGCAATGTACACACCTACAAGGCTCGTCTAGTGGCTAAAGGTTTTACTCAAACCTATGGCATTGACTACGAGGAGACATTCTCTCTTGTAGCGGACATAAGAGCTATTAGGATTCTCATAGCTATAGCTGCACACTATGACTATGAGATTTGGCAAATGGATGTCAAAACAGCTTTTCGAATGGTGTCTAGATGAAGACATCTATATGGCTCAGCCGGAACGGTTTGTGAATCCATTGTTTCCTAACCGTGTATGCAAGCTTAAGAGGTCCATTTATGGACTGAAGCAAGCATCAAGGCAATGGAATAAAAGATTCGATGGAGAAATCAAAGGTTTTGGATTTACTCGGAATCTTGATGAGCCATGTGTATATCACAAAGCTAGTGGGAGTCATGTTACTTTCCTTGTTCGTATGTCGATGACATATTAGTCATAGGAAATCATATACCAAGTCTAAATGAGGTGAAAACCTATCTTGGTAAATGTTTTTCGATGAAGGACTTAGGGGAAGCAGCATACATCCTTGGAATCAAGATCTACCGGGATAGATCAAGGCTAATGGTTTAAGCCAAAGTACATACATTGACAAAATATTGAAGAGATTCAATATGCAAAATTCCAAGAAGGGATTTTTGCCAATGCAAGTAAATCATGGTTTGAGCAGCCAAGGCGTGCTTCAACACTGCAGAGGTGGTCGTATGAAGAAAGTTCCTTATGCTTGGTCGTAGGATCTATCATGTGCGCGATGCGATGCACAAGCTGATGTGGCGTTTGCTCAAAACTTGACGGTCGGTATCAACAGAATCCGGGTGAAATTCCTTTGGACTGCTGCATTAAGCATATTCTCAAGTACCTTAGGGCTACAAGAGATATGTTCATAGTGTATGGAGGAAATCGAGAAGCGAGCATGCATTACAGGTTCTGCGATGCATCCGGAAGTGTGACAAAGATGATCTGAAGTCTCAGGCGGGTTACATATTTGTCATCAATGGAGTCTTGTGGATTGGAAGAGTAAGAAAACAACACTTGCAATATGCGCTTCTGAGAAAGTGAGTACATAGCGGCGTCTGAGGCTGCAATGGAAGCTGTTTGGATAAGGAAGTTTGTTTCGGGGCTTGGTGTTATGCCGTCGATTGAACATCCTATTAAAGTATATTGTGACAATTCAGCTGCAATTACTTTTGCTCATGAACCTGGAGTCATGAAGGGCACCAGACACTATCCTAGACAATATCACTATGTTAGAGAGCAAGTCGAGATAGGTGAAATTGAGTTACTCAAAGTTCACACAGATGATAACCTAGCGGATCCATTAGCGAAGGCCTTACCGGTGAAAAACTTAATCATTTGTCTGATAAGTTTGGACTTTATTTAGCTAGTAGTTTCATGCCCATCTGTGACTAAGTATTTTAGATAAAAGGATATTGTAAACATTATTATTGAAATGAAATAAAGTATTTTTGTTATGTTTATTATTCATTTATTATGATGTTGTCCTATATTTGCATGTTTAAATCCTTGAATAACTTAAGTTATTCTAAATAGTCCATTGTCAATCAATAACATGGGAATGATATTGAATTAAGACAAATCTGAGTATTAGTTAGAATATACTTGAAAGTATATTGATGCGTAGCATGACTAATTCAGATGATATTCAATGAATTGAATATAGGACTTATCCCACCAGCATGATAATACTTTATGGATCTTTGTCATTAAGTATATCATGGATATTTATCCTCGGACTTGAGATACAAGAGATATGTCATGGATGTAGTGCATTTTTGTGAAGCAATCTAGCGCTACGTAATTGGTAGTTATAAGGGTTGTTTTCAGAAGTGTTGCGAAATTTATGAATACTGCTTGTAGTCAAAATGGGATTTGTTTCCTTCAAATTTATTTTGAAGTATAATACTCCTGGGCCCCTCGTAGGGTTGTTAAGATGTTTGCATGGCCATGCCCAAGGTCTTACGGAACATGTTAGGAAGAATTGGTAATCTTATCAATCACATAAAGCGAGAAACAGAATAGTTAATTAAGAAATGAGTGAGATCCATATTCTTATTAACATGGTATTAGAAACAAAAGGATGAATATGATGATGAATCATCAAACTTGGTTTTCTCGGAGAAAACCATACACGTGTTGTACCGGGGGCATTGGCGTGTTGCTAGACGCTAACCAATGTCATTTCACGCTTTGTAAACATATCCAAGTGGGAGCTGTTGGAAATGTATATATTTACAAACATGTGAATGTCCGGATTCGAACTCGTGACCACGGGATTACACACATTAGCGAATGAGAATTAAAGTTAATAATTAATGTTTATATTTACGATTAATTATTACACATTAAGTCCGGTTAACGATAGTTAAGTATTTAACGGAAAAATGACTAACGACTGTTAAATGGAAAAGAGAAGGACTAGAATTGGAAACTTGGAAAAGTTAAGGAATGGGCTTTGGGCTTTCATGGTGGCCGGCCATGGGGTCTCTCCAAGGGCCTAGTTCCCCTAACTTGTCCTCTAAGTTTTACCTACTAGTATATAAGGAGGGCTAGGGTCTAGGGTTTCATTCATATCTTTGTGCATTGAATTAACCCTAGATCTCCTCTCCTCTCTTTGTCCTTAATTTGGCCGAGCACCCCAAGTAAGGGGAGTTGGGTTTCGTTTTGCTTTAACGAGGACTTGTGTTAGATCTAGCAATCGCTTGATTCGTTTGGTTAATTCGTGTGTACAAGAGCGTGGTTGTAAGACATTATTCTTACACCAATAAGTACTTCTTTGGTTTGCTTTGCTCGAGGGTGGTTTTGCTTTGCTCGAGGGATTTGATATTCGCAAGAGGTACGTTACGCATACTTTCAGTTAATTAATTTATTTGTTATGATCTTAAGTCTTCCGCTGTGTACTCTTGATGTCTTTATGTTTTATTATATTTTATATATCATAAACTCAACAGTAATTTCAACAAATTTTCAAGAGAATCAAAAAATTTGTCAAACATGATTAAATCCACATTTTGATCTGAGATCGACAAGAATAGCATATGAAAAGAGATCTAACAACCATCCTTGGACTAACACACAAGTTATTGTAAATGTGTACATGAGTGGGATTCATCATTACAAATTTCTAACTTGAATGACTAACTCGATAAGTAGAGTAAATTTGGAGTCTTCACAGTAGATAAAATTTATTAGTTTATCATGCACATGAACTTATGACATTTATATGATCATTGAAATTTAACAACCGATATTATCCTGGAAGTAATGGGTGTGAGGCTGTGAGGCTGTGAGCCATCACTAATGAGGGTATGGCTCATGCGCCACCTCATGTGAGGCTCACCTCACGTGTGTGGTAGGGTAAAACCAGGGAAGAGACTAGATAAGTGAGGCCAATGGCCACCCGGTGGTTGTGCAACTAGTGGGCTTCGATCACTAATACGGTTAGATTTATGAACAGAAAAATAATAATTAAACTTTACCATTTGATTTGCTTATATATACCCTTATATTTCATCGTTTGTAACACAACTTCAAACATGATCTAACTCGATATATACACAACTCAAACAAAATATTTATCATTCATCATTATCCAAATGAATTCCGAAACGATCATATTCACCGACTCATTAGAAGAAGAAGTTATTAGTCGGGACTTGAATTTTTTTAAAAGAGCATTGTCGTTTATTAAGAATAGACAACGAACAAATAGACTGACAAGAAACCTTGTAAGTCAAGATCGTTGTGGTGCTCATGATCGTACGTTTAGTCGCCACCTATTTTAATGCGAATCCAATGTACAATGCATATCGTTTCTAGAAGAGTATCCGAATGAGTAGAGAGCTATTCACAAGGATAGTTGAAGAAGTAACTATTCATTCTTCAATCTTTCGTGAAAATATTATTGGTACGGAAGAAGACATTTCCCATTGATAAAGTGCACATCCATGATTCGTCAATTGACATACGGTACCATTCACGGCCCCTTGATCATTTTGTAAAGGCAGAAGAACTTCTCACCTATCTCTTGATTATTTTTGAATTTCTGTTATGGAAATTTTTGGAGCCGAGTTTTTGCGAAAACCCACTATTACCGATGTTGAAAAGCTATATCGGTTTCACTGAGAAAAGCAGGGGTTTCCGGGAATGTTCGGAATCCCTGATTAGGTTTGGTTGTTCAAACGCATATAAAGGGCATTATTGTAGATGTGACCATGGTCCGAATCCATTCATTTTGCTGAAAGGTTTTGTGTCACAAGACTTATGGATATGACAAGTTTTCTTTCGCGTTTCTTGGGTGAACAACGACATCAACGTTATACCTCAATCCCCTATATTCATCGATCTCAAAGATGAAAAAGCACCAGAGATTCCGTTTGTGGCTAACATCGTAACTTATAAATGGGGATATTATCTTGTTGACGGGATATATCTGGAATTAGTGACACTTGTTAAGGCGATTCCAAAACCAGCCGAAAATGACCACAAGCGAATAAGGTATAAGTAAATGAATGAAATGACAAAGAAAGATGTGGAATGAGTGTTTGGTGTTCTGAAGAAAAAAATAGGCTATATTAGCCAATCGCACACGACCGACGAAAAAATAAAGAATAAGAAAAATGATGGATACATGCATCCTATTACATAATATGATTAAAAAAGACAAAGGTATTGAGTTTATAATATATATAACATACAATAAACATGTAAACATCAAGAGTACACAGCGGAAGACTAAAGATCATAACAAATAAATTAATTAGCGAAAGTATGCGTAGCGTTACCTCTTGCGAATGTCGATCCTTTGAGCAACACAAAGAAGTGGTTTGAAGAGTTGTCCTTACCGTTCTACAACTCAAACCAATATGGTGTAAGAATAGTGTCTTACTACCACGTTCTTGTACATACGAATTAACCAACGAATCAAGCGATTGCTAGATCTAACACAAGTCCTCGTTTAAGGAAAACGAAACCAAACTCCCTAACAATGGGGTGTTCGGCCGATTGGGACAAGAGAGGAGAGGAGAGATCTAGGGTTAATTCAATGCACAAAGTGTGAGAAACCCTTGAACCTAACCTTGTTTATATAGTAGATGGAATACTTTGGGAACAAGTTATGAATTAGGGCTTGGGAAAGCCCCTTGGCCGGCCACTATGCAAAGCCCAAAGGAAAACCCATAACTTTTCCAAGTCTTTCCATTTCTAGTCCTTTCTCTTTTCATTTAATGGTCGTTAGTCATTTTTCCGTTAAATACTTAACGATCGTTAACAGGACTTAATGTGCAATAATTAATCGTAAACATAAACATTAATTATTAACTTTAATTCTCATTAGCTAATGTGTGCAATCCGTGGTCACGAGTTGAATCGGACATTCACATGTTTTGTAAATATATACATTTCCAACAGCTCCCACTTGGATATGTTTACAAAGCGTGAAATGACATTGGTTAGCGTCTAGCAACGCCAATGCCCGGTACAATTCGTGTATGGTTTTCTGGAGAAAAACCAAGTTTGATGATTCATCATCATATTCATCCTTTTGTTTCTAATACCATGTTAATAAGAATATGGATTTCACTCATTTCTTAATTAACTATTATGTTTCTCGCTTTATGGGATTGATTAAGATTACCAATTCTTACGAACATATTCCGAAGACCATGGGCATGGCCATGCAAACATCTTAACAACCCTACGAGGGGCCAGTAGTATTATACTTCAAAATAAATTTGAAGGAAACAAATCCCATTTTGACTACAAGCGGGATTCACAAATTTACTTAACACTTACGAAAACAACCCTTATAACTACGATTCGTTATAGCGTTAGATTGCTTCACAAAAATGCACTACATCAATGACATATCTCTTGTATCTCAAGTCAGAGGATAAATATCCATGATATACTTAATGACAAAGATCCATAAAGTATCATCATGTGGGTGGGATAAGTCCTATATTCAATTCATTGAATATCATCTGAAATTAGTCATGCTACGCATCAATATACTTTCAAATATATTCTAACTAATACTCAGATTTGTCTTAATTCAATATCATTCCCATGTTATTGATCGACAATGGACTATTTAGAGTAACTTAAGTTATTCAAGGATTTAAACATGCAAATATAGGATAACATCACAATAAATGAATAATAAACATAACAAAAATACTTTATTTCATTTCAATAATAATGTTTACAATATCCTTTATCTAAAATACTTCGATCCGCAGATGGGCATGAAACTACTAGCTAAATGAAGTCCAAACTTATCGGACAAATGATTAAGTTTTCACGGTAAGGCTTAGTTAAAGATCGCTAGGTTATCATCGGTGTGAACTTTGAGCAACTCAATTTCACCTATCTCGACTTGCTCTCGAACATAGTGATATTGTCTAGGATAGTGTCACGGTGCCCTTCATGACTCGGGTTCATGGGCAAAAGTAATTGCAGATGAATTGTCACAATATACTTTAATAGGATTTTCAATCGACGGCATAACACCAAGCCCCGAAACAAACTTCCTTATCAAGCGGCTTCCATGGCATCGAGGGCGCGCTATGTACTCACTTTAGCGGACATCGCAAGTGTTGTGCATTTCTTACTCTTCAATCCACAGCACCTCCATTGATGACAAGAATGTAACCCGTTTGAGACTTCGTATCATCTTTGTCACACTTCGGGATGCGTCGCATAACCTATAACGAGCATTACGCGGATTTGCCCCATACACTATGAACATATCTCTTGTAGCCCTAAGG
This sequence comes from Chrysanthemum makinoi, assembly GCA_910596185.1. Taxonomy (NCBI): domain Eukaryota; kingdom Viridiplantae; phylum Streptophyta; class Magnoliopsida; order Asterales; family Asteraceae; genus Chrysanthemum; species Chrysanthemum makinoi. The sequence continues at coordinate 96,039,701 of OU343225.1, forward strand.
TACTTGAGAATATGTTTAACAGGCGATCCAGTGAATTTCACCGGATTGTTGATACCGCGTGGTCAAGTTTTGAGCAAGCGCCACATCAGGCCTTGTGCATCGTGCGGCGTACATGATAGATCCTACAGTAGAAGCATAAGGAACTTTCTTCATACGTTCCACCTCGGCGGTGTTGAAGCACAGCCTTGGCTACTCAAACCATGAATTACTTGCATTGGCAAAAATCCCTTCTTGGAATTTTGCATATTGAATCTCTTCAATATTTTGTCAATGTAAGCACTTTGGCTTAAACCAATTAGCCACCTTGATCTATCCCTGTAGATCTTGATTCCAAGGATGTATGTTGCTTCCCCTAAGTCCTTCATCGAAAAACATTTACCAAGATAGGCTTTCACCTCATTGAGACTTGGTATATGATTTCCCATGATTAATATGTCATCGACATACAGAACAAGGAAAGTAACACGACTCCCACTAGCTTTGTGATATACACATGGCTCATCAAGATTCGAGTAAATCAAAGCTTTTGATTTCTCCATCGAATCTTTTATTCCATTGCCTTGATGCTTGCTTGAGTCCATAAATGGACCTCTTAAGCTTGCATACACGGTTAGGAAATAATAGATTCACAAACCCTTCGGTACTGTGCCATATAGATGTCTTCATCTAGGCGGCCATTGAGCGGTTTTGACATCCATTTGCCAAATCTCATAGTCATAGTGTGCGGCTATAGCTATGAGAATCCTAATAGCTCTTATGTCGCTCACGAGGAGAGAATGTCTCCTCGTAGTCAATGCCATAGGTTTGAGTAAAACCTTTAGCCACAAGACGAGCCTTGTAGGTGTGTACATTGCCATCCATTTCAGTTTTCTTCTTGAAGATCCACTTACTTCTAACGATTTTTCATTTGGAGGAAGGTCAACTTCAATCCAAACTTCATTATCTTTCATGGATTGCATTTCCCCATTCATAGCAATCTGCCATTTATCCTTTTAGGATCACCATGGCGACCTTATAGTTGGCGGGTTCATTAAGATCCCAACCATATTTTCCTCCACGTATCACGTTAAGACATAGGCGGTCAGGTGCGCGTACGGTCCTTCGGACCTACGAATGGGAACAACCGGAGGAGCACCTAAGCTTTGGGTTCTTCTTGAAGTTGGCTAGTATTTTAGAAGGTGTTGTATCTTCTTGATCATATTCGGATCATATACTCTCCCATCGAGTTCTTGAGATATGAGATTCCTTTCAAGGAAATCTCCATACCTAGCCACAATGACTTTATTCTCGGTGGGTAGTAAAAGTAGTAACCCATAGTTTCCTTAGGGTATCCTACAAAGATACACTTATGAGATCGGCTTGGAGCTTATCGGGTGTCACGTTTAACAAGCGCTTCACATCCCCAGACCTTTAAGTAAGAAAAGTTGGGAGCTTTTCCAGTCCATATTTCATATGGAGTTTTAACAACCTTCTTTGGTGGAACCATATTCAAAATGCAAATAGCAGTTTCAAGGGCATAATCCCAAAAGTAAAAGGAAGAGTAGTAAGTTCAAACATTGATCGTACCATGTCAAGTAAAGTACGATTTCTCCTTTCGGATACACCATTTTTGTTGTGGAGTATAAGGAGATGTGAGTTGCTGGATAATTCCACACTCGGCTAAGTAATCTTTGAACTCTTGACTTATATACTCACCACCTCTATCGGATCGAAGAGCTTTAATCTTCTTACGGAGTTGTAATTCTACTTCACTTTTGAAAACCTTAAATGTTTCAAAGACTTCATGTTTATGTTTAAGTAAATAAACATAACCATAGCGACTGAAATCATCCGTAAAGGTTAAGAAGTAGGAAGCACCACGTTTTGACACATGTCTAAGTGGACCACACACATCGGTGTGTATTAATCCAAGTAGATCAGAAGCCCTTTCCACTTGTGGTGAAAAAGGTTTCCTTGTCATCTTCCCGGCTATGCAAGACTCGCATTTGTCAAATGATTCATCATTGACCGTTTGTCAAAGCCCATCGTGTTGCAGCTTTTCCATGCGTTTCTTGCCAATATGGGCAAGGCGACAATGCCAAAGATAAGAAGAGTCCCAGTTCAACTTGCTCTTCTTATTGCTAATGCTATACAATGAATTATTTTCATTGGATATACAACCAACCATATCAATTTCAAACACACCAAGAATAGGAATTGCATTAAAGTAAAAACCATTATTTAAAGAAACTGAAATTCCATAACTTGTAAAAGTGTGCACAAAACCAATATCTTTTAACAAAGAAACTGAAATAACACCTCTAACAATGGAGGGTGCATAATGACAATTATTTAGTTCTAAAATTAAGCCCTAAGGCAACACTAAATCAAAAGTCCCTATGGCCCGGCACAGTGCGCTTTCCATTCTTGAGCGTACAAGTATCTTTCTCCACAGCGTCAGAAACTTCCTTGCTCCTCTAAGTCCTGCGATGTATTACGGATGTGAGTACCACATACTGTATCATATATCCAGGAATTTTGCTTATGAGGAAAAGAAAATAATTCAAACATAAAAATACGTGATGAGCTAGGCACCATCTTATTTTTATTACGAAGGCACTCATTGAGATAAAGCTGGGCAGTTCAGCTTCCGGTGACCGGTAAGTTCTGGTGGCAAGTTAAATCCTTCTTAGGATTCTCCTTTTTCTTTACAGGGTTCTTCTTAGGAGCTGGTGGGATGACAACTTGCTTCCCCTTTCCTTTTCCTTTCCCTTTCTTATCGGCTTGCGGCTTTGGCTTATTCACCCTACCACCCTGTATAGCGAGGCACGGTGGTGTAGGAGCCTTCTTTTGCAATCTCTTCTCGAAGTCTACAAGCATTGCATGTAACTCATTCACTGTCTTCCCGTGCAATGCATGTTAAAATTACGGACAAAATCACCAAATCGATCACGATTAAGGGAGTGATTGATGAGGCGACACATACATCATTCGAGTAACCACGGCCGAGCTTCTCAATTGATCAAGTGATGTTTCATCTCGAGGGCGTGTCGGAGACAGATTGCCAACCTCACGCTACGGCTATGAACCTTTTCAATAAGTTCATATAGTTCAGTTGCAGGTGGCTTCTCAAACATACGTTTGAGTTCATCTAGCATGCTTTCATGCGGATAGTGCTCAAATTGTTTTTGCAATTGAGCAGACATCCCGAAAGCATTAGACAGCGCCACACCATTGTGCTTCTCATATTCAACCGCGATATGCCTCTTGTTCAAAGCGATTGCGGTGTTGGGAGGAGCATCAGGCAAAGGTGTAGTCAAAATTTCAACCCTTTTGGCAACACGAAGGATGATCCTAAGTGAGCGATGCCAATCATTGAAATTAGGGCGGTCGGCTTGTCCTTCCAATCATATCTTTGAAAGCGGAACTCATTAAGCTCATAGTGTTTTAGGGTTGAGCCATCTACAGAAAAAGTTCAAAAACCATAATTAGTATTTTGATAATTTTCCTTTTCAATAAACAATTAAATACCCAAGGTTCATATTCATATAACCAATTAATATTTATTGAAAACTAGGATCCAAATTGTCATAATTTCATTACGTCGGTTGATCTGCTAGTAATGAACCTTATACAAAATGGTAGAGCTTTTGCTCAATTGCCAATTTCAATTGCAATTCCTAGATTTATGGGATTTACATATAGCCAATATCAATAAGCCATGTAAATATGTTTTATCCCATCTTATGCCTTGAGTTGCGGTTCTCCGCCTAACTCAATTAAGTTGTCAACTTAAGAAGCGCAAAATCGTCCATGCCCGTTCTCCGCGACCGTGGACATTTTACCCTTCAATTACGATCTAAATCACGTTCTCACGCAAATAAAAGGTAATCTTAGGTGTTTCCGTTTCATTGGATGTCATATAACTTAAATGAAAGGGTAATAGTTTTGATGTTAAATCAAATATGTACGAAGATGTCATGCATTCATCTTTGTAGCATAGTTTTTATTAAAACATTTATATCTTGTTTTAATGTATAAGCTTTTCATCATCAAACTTTAATTGAGGTATTGGGTTCACCAATCAAGGAATTTAGTGTTAATTATAATACATTATACCGTACTTTTGCATAAATGTAAACACTTAGTGTTTCGGATAATTACCACCGAAGTGGCGCATGGAATTAAAACTAATTAAGCCCTTAATATGAGCTTGCACATTTAATGGCTTACTAAGTAGCTCCATTGAACTTACTGAGAGGCGGAGGACAGTGCAGCGCTAAAAGCACAACCTTAGACATCCTTTATTGGCTAATGCGCACTTCTTTATTATCCCCTTTATAGTTCATTCTCATGGGTGAGCCGTTCAAGACCATTTGTACCAAAGTCATCAATCAATTAAACGATTATGATTACTATGCTTAAAATACATGTTTCACCATTGTTTAGGTCAGTTTATTTCTCTTGTAAAAATACCCTTGTTACACAAAACAAACAAGCAAGTATTTAAAAATAAACATATAAACAATGAATGCATAAACAAAAAATTCATGCATATCAAATAGCCACATGCAAACGTTTTTGATAAATCCTATTAATAATCAATTCTAGATCTGACAATATGTATACATTTAATTAAGACTTTCACCCGTTTTCAGCTATGTACAAGGTGAGCCACATGCATCGATTCATCGATTGCGTAAGTCAAAATTAAACATATACAACATAGCACATAATTGATTAAATAATAATTATTGAGGTCTTCCCCAATTTTAGATCTATCATAATTTAATGTATATCACTTAAACAAGAAAGACATACAATAAAAGCGGATCCATGATAAAACATGCATGTAATTATCATGGACATTAAATTACACTTAACAATTAATGCAATTAAAACAGAGTTACGCAATACACATAAAGTTGCATGCATCCTAGGGTTTCTAATCCAATTAAAATTTTAGTTTACAAAACCCTAATTAGGGCACCAATAAAAACGCCCCCCCTTAAATAATTAGGGTTTAGGTTTTGCAAACCCTAGATCTACGCATACAAATAATAACACATTCATGTTTATTTTAATTATGTGTTTGAGTAATTAATTACTTGTTATACAAGGCTCGTGATGCCCTTTGTTGAGTTTATAATATATATAACATACAATAAACATGTAAACATCAAGAGTACATAGCGGAAGACTAAAGATCATAACAAATAAATTAATTAACTGAAAGTATGCGTAGCGTACCTCTTACGAATGTCAGATCCTTTGAGCAACACAAAGAAGTGGTTTGAAGAGTTGTCCCTTACCATTCTACAACTCAAACCAATATGGTGTAAGAATAGTGTCTTACTACCGCGTTCTTGTACACCGCGAATTAACCAGCGAATCAGCGATTGCTAGATCTAACATAAGTCCTCGTTTAAGGAAAACGAAACCAAACTCCCTAACAATGGGGTGTTTGGCCGATTGGGACAAGAGAGAGGAGAGGAGAGATCTAGGGTTAATTCAATGCACAAAGTGTGAGAAACCCTAGAACCTAACCTTGTTTATATAGTAGATGGAATACTTTGGGAACAAGTTATGAATTAGGGCTTGAGAAAGCCCCTTGGCCGGCCACTATGCAAAGCCCAAAGGAAAACCCATAACTTTTCCAAGTCTTTCCATTTCTAGTCCTTTCTCTTTTCATTTAACGGTCGTTAGTCATTTTCCGTTAAATACTTAACGATCGTTAACCGGACTTAATGTGCAATAATTAATCGTAAACATAAACATTAATTATTAACTATAATTCTCATTCGCTAATGTGTGCAATCCCGTGGTCACGAGTTCGAATCCGGACATTCACATGTTTGTAAATATATACATTTCCAACAAAAAGGAAGGCGTATCTCTCCTGATTGGTGTTCAGAGGAAGCACATCAACCGGACGACCTCTTACGCCCCCAAAAACAAGTGCTACAAGTTATCAGAAAAATCAAATGCACACAAGCGCATCAAACTTTCGTTACGATTTGGTCGAACAACTTTCAGTGATTTTTAATTTAAGTTTTTAACATTTATGGTGTTTTTTATTTTTAATGTAATGTTTATAATATTTGGAGTCTCTGTGATGTTTCTAATTTATGAATAAAAGTTTTAAATTTTATGCGTTCACGTTTACATTATAAGTTTTATTTCAAAGGTGAGAGCAAGGTAAAGGGGAACTGAATGAAAAAAAATACTAAAGTGATCTTTGATGTTGGAAGGTAATGTAACGTGTCCATTACCTCTAGCCTAAGGTTAAAAGGTATCGCCAATGGTTTCATCATCATCATATCAGTATCACATCAACATTTCTTTTCATCACCTTCTCACTAAATTTATTCCCGTAAGGGTTACCATATTTTTTTTGCCATTTACATATAACTAACCTAAACCCAAATATGTTGCACAACACATTTACACACAGTTTCCTTCTTTCATTCGATGGTTTCTACCATCCATTCTCTACTTTTTCTCCCTTTCACGCATGAACAACCACAAGATGTAACAAGGATGACACACAATAATGATGCCACCTCATCTGACCATGAAGAAAGTTAGTGGTTCAAATTCTAATGAAGTAATTACATTTTTTTATAAGTAAGGATAGTTTAGTTTGACAACATTACTCAAATTTTAAATTTTAAAGTAAATGTGTTTTCTATTTATATATAGTATAGATAAGAGATTATTTTCACAAATATATTGTGTTTTTTATAAAACTAGACGAGTACCCGTGCCTAAAGGCAGCGGTGTCTTGTTTCGACAAAATTTTAGCGGTGATTAAGTTTGTTTCAAGAATTAGTATTTTAAGCGTTAAGGAATCAACCATACTTTCCAAATCAATGTATACTTTCCAAAGATACAACATCGCATTTAAGTTGAGATTACAACATAGCATTCAATGTTATGAGATTTCACATGTTTCACTTTTCACTTTTCCAATTGTTGACTATTTGACCATTTTCTCTTTTTATGTAGTATAGATAAGGAAATCCAAACACTGATTCCAAAATGGCTTTTTTATAAGTAGCTACTTTTAAGTGGAAGCACAATTAGAGAAAATAACATCCACTTAGTTTTAAGAGAAATATTATATCTTTTTGCTTATCTTTATATTATTTAGATGTTAATCATGCAACAGTAAAAGAGAAAGTAGGTCATGTCGGATAATTAACACCTAAGAGCATTTACAATGCCTCAAATATTTAAAAAATTGATGCATTTAATAAATAAGTTTTTTAATCAAATTTTGTTATTAAAAAGTCATGGTGTAAATCTTACTTCAATGCAAAAACTAGTTCAAAAGCTTTCATCAATGAAGATTCAAGTGAAAAACCAAAGGTTATAATTGAGCATCCGTAATAGGTAAAGTTGTGAAAGACTTTTTACTATTTCAAAAAGCTTTTTAATAAGGTTTTTTGTATTGCAACAAAAACTTTTTGAAAAGCTTTTTACAAAAGCTTGATAAACCTCAAATCTTTTGTAAAAGTTTTAGAGCATCCTTAATGCTCCTATCATTTAAAAGACTTGATGCATTAATGACAATAAATACTAAACTTGTGATGACCTGATGCATTTATTATAATACTTGCAAGTAAAAAGCTATTCCCTCCAACCACTTGGCACCAGCCAAGTCATTCTTCCAAATGTTTTAAAAAGTCATTTTATGCAATGGTAAAAAGCTTTTGAAACGCTTTTTCAAATAGTAAAAAGCTTTTGATCAAACACTCTATTGCGGATGCTCTTAGTCATTCAATGTGATTTGCATTGTAGTTGCCATTTTATGGATACAAAGTCTTTGTAAAAAGTCTTTTAAAAAGCTTTGAAGTGCAACGCATAAAAAGCTATTAACAAAATACATCAAATCTTTAAAGACTTGAAGCATTTAATGTTTTATTTTTTATTTTTCCCACAATTAATGCATAACTCATTTCTAGTAACAAGTCATAAAGAATTGGACATGTTCTAACTTCTAAATGGTAGGAGGGAAGACGCATAGGAGTATATAGCATTTCACAATAAATATTATTTTGCCGTTACGAAAAAACAACTACAAACATGTCACATCTAACAGCTTATTTGTGAATCAATTTGTTTCTTGTTATACCTAAAAGGCAGCCATTTGTGGTTCAATCGAATTTCAACGTATTTCAAATGTGGGTGAGATTAAGTATTTCATGCTACACTCTCGGGTCATGAGTGGTGGTGTGGTAAACGGGTCAAGATTGCGCCGGGTTGGCACAAGAAATACGTGATGGATTAGGAGTTGTCAATCATACTCATCTATTGTTTTAGGATATATGTTTGTGTCGTTTTAGGATAAGTGTTTTTGTCGTGACAAGATAAGCGTTCCTATTTGTTTAGGATTATCTCACAATGAGTATTTAAACTCGTCATTATGAATGGAGTCATTAAGTTTTTGTCAAATAAAAATATCTCTGGTTTTCTTTAATTCTCTTCTTAGGAGCTCATATCATACTTGCAGGGGTGTTACTATCGATACAAACTTTAATGGGTCGTATCATTTCAAATGTGATGTTTTTGTTTTAAACTAGCATTTAGGATCTATAACGTCTTTGTGTTGTTAGCGGATCATTATATCACATCTGGCCCATGTTAGCTTATGACACGCGTAGAAAGATTCTTGGTTGTGACGAGATTCTTAGGTGATTATGTTGGTATCCTCATTTGCGTGCCACTAACCTTCGTCCCTTGTTACCTCCCTCAAGGGTCTCTTCATGTGTTTGTGTTTGGCTTTGCTTCAAACGTTAGGTAGTTGTGAAGAGTTTTCCGACGAGCATCTTCTTTTTAGGTTTGCTTTGATAGATTTAGTAATTTGGGACAATTATTTACATGTATGTTTAGCTTGTTTTACAGCTACAATAACTAAAGCTGTTTTATTAACTGAAATAAGACAAACTGATCATTAGATAAGATTTGTTATTCATTGCTAGATTGACATACCTTATGAAACAACATTAGGTGAATATAGATACGAAAAACATACCAACACATATTCATATGTTACATAACTAAACCACGCAACAATACAGACTAGAGACGATACATTTCAACTGGAAGCCTTGGTTGAGCCACAGTTACAAGTGGAAACTTCTTTGGAGTCGATAACCCAAATATCTCCTCCATATTCAAATCGTCTTTGGTCATCTTGCTAGGCAGATTCCAGGTAAACCCGTGAAGTAAATTAGCCAAAGTTGCTTCAATAACTTTAAATCCTAAACTATACCCGGGGCACATCCTTCGTCCTGCCCCAAATGGCAACAACTCAAAGTCATGACCCTTGACATCAATATCTCTTCCAATGAACCTATCTGGACAAAATTCTTCGGGTTTGTCCCACAACTTAGGATCTCTCCCAATAGTCCACACACTAACAAGCACGCGGGTTCCTTCAGTAACGTCGTAACCACCTACTTTACAATCCTCACGAGCTCTTCTAGGAACTAACATTGGTGCCACAGGGTGCAACCTCATTGTCTCTTTAGCAATTGCCTCAATGTAAGGTAGATTAGGCATATCCTTCTCTTGTACCCATCTATTTTTTCCTATGACCCGATCAAGCTCTTCAGTCGCCTTTTTAAATATTTCTGGCTTCTTTAAGAGTTGGGATATCGCCCATTCGACTGTGACAGCCGAGCTCTCAGTCCCACCAGCTAGCAAGTCCTGTAAGTTCCAAATAGCAACATATTTAGTGTTGGAAATAGTGAAAAGCAGCTATTAATATTATCAAAGAGAACATTTGATACACAAGTAACACAATGATGCCAAAAAGTGTTTAAAATCAAGTACTCCCTCCGTCCCATATTAAGTGTCCTTTACATCATGCACAAAGTTTTAGAAAATTCCACTAACTACATTATCCACCAATCAAATATCATTTTTACCCACTAAAGTCTCATCTTATTGGTTGAAATAGAATATGGACACTTAATTTGAGACATCTAAAAATTCCATTGTAGACACTTAATATGAGACAGAGGGAGTATTTTACTAGTATAGTAACTTGTCACGAACAAATATTCAAATGAGCAATAATGCCAAAAAGTAAGTGGAATCAAAATACTTAAATAAAAACAGTATCTTATAGATTGACATATATTTTAGCTATAAGTTCCTATAACAAATAAAGAAAATCACATGCCTTGATTAAGTTGACTTCAAGATCTTGAATCAAGTTTAGAGGTGGTCAGTCAAATTCATCTTATTATCTTATCAAAATGCAATAAGTCATTTTTGATATTTACATTAATGAGTGCTTATTGCATTTATATGGGTAGGATTTTATGTCATTGAGAGGGTGGGACTGTTGGAGTAGCAAAAAGTTGGTATAACAATACAAAAACGGCTTCAACTTAAACGTAGTTATCTTAATTGACAATTAAGCAGAAAAATACCTGAGTAAAAGCTTTAACCCCATGTCGTTCTAGCTTAACATCAAGATCAGGATCTTCAGCAAGCTGCGAAAGCACGTCAACCATATCGGTAGCCACAAACTTCTCCCCCTCAGCCTTTCGCCTCTCATTATGCTCATCTAACACATGCTCAAGAAACCGATCAAATTTCTTACTAACGATTTTCATCCTTTTAACATACCCTTGTAAATCCAGAAATTTGATCCAAGGTATTGAATCACCAATATTAAAAACACCGTTTAGCAGAAACAATTCATCCAACATCTTTTTAAACTCGTTCGGACTCACTATAGAGTCTTCGGACTCGTCTAAATACCTTTTTCCTAATACCATCCTACTAATAACATTTAAACTCACATCGGACAACATATCTTTTAACAAAATTTCCTCTCCAACTAAGCTATGTATCTTTTTAAGTAAGGAATTTGTTTCCTCGACTCGTATATATTCATACGACTCAAGTCTTTTAGCACTAAATAACTCCATTAAGCACATTTTACGTGCCTGACGCGATGAAGTAATATAGGGACCACGTGATGTCGAGAGTAGTTATAAGTAGTATACTTTCTGCTGCAGCGTTTGGGTGCAAGCAAAGTTGACATCTTGTGTTTTCAGGGATGATTTTTGCGCCTCGGTGATGGGCGACAAGAACATTGAACGACCCAAATTTTAGTTGCATTATGTCTCCGTATGTTTGGGACAAGTCGTGTATGGAACGATGAGGAAGGGTGCCAATAAGGTTGAGGTTTCCTATTATAGGCCATGGTTTCGGGCCCGGTGGGGGGTTGAGTTTGCGCTGACGACGAATACGGCGCGATAAGATGAGGAGAGCTACCGTGGCTAGCGCTACGGTATAGTAAGTGTAAGAATTAGAAAGTGGTTCCATTGGGATATTAGGTGAGTGTTTATTACTGTTTTAAGGTGTTTAGTTGTGAAGTTGTGATAACAAAGACGTGTGAAGGTGGCTATTTATAGTTGGGGTTTGTAGTGCAAGTGTCATACGACGTCGTGTATTGCATGCTAAAAGTAAGTTAAATAAATACAAAGTACTGTAATAAACTAATAAAGCTATTGCTTTTTGGAAAGACCCTAGCTAGCACTCTGTGTTCAGTATGGGATCGTGGGACGTGTACATACTAGTTATTTCGAACGTGAGATTTATCTCTATAAATGATCGAGTTGATTGAAAAGATAGTTTAATATTCGTATATATAAAATAATGGAGAAGAGTTCCAGTAAAAAATGAAAATATGATAAGAATAATGAGGGGGTGCTTGGTTGGGGGTAATAGGGGGTGGGGAATGGCAAAGGTGTCTGGTTAGAATTAAGGAATGCAATTATTGTTTAGTATTGGGTAATGGGGCATTACCCAGTAAATTAGGAGGTATGGTAATGATTACCCACCACCACCACCAGCAGCCACAGCAAGCAGTAGCCACCACCACCACCACCACCACCAGTCACCACCACCACCAGCCACCACCATTAGCAACCACCACTACCACAACCACCAGCCGCCATCACCACCACCACCACCAGCCACCACCACCACCAGCAGCAGCCACCTCCTCCACCACCACCAGCAGCCACCACCATTAGCCACCACCAGCTACCACCATTAGCAGCCACCACCACTAGCAGCCACCACCACCACAAATAATCACCACCACCACCATTAGCAGCCACCACTACCACCACGGCTACCATCACCACGGTAGCCACCACCACAGCCACCACCACCTCCGGCATCCACCACCACTACCGGCAGCCACCACCACCGGCCACCACCATTAGCGGCGGCACCACCACGAAACCACCACCACCACCGGCCGCCCCACCACCACCACCACGGCCATCACCACCACCATCACCGGCCACCACCAGTCAACACCAAAGTAGCCACCACCACCACCACTAACCACCACCACCACCACGCTGCTCGGCCACCACCACCACCACCACCACTTTAGAGGTTAATGTATTTTTCTCAAGCCAAGCACTATCAAAGATAATGATAATCTACATTCTATTCATTTGCATTTGATTCTCATTCATTTCATTTTCAATTCGTTCGATTTGAACAAGCGTCACGAGAAATAATTTTAGTCATATATTTCAAATGAATAAAAAGAATTTCATAGAAGTTGCATCTTTTAATGTATATGCATCTAAAATTTGCGATTGTGGTTACTTCTCATTCTTCTCATTTAACTTTTATTTCTTATTTGATCCTTAACCTAAAATGATGTTGTAATAGTTAACCAATTTGTGATATAGTGAGAAGAAATTTTATAATGAGAAGAAATTTTAATCCCTTGTTTTAAATGAGTGAAGGAAATTTAAGAATTGATGCATTTATTTTTGTAGATGTATCTAAAATGTATAGTTATGATTTTTATTTTAACTTTTATCATTTTAATTTTATTTCTCATCTGATCTTAACTATTGATACTAACTATTGTGAATAGCTTATTCTTTTAAGTCTATCTTAGATTGTCTTTTCAATAATTTTGGAGGAGTCAAAATTAGAAAATATTAAAAGAGAAACAAAAGTTTTGATTAAACAAGTACTTCAACTAAGATTAATCTTTGAAGGATTAGTATAGTTTTCAAAGACATGACTTGGCTTCTAAACTAGAAAACTGGTTGGCACATACTAAGTCTCCATAATTTTATGTCTAAATATGTGTGTTAACAATTTATTAATTGTATACTTGTATCAACAAGACTCACTTTTTTATAATTCAATAAACTAATAACACATAAGATAGACATAAATTAGTCATGAGTTTTATACAGTATCTACCAATCTTTTTACTCTTCGATAATGAGTAAAGACCTACTACTGTGATTATTTATAACTAACTTATCTAGGAAATATTATTCTCGATAGTGGTAATATGTATTTACTCGAATTCACGTTTCTAAACTTTGATTTATGCATAAGGCTTTGTAATTTAAAAATGACCTAGTATCGATATTTATTTGTATAATACTTTATTTATTTTAAAATAAATTTTTACATTGATATATCTGAATTTCTTAAATTAAGTTTTTTTTTTTTTTTTTTTCAATTATTGAGAAAAGACTTTAGTAGGTAAAAATAATATTTGATTGATGAAATTGTTGTTGGTAGGATGCGTTCTAAAACTTTGTGTAATATTTGAAAATAATATCTACTACTTATAATGTATGCATATGCATTCGTTAAACTTAAAATGCTTAAAATTTAAATAATGTTAATTGCTTATAATATATTTTAAATTTAAATGCTTAAATGACAAGTTTTACTACTCCATCCGTCCCATATTAAGTGTTCACTTTCCAGTATGCTTATGAAGTTTTAGGAAATTAAACTAACTACAACTTTCACCGTCAAATATCATTTTAACACTAAATTATCATCTCATTGGTTGGAAACATTATGAATGACTTAATTTGGGACATCTCAAGATTCCATTGTGGACACTTACTATGGGACGGAGGGAGTATTTTACTTTTCATTTTAAAACAAGTTTAAGTCACCCGCTTACTCTATCAATATCAATCTCTACTATTTTTAAAATGTCAACTTTATAAATGACAAATTTTTAATATCGGCCAATCTTTACGTGTTTATCAATTGAAAAAATGGTTGCGGAGATGTGGAGTGTAAAAGAATTGTGGTAGAGTGTTGGAGAAAAATGGTGTATTCCATAAATCCGGATTCTATATTTAGAGATAATCTAAAAAATGTTAAAGAAGGTTTAAAAGCATGGAGTAAAGTAAAATTTGGTGGGAATGATCGTGATATTGAATCTACCAAATGGGAAATTGTAGCTGAATCGAGAGATCTAGATAACGTGGAACTAGAAAGGTGGAAAGATGGAAAGAGGCAGGTAGAGAGAGGATTGAAAAAGACAAATGTAAAAATGAGATGATAAGAAAAAAAGCGAGATGAAAATGGGTTTTAAAAGGGGACGAAAATTATAAGTTCTTTCATGCCTGGATAAACCGTAACAACAGGAATACAAGGTTAAATGAGTTGATGATAGATGGTATGTGGTGTGAGGATACAGTAGCAATAAAAATAAACGTATTTGAGTTCTACAAAAATATTTTCACATAAAATGAGAGTTTAAGACCAAGTATGGTAAACAATAATTTTTAAAAGATTTCAATTGAGGAGAAAGAGGAGTTAGAACAGGATGTCGAAGAAGAGGAGGTATGGAATGCTATTAACTTTGTGGTAGCAAAAAAACTTTGGGTCCTGATGGTTTCAATTTTGGCTTTTTAAAGAGATATTGGAGTATCATTAGAACGGATTTGTTGAAAGCAATTAAGTGGTTCTTGTTAATACAAATAAGCCGTAAAAACGTTTATTTATATTTTACGATCTTCTAATGTTTTGTCGATAACAAACGTAAAATCATGTTAACGAAACAAATAAAAAACGTAAATAGTTTGAACTAATAGTTTCTAACATATTCACATTTTCACATAAAACACTAAAACAAGTATAAGTGATTTTATGATTTAGTAATACATATGTACAACAACTAGTGTTTACATATTTGGGTATAATATAAACATAACTAGTATGTAGTATATTGGGTAATATAAATGGGTAGAAACTTAAGTATCACAACCCATTGGGCAAATACATTGAATTAAGTTGGGTACAACCCAAAGCCCATGACCCATGGAGCTTGACCCATAACCCATTGCATGACATCATACTTATATCATACATGGATAAAATCCATAACCCATGGATCAATCCATACCCAAGTGACCAAGTGCATTGCACTTAAAGATACATTGTATCTAGCTAAAGATTCATGGTTCAACCCATGACCCATAACCAAAATACCCATGGGTAAAAGGGAGCGTCCCACGGATCCCTTGTGGAAGGGATCCGTGGGATCCGGGGAACAGTAGATTTTTTCTTCTATAAATAGTGGGCTATTTCTTCATTATATTTCACCCCTTTCTAACACACTTTCTCTCTAAGTGTAAAACTCACTAACCTCATATCCAAGAGATCTATGTTTGTAGTTTTGTTTTTGTGTGATCTTTTAGGTTCCTCTTAAAGGCAAGATCATCACCTTTGAAGTCGAGCAAGCTTAAGTCCATGAGTTGCCATGCTTGCTCAGCATCAAGGCTACTGAAGTCTTCTTGTTGATGATTCCTTTCTTTCTTCAAAGAAGTGTAGTGTTGAAGACATCAGTGAAAGATGTCTCAAGAGTCAAGACGAAGATATTAGTGAAGGGTATCTATCGTCTATACCATAAGCACTTGTGGTAGGTGCTTAGAAGCCAAGATTAGAAGCATTAGTGAAAGGTGCTTAGAAGTCAAGACTAGAAGCATTGGTGAAAGATGCTTAGAAGTCAAGACACAAGACATTAGTGAAAGGTGTCTTGTAGATCTAGTCAAAGGCATTAGTGAAAGGTGCCTTAGATGTACATTCGATATGGTGTGTTTAGATGTACAAGATAGACTAGTTTTAGATCCAAGGATATTGATATCCTTGATGATGTTGTAAAGGAGTAGATCTCCTTTGGGATTAGTCGTTGGTGTAGTGTGGTAGTAGTTCCTCCATTGCAATGGAACTAGGTGCTTAGCCTAGTACCTAATAAAGGGTAGGCGGCGTTGTGAAGGTGTAGTTCACCTTGGAGTGAAAGAACTAGGTACTTAGCCTAGTACCTTATAAAAGGTAGGCGACGTTGTGTAGGTGTGGTTCACCTTGGAGTGAAAGAACCCGGTGGTTAGCCTAGCACCGGAAAAAGGGTAGGCGACGTTGTGAAGGCTTCTCCACCATAAGGAGATTGGTGTAGTGATTACGAACTCTCGAGTAGGTGACTCGGGGAGTGGAGTAGGGCAAGGAGGGTGTCCTTGTAGCCGAACCACTATAAATACTTGCGTTGTGGTTTTGTGCTTCTTACTCTTATCTTTTCATTACTTACCTTTATACGCTTGTTTATCAACATCCAACACACACATCCAAATAGATTGACATAAGTCGATCTAAATAGATTAAAAGAAAGTTTTAATTGGTAAAACTATTCAACCCCCTTCTAGTTTTCCATAATTGGCATCAGAGCTTCGTTACCAAGTTTCTTGAAGTATATTGTACTTTAAAAGCTTGATACGATCCATAGTTAATTGAAAACTACAAAGAAGGCTTTTCATAAAAACAAAACACAATGTTTTTTTTAAAACTATATGTTTGGATGTTGATTTGATAACAACATTTTTTACTATTTACTTTTTCATTTAATTGCACTAATCTTCTTTATCATATTGATTAGTAATAGCTCATACCCACCAAGCTATAGGAATCGCTTGGTAACAAGAATACCTTTCTTAAGAAGGTATCTTAAACACAAAGGAGCGGGAATCGTCTAAGTGACATTTGCTGTGTCATTTGTAAAGACATTCCTAAGTGCGCTAGAGGTATGATTTTCTTTCTTATTTTGCTTGATAATTAACTATGCCTATTTAGGTATTTATATGATTATCCTTTGTGCTTATACATGTATTAACATGAAGCTTCATTAGGAAGTCTTTTTCTCACATACGTGTTAGTCTTATCGTCTAAAGTCGTGGTATATAAAACTTATGTTTTATTTCTTTTAAGCCAATAATAAAAAAAAACACGAATTTCAAAAATTCCTCCTTCCCCATAAATACTCCCACCGTCAATCACTCTATCCTCACTTTTTCAAATCTTCCAATTTCAAAAATTTCTCTCGTTCAAAACTTCATCTTCCTCTCCATTTTAGTCTCAACCGAAACCAAGAAGGATCATCTTCAACATGGTTTACATAGCCCTCGTGCTCATCGCCTTAACACTCATCGCACTTGTGTTCCCTATGATGAAGTTCACATACGGAGACATTTACTTTGTGTTGTTAATCTACATTGGGGTTATATACCCAATCCTTTGTATCATTCTTAGTATTGAAATGAAATATTACTAATAGTCTAGTTATCTAGGTTATTATGTGTTTATCATTTCTGTGTTATGTCTTTCTTTCGTGATACATTAAAAGTCATGTATGCATGTTAAAAGAAAATGTAGGTTAAAACACATATTTTGGTATAAAAACTATGAGATCTAAAAACCTATGTTTTTCATAAAATCATTTACTGTGATTACAGATCTACGGATCCCGGAAGTTATACTAGCCGGATCTCTTTGGTAAAGGAAGTGGGATCCGTCCTCTTTGGAAAACAGTTTTTCATGCAAATTAAAAATTAGTTTTCTTCTAAAAAGGTAATACTCCACTAGAAATATCAAAACCATAAGTGAGTTAAATGTCATTGTTGTTAAAAACCATTGTTAATAAAAATCTAGTAAAAACATTAGATAATCATAGGTTGATCACAAACATATCTTTCTATTAACTCATGTTTTCTATAGGTTCAACTATGATGCACAAATATGAGTTTGATTTTTCACTCACTAGCGTCTACACTCCAAACATCTCCCTTGAACCCAACACACCTGGAAACCATGTCCGTGGGTTCAATAATCTCGAAAACCGTCACTTCCACGAAGGACGTATTGTAGACACCTCTATACAATTCGAAGAAGGTATCAATACCTCCTTCCGAGCCATCGGACTAGAATGTCTTCTTGAAATAAACGAGAAGATATGTCCAAGGTTCATAATTGAATTCTTCCGTCAAGTTGAACTCGTTCGTAACGAGGATCGCTCTCTATCTCTTTGGTTTTATATCAAAAACCAAAAGTTTACTTTAACCCTTGGGCATTTTGCTCACATCCTCCGGATTCCAAATCATGGACAATGTGCCTTCACCGAAGATTGGTCTTTTGATTCTCTCTTCAACTTTCGTGAAGAAAATAGTCCATATTGTTCACACATACCCTCCCCGGAAGATTTAAATCGCATAATATGCAAACCTCGACCATATTACTCCGATCCAAACATTATCTTCACACGGGACATCCGAGAAGAGTAAAAGCCTCTTGCACTCATCCTACGTGAGAATGTTTGGAGTCTTAGGGTAAATCAAGAAATCCTTCCCGCTTGTTGTGCTCACATGTTGTACTGTTTGCTGACACAACAACCATACAATCTCGCATACTTCTTTGCAAGGCGAATTGAAAATCTTCAAGGCTCCAAGAATAAACTCATCCCTTATGGAATGTTCTTAACGCGCCTCTATCACAATGTTATGCACTTCCATCCTCAATTTCAAAGTCCGTTGTACGTACTTGTGAACAAGATGATGGAACCACTAAACATATCTCTCATGAAGACTTTCTTCATTCTTTATTCCACCAACACTCATCAATCACGTAATGATCCTCCTAGCGAAAACACTCAAGGAACGTAGTAGTATTTCAAATAGGATCAATCCTCTTGTACTCGTGCTTTATCAATGTAATCCTATTTCCTTCATGAAATAAAACATCTTACATTTGATATCTTAGTGTTAGAACCCCTTTAAACTAACCTTGTAATATAATGCATTGTCAAGATCATTGCATACCTTTAGTAAAGGTTCTGGCGAGAGATGGGCGGATCCCAATGATTGTGCTAGACGGATACCTACACTTAGGGAACCGTGGGATCCGGGAAACAGAAAATGCAATTGCAAGCATTGTATTTCAAACATGTCCTTAGAACACCTCACACTAAGCTAAACATAGTGTCTTGAAGGCAAATTAAGTCCTTATCAAAGATAGGTAGACTCTTCCTACTCACACACAACTCACTAAGATCACACTCTAAGACGCTTGTAGATCTATCATTTCATTTTTATCCATTACTCTTCCGCTCTTAAACTCACACTTCATTTTTCACTTGATCCCTCACATCTAGTCTTAGAAATCTTTTCGATTATGGAAAAATTGATCATAAATCATCCTCACCTCAAAATTGATCAAAGTTGATCAAATTCTAGTTTTCCCACCTCAAAGCTCCTAGGATATTTTCCAAAACACTATCCTAAGTCACAAACCTGATCTCTAGGATCATTTAGCTTCAATTGACACTCTCATCTTTAGTGTCATCCTTGCTCATCCATTGGTACTCATGAAAGTTCCAAATCCTTCCATAAAAGACAATCATTAGCTACATCACTCATTACCTTCAAGCATTTAAGCACCCCTTCATTTAAGACACTTAGGAGGACTGAAACACTCAAGATGATATAGATCTTAGATCTTAGAAACATCATTTCCACTCTTTCATAGCTGCTGAGAGCCGGATCCCTAGGATTAGCCTAGACGAATCCCTCGAGGTGGGAACAGTGGGATCCGGATGACAGTTTATGTCAAATCTTGCTAAAACAATCATTTCAACTCATCTTTCTAACTCAAGCACTCCATCTCATCTTAAATGAGTTCCTAGATCAGTATAAACTCTAAAGTTGACTCTTGTGCATGTTAATCATCACATTCCAAAGAATCCTAGTGGCTTAAGGCTTAAATGCACTTGCCAAATCTTTTGGTTTATAAACCACTTTGTTAGGAACTCCATAGTCATCACCTTCATCCTAACTTTCAGGATTTTAGAAATCATTACAAACCTCTTGAAATCATCTCATCATGAGGAAAACCCCAAGTAGTAACCTATCCACCAAAGAACCACCCAAGAAAAAGGCTCGTGTTATACACAAAATCTCTTCAACCGAATCATCTCCGGTCAAGCCAACAAATGCTAGGATCCTTCCTCAACCAATCAAACCAATTCCTAAAAGGATAGTACCCACAAAACTACCTATGCCAAACACCACCATACCTCCTAGGCCAAACAACATCATATCCACTTAACCATCACCATTGGTTCCTAGAGCTATCTCTTTTACATCTCCACTATCATCACCACACCTCTACAATTTAGAGGATTTGCCTCCTAGGCCATCTCGTCAGCCTCCGCCGACAACATTCTCCTCATTAGGAGGAATAATGGTACAAAATCAAGGTGTTGAGTCAACACTTGCTCCGGCTTCCTTTTCGCCGTTTCCATCATATAATCCCATTTGGATTATGAGAAATCATCAAAGTCAACCACCCGACCATATGGAAGTTGACACTTCTCTACCACCACCATCATTCTTGGTCGAGCCATTCTCAAATGCGCCACCACCAATTCCTCCATCGTTTGAAGCTCCACAAGCCACTTCACTTGATCCCTTGCATCAAGCCATTTCATTTCTTCCACCACCACTACCTAACCATGACAAAGATTGCTATCATTGTCAACATGTTGAAAGCTTGATACATGAAGTTCGAGAAGACCAACGTTTCATGTTCTATCATCTCCTCGAACGTTTTGACGAGATTAAACCTAAACAAAACTTGAGCTAGAAGATTTTAGTAGTGTCCTAGCATCAAGCGATAGTTGGTTTAGAAATTCCTAGTCATGTATTTTCTTAGTTTTTAGAGTCATGTATATCATAACTCTAGTTTTATTAAATGAAATTACATGCTACTTGTTATATTTCTGAGCATATGATTACATTGTATTCATACCTCATTTTTGTGATAACATTACGTGTTATATCACCTTTCTTTGAAATGTAATCGGCTAATACGGATCCCTCAGATTTTCCTAGCGGATCCCTACTAGGAGGGAACCGTGGGATCCGTGAGACAGAAAACTATTTTCTACTAACTTGGACCACATTTGCGGGAAATTGTGAATTATACTTGTTGTCTAACCTTTGTTTTGTAGTTATTCAATTTACACATGAAGACTTTGACATCCTAAAGCTAGGGGAGCTTTATGTCAAAGCAATACATTGCAAATTACTTGCAATATTAGGTTTACATTTCGTGACATTCCCTTGCAATATTGCAATCATCAAGGGGGAGCACATTCGTCACTTAGACGAAATCTTTTGCAAACTTATTTGCTAACAAACTAGATTAGTATTACTTACTTGACGCCCTTACATAGGGATGGACTCGTCAAAAGAGAGTAAAGACGAGATCCTTTCCCGTTATTTGCTCTCTATTTTCTTTATATCTTTCACATATTTTTCTTAAAAAAAACAAAAAAAAAAACAACAACAATGTGTTGCTTTCTTTCAAAGCTCTTTTTGTTTCGACAAAAAAGGGGGAGAAGAAAGTAAAACTACAAATTCAAACTTTTACGAATTTTAGATTTTCCTTAAAATAATTTTATGTTTTGTCATCAATAAAAAGGGGGAGATTGTTAATACAAATAAGCCGTAAAATGTTTATTTATATTTTACGATCTTCTAATGTTTTGTCGATAACAAGCGTAAAATCATGTTCTGAAACAAATAAAATATTTAAATGGTTTGAACTAATAGTTTCTAACATATTCACATTTTCACATAAAACACTAAAACAAGTATAAGTGATTTTATGATTTAGTAATACATATGTACAACAACTAGTGTTTACATATTTGGGTATAATATACACATAACTAGTATGTAGTATATTGGGTAATATAAATTGGTAGAAACTTAAGTATCACAACCCATTGGGCAAATACATTGAATGTAGTTGGGTACAACCCAAAGCCCATGACCCATGGAGCTTGACCCATAACCCATTGCATGACATCATGCTTATATCATACATGGATAAAATCCATAACCCATGGATCAACCCATACCCAAGTGACCAAGTGCATTGCACTTAAAGATACATTGTATCTAGCTAAAGATCCATGGTTCAACCCATGACCCATGACCCATAACCAAAATACCCATGGGTAAAAGGGAGCGTCCAACGGATCCCTAGCTTAACGCTAGACGGATCCCTTGTGGAAGGGATCCGTGGGATCCGGGGAACAGTAGATTTTTTCTTCTATAAATAGTGAGCTATTTCTTCATTGTCTTTTAGGTTCCTCAGTAGATTTTTTCTTCTATAAATAGTGAGCTATTTCTTCATTGTCTTTTAGGTTCCTCTTAAAGGCAAGATCATCACCTTTGAAGTCGAGCAAGCTCAAGTCCATGAGTTGCCATGCTTGCTCATCATCAAGGCTACTGAAGTCTTCTTGTTGATGATTCCTTTCTTTCTTCAAAGAAGTGTAGTGTTGAAGACATTAGTGAAAGATGTCTCAAGAGTCAAGACGAAGATATTAGTGAAGGGTATCTATCGTCTATACCATAAGCACTTGTGGTAGGTGCTTAGAAGCCAAGATTAGAGGCATTAGTGAAAGGTGCTTAGAAGTGAAGACTAGAAGCATTGGTGAAAGATGCTTAGAAGTCAAGACACAAGACATTAGTGAAAGATGTCTTGTAGATCTAGTCAAAGGCATTAGTGAAAGGTGCCTTAGATGTACATTCGATATGGTGTGTTTCGATGTACAAGATAGACTAGTATTAGATCCAAGGATATTGATATCCTTGATGATGTTGTAAAGGAGTAGATCTCCTTTGGGATTAGTCGTTGGTGTAGTGTGGTAGTAGTTCCTCCATTGCAATGGAACTAGGTGCTTAGCCAAGTACCTAATAAAGGGTAGGCGACGTTGTGAACGTGTAGTTAAGCCTTGGAGTGAAAGAACTAGGTACTTAGCCTAGTACCATATAAAGGGTAAGCGGCGTTGTGTAGGTTTGGTTCACCTTGGAGTGAAAGAATCCGGTGGTTAGCCTAGCACCGGAAAAAGGGTAGGCGACGTTGTGAAGGCTTCTCGCCATAAGGAGATTGGTGTAGTGATTCTACGAACTCTCGAGTAGGTGACTCGGGGGTGGAGTAGGGCAGGAAGGTGTCCTTAGTAGCGAACCACTATAAATACTCTTGTTGTGGTTTTGTGCTTCTTACTCTTATCTTTTCATTACTTACCTTTATATGCTTGTTTATCAACATCCAACACACACATCCAAATAGATTGACATAAGTCGATCTAAATAGATTAAAAGGAAGTTTTAATTGGTAAAACTGTTCAACCCCCCCTTCTAGTTTTCCACAGTTCTGGAACTCGGGTACCATATCAGGTGGGTGTAACGCTTCTTTTCTCACCTTGATTCCTAAAATACAAGACCCGGTTACATTAAGTGATTTTTGTCCAATAAGTATAATAAGGTGTTATTATAAGATTATTGCAAACATATTCGCTGAATAATGAAAAAGATGATCCATAAAGTGGTAGGGGAGGAACAAAATGCCTTCTTACAAGGTAGATATATACTTGATGGTGCATTAATTGCAAATGAAGCGTATGATTATTTGAAGAAAGAAAAAAAAGAAAGTGTTCCTTCTAAAGATCGATTTTAAAAAAGCATACGATAGTGTCAATTGGAAGTTTATTCAACATACTTTGCTTCAAATGGGGTTCGGGGGAAAAAGCATACTTTGGTTTCTGTTCTTGTAAATGGGTCTCCGACCACATAGTTTAAGATGGAAAGGGGGTTAGACAATGTGACCCTTTATCACTTTTTTTATACCATGTGGCAGCGGAAGGGCTTAACGTGACTATTAAAGAAGCAGTTTCATATGGCTATTTTAAAGGTGTTAAAATTGGTAGTAGTGCAATACCAATTTTGCACCTTCAATACGTAGATGATACGATGATTTTTGGGGAATGGAAAGAATCTAATGCAAAAAATCTCATGAGGATTATGTAGTGTGTTAAGCAAGCATCCGGGTTGAAAATAAACACGAACAAGGCAAAGGTATATGGTATTGGAGTTCAGAACGGGGAGATCGAAGATTTTGCTAACCGTATGGGGATTTCGCCAGGGAAGATGCCATTTACGTATCTTGGAATTTCGATTGGTGTAAACATCAAAAGAGTCGATAGTGGGAATATAGATGTTGAAAAGTTCAAAAAATATATTGGGGAATTGGAAAAACAAAAATGATATCATTTGTGGGAGATTAACGTTAGTAAAATTGGTATTTGGTAGCTTGGCTCTTTACTTCTTTTCTTTGTTTTGTGCCCTGATGAGTCTCCTTAAGAACCTAGAAAGTTTGAGAAATAATTTTTTTTGGGGGGGGGGGGGGGGATGATGAAAAGTGAAAAATGGCGTGGGTTAAATGGGATGTAGATTTAAACAAGCTTTCATTTGGTGGCTTAAATATCAGTAGCTTAAAAGCGTCCAATTGGGCTCTAGTTGGTAAATGGTGGTGGAGGTTTAGAGCAGAGGGGGGGATAGATTATGGGTTAGAATAATAAAAAGTATATATGGTGAGGATGGGGGCTTTAAAGAGGAAGATGGAAGTAATAGGTTATTAGGTGGGAAATGGGGTGAAATTGTGAAGGTGGGTCGGATGATAGATAAAACGGGGGTAAATTTTTCCACCTCTTTTGTTAAAAAAGTGGGTGGTGGAAATAGTACTTTTTTTTTGTTAGATAGCTGGGTAGGAAACGAAATTATTCTTAGTGACAAATTTCCTAGACTTTATAGACTAGAAATGAATCAACGAATCACGGTTGGTGAAAAAAGAAGATGGGAAGGGGGTCTTGGGGTTGGCATTGGGATTGGGGTAGAAATCTAAAAGGTAAGGGGCGGGTGAACTTGAGGAATTGACAGAGTTAATTAATTTTTTTCCCCCAAATGTGTTAGAACTTGATTCGTGCAGGTGGATACATGACGATGATGGAATCTTTACGGTTAAGAGACTAAGAGAGATGATTGATGACAAGATACTAAACAAGACAAATGGAATACAAGAGATGGAAAACATGTGTTTTTATTTGGCGTCTACAAAAACAAAGACTTTCGGTGCTTACTTGGCTTGATCACCTTGGTATGAACCTAAACTCGACGCTTTGTCCGCATTGTGAAGACGAAATAGAAACGGTGGAACATTGTTTTTTAAAGTGTTCAAGGGTTGTGGACGCCTGGAAAAAAAATTTAAGTTGTGGAATATGGGAGTTTTCAATATTTGGTCTATTCAAGATATTTTTAGTCATAATGCTAATAATAGTCTCAACTTGAAACTAAAATCAGTTTGGCAAGCGGTGTGTTGGTCAATGATATACCTTGCGTGGTGTTCTCGAAACAAGAGGGTGTTTGAAAATAAAGTCTCCAACCTCACTACAATTTGTGATGAGCTACAGGTTCTAACATTTTTTGGATATCTAAATCAAGAAGAACAATTTCGTCATGGTTAGATTGGTGTTCGGATCCGATTATAGCTTTCAAGATATAGAAGCTCTCTATTAATCTTTCTCAGATATTAATGTTCTATTAAAAAAAATGCTGGAAAATGTCATATGTAGTGTGTCTGTTGTTAATTTTTGTGTTTGGCTAAATGTTGATGCTTGGGAATGGTATGCGAAGTTGTTGTCTGTAAGTTAGTTGTCTGCAAGTGGTATGTTTGCTTCCCAGAAGGTTTATGGTCTGCAAGGTATGTTTTACATCTCAAAAGGTTCTATGGTCCCATAGTGGTCTCTACTTCAGTTAATTTCGAGGTTTGTTTGGTTTTGGTCATAGTTTGTTTGTATGTTCCATATTGTGTTTTGTTTTGAATTTTGTATTTTACTTGGTCGGGTTCCTCTCTCTTTAGTTGTCTTGTTTGGAGGGGTGGAACGCCATTTGTATGTATCGTCTTTGTTGCGTTTATAATAGATTGATGACTTTCAAAAGAATACATATAGAAAATGAATGATTTTCTTTAAAAAAAAAAAGGCAATGTGTTATACCTGAAATACTATTTTTGTAAAACCCTAAATCCTGAATTCATAATTTCACATCCAATTTGAATTTTTAACCTAAGTTTGATATTAAGTCATGTACATTTAAATTATATGTTATACATTGGAATAATAATAAACCTAAACTATACATTATAACCTAAGTAGAAGATAAAACCTATTCCATCCTAAAATAGAATCGGTGCACTTCTCATTTACTAGGCTGCTACACGTTTTCTATGTGTCTATTTGAACCAAAAATTTGAACCCTCCCCTCCTGTAAACGTTTTTATTTAACAAGGCGATAAGACCAAATAATGTTGAAAAAATAAAAGAACTGGTTGTTAGATGTGTGGTCTAAGATCCGAGAGGCCGGGCCACACAAAGAATAAATCTAGCATGTAGCGGCAGTTAATTACTCAAACAAGTCTGCCTGTAAGCTTTGACGGCCATAAAGATGCAGACCTTTGGCGTCATAGTAGGATTCTAGGGAGATAGTCTAGGCGAATTGACCATAGGATTCTAGTGAATCTTATGCCCCACTTAAAGCGATAACAAGCTTAATTAGAGAACATAGTCATTGCATGATAGGATGAACAACTAGGCTAGTACACTTTCTCCCTACTATTTTCATGTTAATTTAATTTCGAAATTTCATTTCTATTATTTAGTTTATTAATCAAACAATTCAAAAACCCTTTTAGAACGTTACATACACTTAAGTTAGAATCCACATTCACATAGCTCTTGGAACGAACTCAGCTTTACCGAATACTACAATACACACGATCGGGTTCTCTGCCCGTTAGTGCATAAGGTAGACAATAGGTAGACGAGTAACTTTTGTAAATATTAAAACCTGATCAAAAATCCTACATCAAGTTTTGGTGCCGCTGTCGGGGAGCTATATTAGGATTTTTATTTAAGTTTTTAATTTTTTGTTTAATTTTTGTTTTTCTTACATTTTCTTCTAGTTTCAGGAATCATGGCAGTTGTGGATATTGATACGCTTACTCTTGAAAAGTACCTTGCTATGACTTGAGAAGCGCAAGGACCGAGGCTTTTTAGGCCGATCATTGGAGCGGATGTCCAATTCAAGATCAAGAACCAATTCATGAGGGAATTACGTGCAAATACTTTTTCCGAAAACAATACCGAAGATGCTTACGAACATGTGGAAAATGTCTTGTACATCGTGAGTCTTTTCAACATCTCAGGTGTTTCTCACGATGCTATCATGCTTTGAGTGTTTCCGATGACACTCACTGGAGCCGCTAAAAGATGTATTGATAGGTTACCCGCTGGAACCATCAACACGTGGAATCTCCTAAAAAGAGAATTTATCCAATATTATTGCCCTCCTTCTAAGACGACAAAACAATTAGAGGAGATCCACAATTTTAGACAGGATGCTGACGAGACATTGTACCAAGCTTGGATAGGTATAATGATCTTCTTTACAGATGCCCCGACTCATGACCTTAATAATCAGCAGAAGGTCAACATATTCTACAAGGGTATTAGCATCGCAACAAGGCAGATCTTTCGATTCTCAAGGGCCGATCTTTGAAATGACTCCTACTCTAGCCCTTGAGGCTATTCAAGACATGGCAAACCACTCGCAAAAGTGGCATGATGGAGGCACAAGCAGAAGCATAGAAGGAAGTTTGGACGGTATCGCTGTTATTACTAACAAACTTGAAACTCTTGGCAGGGATATGAAAAATCTGAAGTAAAATATGCATGCTATACAAGTAGGATGCGACACTTGCGGAGGAGCTCATCTAGCCAAAGACTACCCGTTGAACGATGAAGATGAAAAAGTCAAAAAGGTCAAGTGTGGAGAAGGTAGACCTTTTCATAGGAACAGTGGTAATAGCAATGGATACCGTGTAGGACCACCGGGGTACTACAATCCTGCACCTTACGAGGAAAGAAGGTCTAGCCTCGAGGAGACCATCAACAAATACTTAGAAAAGTCAACCAAGAAGCAAAAAGAACAAGACGAATGGTTGAAGAGCTTTCAAGAGAACACTAACAAAAGCCTCATTAGCCATGATGAGTATATTAAGAACCTCGAAGCAATGATTGGAAAGCTTAATAAAGATGTGCATAAAAGGAATGCAATGGGAAAACCTGAGGTGCAATGCAATAAATCCATCAGAGAGTCTGCAAAACAATTTTCGCTGATAAAGAGGTAAACGACTCCAACGAAAACTTCCATAATTCTAATCAAACATGTGGAGTTTCCTTTTTGCATGATAGCACCAAGCCAAATGAAATTATACCAAGACAGTTACCAAGCAAGGAGGATAGCTCGGAAAGCTTTACCCTCCCTTGCATTATTGGTAATTGCGACTTATCTGCGTCGGTGATCTAGGTTATAGCGTAAATGTCATGCCACTATCGCTATTTCTAGACCTTAAGCTGACAAGCCTAAGGAAAATCAATCTGAAAATTAAAATGCCGGATATGACTAGAGCAACTCCAGTTGGGATTGTGGATAATGTGATAATCAAGGTTGACAGATTTTTAGTCCCTCCTGATTTCGTTGTTAATTATATGGCAAATATTCCTAGGGAACATCTAATCCTAGGAAGACCTTTCTTGCTACTTCACACCCTCGAATTAAAGTTTTTGAAAAAGAAATTTCGCTTGGAATTAATAACGATGGGGTTGTGTTTAAAATAAATAAAGGTTTATGTCAAGAAAACGAGGAAGTAGTTAGTTCATGCATTGCTGACATGGTTGTTGAAGCAAAATTCCCGATGACCTATTTGCTTATGAAACCCCTTCGTGTTTAATTACAACGCGCATTCGGGGTTAAAGGAACTTCTTTTTTTATATTTTTTAGAAAATGGAAAGGTACGAATCTCGGGGTTTGGATTTGGGGGTTGGTATTTCTACCGATTACTCTACTTATCTGTTCTAATTAACTAAGCTAAAGGTAGTCTATGTCTATTTTTGTTTGCTCGTATGATGATTAAAAATGTGTTTACTTAGATTTTATTACTCCCTAGTTATCTCCTATTGATAGTTGAATTGTCACGTTCTTATTCTTAACGCGTTGTGTTTCTAAGGTCGTAGGATATGCATTTATCCCTAACTCTTTGAAGCTACCAAAGGTTAATGACTACGAAATCTCTAGGATTCATAAACTTAACACTAAGGTATTCTTTGGATGTTTAGCCTACAATTCTAGTAACTATATGCTAAGGTTCAAAAAAGATTAATCAAGCATTAATAACACAACGAATGACCTATAGCAATACTAGGTCAATCACAATTAAGATAAGAGACAACCAATCAATATTCAATAACTAGGTTTCATATTACCTAAGCAAACACACAAGTAAATTAGCCGGACATGGAGAACATGCAAGCATACACACAATCAATTGAAGACATAAGTGAATCAATGAAGTAAAACACTTATCTTGATGTAAAATAGGGTATGGAACCTAAAATCTTGTACAAGACAACCTTGGTTCGGTTTAGGTTTTACTCCACAAAACTACCTCTCTAAAAGCGAAAATTGGTTCTATATATAGTGTTACAAAGCTGCGGCGTCACTCTTTAATTGTGGCGCTTTGGTCGCCGCCATTAGGGTTTCGTCTTGTACGCGTCAACTCTGTGGGCGTCACCTTATGCTGACGTGATATGGCCTTGATCTCGACGGCGTCTGAATCAAATCTAGGCCGTCACGATGCAGTGCGGCCCTACTCTTTTAAAACTGATGTCGTCACTTGAAAAATGTCAATTTGCTCTGCGAGTCGTCACAAGATGTGTCGATGCCGCGGCGTCACAAATAAGACTGACGCCGTCCCCTTTCAATGTGATTGAGTGTCTCGATTCTTGACTTTGGCCATTTTCTTACGTATATTAGCCTTTTCGTCGAATAAGTGTCATTCGGCAATTTGCCTTCAAGAGACCTAAAAAGTGAAAATGAACGAAATTAGGTAATAACGGATACAAAAGTGATCAATTAAGGGCTTAAATGACCCCTCAAAAAAGTACCTTTTAAATCCTTATCAAATATCCCTACACTTGGTATTTGCTTGTCCTCTAGCAAATGTGCTTTTAGCCAATTGATTTATAAATTAGGGGTCATGAAGCATTAGTTTAGAACAATTCACAACACATATAAGCCCCGCAAAAGTCATAACAAGCACGGAAATTACATACTAGCACCTTACATGGGGTGTTTGGATACTCACATCTCTCGGGTGTATATGAAATATAACAAGTTGGAAATGGAAGATGACCACTCATTAACCGGTCCTAGTACATAGATTACCATAGGCTTGAGACTAGATCAAACCTCTATCGATTTGGCGTACGCACCTAGGAAAAACTATCCAAGAGGTCTTTTAAAGGGTTGTAACATAAGGCTTACGGTAGGGAAACAAAGGGTTTGGTGGGATAGGCGATTTAGTGGTGGTAAGTCAAAAATCTTTATGTTACAAGCATGCTAAGAATGGCGTTGCCAAGCCAAGACTCGACACTCTAACCTCTAGATAAATTGAAATAAACAAACATACATTTAAAGATAGATGTAGGATGGTAGCCCGTTTTTTTTTTTTTTTTTTTTTATTCATACACTTTTACTCTACCATCCTCTACGATAACATCAAAATCATAGGGATTTATAGGCACATCCCTACACTTGAGTTTTTCTTACTCTAACACTAATTTGACCCGAATTGAAAAGATCAAAACACTTGGAGTACATTATGCATAAATAAAGGAATTTGAATTTAACGTTCCCTTCCAGTCATTTCATAGAATTTAACTTTTCCCATGAGTCCCAATCGTCCCAAATATGTGTACCAAAGGATATGACTCGACATAGCAACTTATGCAAGCAACTAGATAATTGAACTAAGGGTTTAGTATGATAACAATAATGCACTAAAAGTGAGTGCATACAAGGTAGGCTAAGGCGATTTGGGTGTACGGGTGGATTGTAAACAATGTTCTTCATGATATTCAGGAAAACCAAAACATCATGAGAACCGCGAAAAGAATAGGCTCTGAGGGGTTAACTAGGGGTATCGTGTACTAAAGTAAGTACACGTACAAAGGGTTGGGGAATTACTCAACGATATGGAAGAAGTAATTATATTACGGGTATCAAACAAGGGTTATCTTAATGCCTCTTATCATTTAGTTATTCTAACTACACAAGTGTAGTCTTACTAGCGATCTCGGAATGCATCACAAAAACA
>OU343225.1:96071045-96161803 GCA_910596185.1 Chrysanthemum makinoi
CGAAAGCAGTTGAACTTTTAACAAGAATCCAAGAACAATCTTATTGTAATATTCGCTTGTATTCAATGTATTTTGAGGTGACCTCCCTTAGGGGAGATTGTTAGGATTTAGTAAATCCAGTCATTAAAGAGTCGGTCACCTTAAGTATATGTAATCGCGAAGCTCGAGTTGTAGATTATTTAATGTTAAGTAGTATTTAATTAGTAACATCGTGAGGATGGACGGTCTTTACCAACGGTGATGGTGATCCATGCCCGCAGGTGGCAATTTATGTAAGAACTATAAATACTCTCACCCAAGGTAGAGTTGAGCTCATAATAATACTTTCATTTTCTCTCACTAAGTTCCCAAACCTCTAACTATTTCTCTCTCTAAAACTACATCTTGTATGCCTCTTTGATTATGGTTTGATGTGTTTGTGAAATCCAATATCTAACATGGAAGGATGTAGAAACTTGTACACAGTAGTATAAATAAATGTAGCCTCATTTGATGAAGGCATTCAAGGAAGTTTACTTGTAAAGTTCTCTAAGTAATATAAAGCGTTTTCCTATTGTTCCTTTATTTGAAACTTTCTTTAGTTGCATGCATCATTGAGTATTCAAGCAAGACTGAGCTTAATTGAGACTAAGTGCCGCACGGAAGACCCTTGTAGAGACAAGTCCGTGACACTATGGTATCGTTGGAAAATTGGTGTCACTCTATCACTTTTTTCTTGTAACATCAGAACTTATCACACCACACAAAACATCCTTCCTCCTATGTCTGGTGTTACGGGACACCCTTTGGCTTACACATAACCTACTAAAACAAACAAAAATAAAATAAAATAAGTACTTGACCGGTTGGCTGGTGGGTATGACTCGAAGTACCACGAGCCGAAGCTCGATGCCATGTTAGCGCAATCATGTTGGCGTTGTAGTACGGTCCCAACCCAAAACACAAGGTTACCGAAGCTTTTAGAGCCTAAGATGTGGTCACCTAGGTTAAAGTTTAACCTCCTGCCACGTCAACGCCACATCAGCTTTAACATTTCACTTAACTCATCCAAAAAACACCCCTTTATCATAACATTCCCATGGTTAAACCTTAACTCACATATTTTCAAATTCAACCCCTAAACTAAAACAAACACTTCATTTATTAAAAAACATATCATTAATTTGAAAACATATTACAATATGAAATTAAAAAAAAAAAGTTATAATGAAATAAATAAATAAAAACACTGCAAATTAAACGTTACAACATAAAGGAAATGACGAAAATACAATCTAGTGACGAGGTTGCAAGTTATATTTTTTGATGATTTTCTCTTTTTCATCATTGATCCAAGCCACGGCATTTGGATCTTTTCCATCAGTGTCAATCATCAAAAATTTCATCTCTTCCAACCTTATTATTGTTTCATCTTTCACTTGATGGGCCCGATACGCCGCTTGGGCGGTTTCACGTTTGATACGATACTCGCGTTGTCATAGTTTCGGTGAATTGACTTGACAAGCTCGTTCTCCGTGCTCTCGCCCCCTAGTACTTGTCGTGCTCTCGATCTTGCTTTCTTTGGAAGCACGTTTTTCCCCATGGGGCTGGTTGTTCATCATGACCAAACAAAGCTCATTTGTTTGGCTTGGGACATCACGGTTAAATCAACCGATCCGCGAAGTCCCATTTCTTATGCTGACGCAAAATCTCCCAAGCATCATCGAGAGAAAACGGTGCGGATTTGTGCTCGTCACGATACATTTGCTTCGCCCATTTCATGACATCCATCTCACTTTCCCCACTTCTCTGTTCCCGTTGCACACGTTTGAAATACGCGTTGAACTTTGTGCAATCACAGTTCAACATTTTCCACATGCTTGTTATCATATCCTTTGTGCATCGTTGAAAATTGAGTCTATTGAACTCATTTCTAACCAGATGCCAAAACGTATCACGATCTTGTGCACGCTCGATCATCTGACCAGAACGCCTACTTTAACACCTAGCAAGTAATTCTTCCTCTTTTGGTTGCCAACGTCCAGCAACGCAGTGTTCGTCATCATCATCATCGATTGATTCGGGGTCTTTGGATTTTTTGGACTTTCATTTAACACGACCTTTGGGCTTTGGAGGAGAAGTGGGTGTTTTTGGAATATCTTGTGTTTCAGTTTGTGATTGTTGTGAGTGTTGTGAGAATTGTAGATTTTGAAAGTTGGCGTTTAATGTGTTTTGTTGATTTCGTTGCCAAAACAGATATTGTTGATGTTGTAGGAAAAGATCTTGGCTCGACAAGCCTAGTGGGTTGGAAAAAGAGACGTTGGGGTTTGAAGATGAACCCGCGTTCGGGTTTGAAAATGAACCTGGTTTGAGGTATTCCACCCACCACCGAGAAGATTTATGAATGTATCTTCGTTGTTGCCTCCTGACATTTTTTTTAGTAATTGAAAGTACAAGATTGAGAGGATTGAGTAGTGGAAGTGTGAAAAAAATGGTGTTTTAGTTGGGTATTTATAGTGGTACCAAAATGTTTTTGATTTTTTTAATTAGAAATAGCCGTTTGAAATGGGAGGGGGGTTACAATGAATTTTTTAAAAAACCCCAACGGCTAGTAGCCGTTAGGGGTGGGGGTAAAGTGATTTTTTTTTCGGCTAGTTTTTTGGCTTTGGGCTTAGGTAGTTTTTGGGTGGGTTAGGCTTCTAGGCGCCTCGTTGTTGCCTTGCCCAGGTGTTTTTCGGCTTTGGGTGCCTCCCTTTTGCTTTTCCGTAGTTGTAGGCCCCGTGCGTTGCTTTGCTTTGCTCGTCCTGCTTCGCGCTTCCACCGCTTTTCTTGCCCTGTTTTTGCTTTTGGTGCCTTGTTTTTGCTTTGCCTTAGCTTTAGGCCCGTGCGTCGTTTTGCTTTGCTCTATGTTTCCCACTTAGGTATGCCTGCTTTTCTGCTTTGCCTTGCCTCGCTTTTTCCTACTTGTGATGTCGCACTTGTCTTCTGCTTCTCTTCCTTTCTTTTCACCGCACACCGCATTGCCGAGGTCTCATTGGAAGCAGATTCTACTCTCGGGTTTATCCTGGGGCAGGGATATGATATGTCTACATTTTACCTCCCTCATACCCCAAGGGCGGATTGGGTATGTTGTTGTTGTTGGCCTCTAACGTCTGTTACTGGCTTAACATGCAAGCGTTAACGTGGAAGTAACAGGAGGGGGTGGTGGTTATTATACCTCTTGCTCTTAGTCAATGCCCTCTCATTTTCTAAGTTATTTCTTTTTTTGTTTTTTGTTTTAGTTTCCGAGTAGACACCTTTTTCAAGACTTTTACGAAATGCACTTTTATTTTATTTGAAATTGCATTCACACACACATGCACATAAAAAGATACCGAACATACAAACCTCTACAGAACGTCCATCCATGTATACATGCACGCATAAAATATATATTTACACAAAAATGACATATATATTGAACTTTATGTCCATGCACATCTATTCTTTAGTTTTTTCAAATACGTAGAACTTCATATTCTTTCCGTTTGATGCAATAAGGCGTTCCATAAATACAATATTACGCATTGCAAGTAATAAAGTTTAAGGTATAATTCAATTAAACACAATATACAAAGCATCTAAGTAACCAAGGCATGTAAAAAAAATACTAAACTCGAATTCATATAATCAATGTTTGTAGACTTTTATAAATATTTTGTTAAAAACTACATTTATATTTGTTAGAAATTGAGGTCATAATCTGTGGCAAACATGTCATTCTATCAATTGCTAATGGTTTTCCAGATATGTTTATTGCAGACTTATTACAGGGGTTATTCTTGGATAAAGCATAAATGATTTAAAGGGTGTAGAAGTTCATTGATGCTGATGGTTCTCTTATAATAGTTGAAGGGGTCAATGTGCATCTTTTTCCCTTACTTAAAGCCTCTCCTAATCTAAGGTTATCACACAACTGTGTGCAGTCATTGTCTTACATTCTCTCCTTTGTCTGATCATAGTTCTGATCTTGTTTACACTTTGTATTTGTCCTGTTATTGTCTCATTGACATTAAACTGACCTTGTATAACTTTGGATATTATTGTTGGCTTAATCTATGCCAACATTTGAGGCTTTGGTTTGAATAAAGTATTATTGTGTTTCTGTTGTTGCTGATACTTTCGTACATGGTATCAGAGCTTCAGGCTCATAATCACGGTTGATTCAC
Source organism: Chrysanthemum makinoi (assembly GCA_910596185.1). Classification (NCBI taxonomy): domain Eukaryota; kingdom Viridiplantae; phylum Streptophyta; class Magnoliopsida; order Asterales; family Asteraceae; genus Chrysanthemum; species Chrysanthemum makinoi. The sequence goes on from OU343225.1 coordinate 96,075,233, forward strand.
CATCCTAGGGTTTCAAAAGGTGGTCAATCTCGATTACCTTATTGTTTGGGTGCTAATTGGAAAAATTGGGGTTTCCTACAAAAACCCTAATTTACGGTGGTTTGGGGTTATTACTATTGGCGTAATCGTTGGTTATTTCCTATTCACAATTATTGCTAGACTAAGTGAATCTAGGGTAATTGTGATTTGTTCTTCCGCTGCATATTACTCAGTAAGTCTGCTCTCACCTTCAAACAACAGATTTCTAAGTCTTTGTGGGTGTAAACGGGTAGACTAACATCTTGATCTGCCACTCTGAAGTGGTATGAATGCCCGCTCCGTTTACCCCAGTCCACAGGCTTGGTTCTTGTTGTTTCTTAATTTCATGTTCTTATCTTTACTGTCTCTTATCTGCTTATCCTGCTTTAGCTCTTATTTCTCGTGTTATCTCCTTTCTTATTGTTTGCATTATATCGCTGTGATGATAATACCGTGGTGGTGGTGGTGGTTCTTCCATTGGAAAAAGCTTATCTTTTGGTGATGCTCTATATTTACACCTTAATAACACTAATGGTACTCCTATTATTTCCATCAAACTCACTGGAACAGAAAATTATAAAATATGGAATATGGCCATGACCTTTGCCTTAAGGAATCATAATAAGTTAGGATTTATTGATGGTACTTGCTTAAGAGATGACTCAAATCCTATTCTTGCTAATCAATGGGATACCGTGAACTCTGTTGTGGTCACTTGGATTCTTAACTCTCAAACCTCAATTATTTGCGGGTGCTATCTATGCTAAAACTGCTTATGAAATGTGGAATGATCTTAAAGATACTTATGATAAGGTTAATGGTTCAGCTATTTTAATTTTGCGAAAAATATAAACTCTCTTAGTCAAAGTGGGTCTTCTCTTGCTGATTATTACAACAACCTTAACTCTTTGTGGAAACAATTTCATTGTATGATTAGCTTGCCTCCCTGTACTTGTGAGGCTGCAAAACATTTTGAAAAACACAATCAGCTAATCAAATTAATGCAATTTCTTATGGGTCTTGATGACACCTATGTTCCTATCAGAAGTAATATTTTAACCAGAGACCCTGATGTGCTATTTCATCCTGCTTTTAATATTTATAAAACTTGAATAACTTAGGATAGACACATACTAACGGGCAGAGTACCCGATCAGATGTAGTAAAGCCTTAGGTAAATCCGAGTATCGTCCCAAGAGAGCTGTGACCTTGAAAAGAACTAAGTTGATTAGATAAAACATAGGTAATATATAGTAGACAAAACTGATGATTGATAGTGTGTAATTATTTTACTTACACGACACCGAAATTTAGGTAAAAGAGAAAGATAAACGAAGCTTAATAAAGAAAACAAATATGAATTGAATCCCTATACTAAGATTCAATATAGTGGTTAATTATCACCAGCACTCCTTGGTCGATTCGTCATGGCCTATGGTTTTTAGGTTCCTCACCAAGATGAGCAGGTCACCCGGATCATCGGCAACCCAATAGCAGTCATTAAGCACCATATCTACTAGATCTAGACGGTGGGAACCCGGCCGTTAGGAACTTAGATTCCCCTAACCTGTTAAGTACCTCCACTTGATAAGTGATCCTTTGGTCGATTCGCAAGACACAAAGAGTAGTCTACTATGGCCATTCCTCCCATCTTCGTCATCCACCTGGTCATATCTCCCCCCTTTAAATACTACCAAGCGTAACACTACTAAGGCTACGTTCTATGAAAAGATAGCAAATGTCTATAAATAATTATAGAGAGTAACAATAACATAAATGCAAACTTTAATTAATAACATGAATTCATAATATAAGATCTAGAAAAATATAAAAAGAATCCAAACTCGAATACAAAGGAAATCGTAGGGGAGAACTTCGTTATTCATGCTCCTAAACCATGCTTCTTCTTCTGTGTTTGATCTCCCCAAACCCTAGAAGGTTTGGGAAAGGAGAGATGCTTAATACTGATGAAATCGTCGATTATTTATAGGCTTCAAAATAGTTACGACGTAACCTATTAGGTAGTTACGTCAAATCTTTCTTCAATCTTCGTGTTTATCCATTGCTACGCGTAACTTTGTTTGGTGTTACGCCGTAGTTACTAAATTCCGTGTGTCATAGTTACCGTAGGCTTTAGTCGGTGACTACGAGTAGTTTGGTTACTGCGAACCTTATCTAAGGATTACACAGAATAGTCATCTCCAGCTAAGTTGAATCGTAAGCTTACATGTGGTTACTGTAATATGTCTTGAAAATGTCCAATAGTAGCTTCCTTGCTTCCAATGCGCCCCAAATGAAATATAAAGGAATAAGGAAGTTTTACTAATAATATATTCAAAAATGATGAGATAAAGGGGAAATTAATGCTTAGAAACTCAGGACTATTTGATGTTATCAGACCCTTTGCCTAATGTCAAAACTGCTTTCTCTGTTGTCTCTGGAGAAGAATCTCATAGAAATGTTTCATCTGGGAATGGCTCTGCTAAACCCAATGCTACTGCTTTTGCTGCAAAAACTTTTGATGGTGGAAAATTTTTTGATAACAAAAAAGGATTTAACAACAACAATTTTAATAAAGGTTCTGGTTTTATCTGGTAACAGCTCAAACAACGAGAACCAAACATCTCAAATGTACTAACTGCAAAAAACCTGGTCACACTGTTGATAGATTTTATGATCTTGTTGGTTATCCTGCTGGATATGTTAAAAGGAACTTTAATGCTAAACCTGCCGCAGTAACAATGTTTCCACTGATGCTAATCATGTCACGATAATAGAGCTAGCAACTCCCCTGCCTCTTTCTAATGAATGACTCTTCAGACTATGAGTCTTCTTAATGACAACAATGTGTCGTCTGATAATGCCAACATGGCAAGGGTAAAAATTTCGAGAACTTTCTTTAATGGTAGTGTCAAGTTTAACATAAACTTCAATAAATTCTTTAATAACAACACAAAAAACTCTATCTGAAACATCAATCTGGTTGATTTTTGACTCTGCAAATCAAAGAAATGATCAGATTCAAATTTTTTAATCAATGTTGTTGACATTTCAAATCTTGGTCTAACTATTGGACATCCCAATGGTACTCAGGCCTTAATTACTAAAATTGGTGATTTAAAGGTCAATAATGACCTAACTCTCTTTGATGTTCTGGTTGTTCCTGAGTACAATGTCAGTCTGCTGTCTGTTCAAAAGATTGCTAGAGACAATAAGATATTTGTTGGGTTTAATGAATCTAATTGCTATATACAGGATTTACATCAAAAAGGATTGTGGGGATTGGTAAACAATGCAATGGGTTATATATGTTTGATATCGATTCTACATGTAAGATTACTTCTAATAACTACATATCTCTTTCTCATGTTTCTAGAAATCTGCATCAAAGACTTGGTCATCCTTGTGACCAAATCCTACTATATACTTAAAACCCACTCTTAAACTTGATAGTACATCTGAATCTGACCATCTTTGTGATACTTGCAATAAAGCTAAACAAACCAGGGAACCATTCCCTCTAAGTGAACATAAATCAACTAAAACTGGTCAACTTGTTCATCTAGATGTATGGGGACCATATAAAGTCACTCGCAGAGATGGTTACAAATACTTTTTAAACATTGTTGATGACTATTCTAGGGCTATCTGGGTTTATATGCTTAAGGGAAATGATGATGTTTATGTTTCCATTGTTAACTTTACTCATATGCTATCAAATCAATTTGAACACAATGTTAAGATATTCAGAAGTGATAATGGGACAGAATTTGTCAATAACAAACTTCAACACTTCTTTCATGAAAAAGGAATTTTACATCAAACCTCTTGTGTTTATACACCACAACAAAATGGTATTGTAGAAAGGAAACATAGGCATCTCCTTAATGTGGCTAGATCCCTTATGTTTCAGAGGAAATTACCTCTATATCTTTGGCCTGAATGTGTTCTAACCGCCGTGATATGTCATAAACAGGTTACCCTCTTCGTTGTCCGGCAAGTCTCCATTCTCCTTGTGTATGGGCATGACCCTTCACTCTCTCTCCTTAGAGTCTTTGCTGCTTACTGCCACCATTCTCAACATCTCTCGATAAATTTAGTAGTAGGTCCGAAAGTGTTTTATTGGTTATTCAAATGAGAAAAAAGGTTATAATCTTTTAAGTTTAGAAAAAAAATATCTTTTACTCCAAAGATGTCAAATTTTATGAAATTGTTTTTCTCTTCAAAATGAAAAATACTTTGTCAAAACCTTTTGTTGAAACTTATGTACCTAAAGATTTAAATCACAAAAATTTCTTTGACTCACAAACAAGTCCCAATGATGAAGGGAGAGTGACATCCTATGATGATGGCACAGTGTTGGGTCATCCTACTAGGGATGATGAACCTGTTGCAACTTCCATAGATGAAAATACACACCCTGAGGGCACTGTATCACATGAATCACATCCTGATGATACATCTTCTGATTCTGCTGATACATCTTCTGATTCAAATTAGAATTCTGAACAAGAAGAAGGCTTGCCAGGTACTACTGCTAGAAGGTCAACCAGAGTTTCTAAACTGCCCAGTAATCTTAATGACTTTATTATTGAAGGGAAATGTAAAATATGGTATTGAAAAGGTTGTTAATTACTCTAATCTTAACAAAGATAATTACTGCTTTGCCTCTATTCTAAATAAAAGTATTGAACCTACCTGTTATGAAGAAGCTATTCTTGACAAGAATTGGGTTGATGCTATGAACTCTGAAATTGAGGCCTTAAATGAAAATCATGCTTGGGATATAACTAATCTTCCACCTAATAGAACTCCCATTGGTTACAAATGGATCTTTAAAATCAAATATAAATCCAATGGTGAAGTTGATAGATAAAAGGCTAGATTAGTTGCTAAAGGTTATAAACTAAGGGAAGAATAGACTATGATGAACCTTTTCTCCTGTGTGAAAATGTCTAATGTTAGATGTCTTATTGCCTTAGCTGTAGAAAACAAATGGTGGCTTTTTCCAACTTGATGTTAACAATGTTGCTTTTTGTATGGAGACCTTGATGAGGATGTCTATATGACCATCCCTAAGGGGTTCTGTAATGAGAACAATAAGAATAAAGTCTGTAAACTTGTCAAGTCTCTGTATGGCCTAAACAAGCCCCGTGAAATGGAATGAAAAACTTGTTAGTGTATTAAAAGAAAATAACTTTGTTCAATCTGCCAATGATCATTCTTTGTTCACCAAAACAGAGAATAACAAGTTTATTGCTCATGTTTATGTGATGACATTGTCCTTACTGGAAACCGCATTGATGAGATAAATTGTTCAAAGAATTTCTAAAATCTAAATTTCATATATAAAAAGACTGGGAAACTTAAAATATTTTCTTGGCATTGAGGTTTTAAAACCGGTAATGACATATGTCTCACCCAAAGAAAATATTGTCTTGAACTCCTCAAAGAGTTTGGACTTCTTGGTGCAAACCTGTGTCCACTCCCATGGAACCCAACTCGTTTCTTCCATACATACCCACCTGATGATCCTTACTTGTTAACATCACTGGTCATCAGAAGTTACTTGGGAAACTTATTTATCTCACCCATACCAGACCTGACATCTCATATTTAGTGCATTGTCTGGCACAATATATGCATTCTCCCTTGAAATCTCATCTAGAATGTGCTCTCAATGTTCTGAGATATCTGAAGGAGCTCCGGAAAAAGGTCTAAGGTATAATTTCAGAACTCAAAATCATCTTGAAGGGTAAGTGATGCAGATCGGGCTAAATGCAAAAAACCAGAAATTGTCACAGGTTATTGTGTTTTTTTAATGATTGTTTGATCTCATGAAAAGTAAAAAACAAAACACCCTTTCAAAATCTTCCACGAAGCAGTATAGATCAATGTCTACTGCTGCTGTGAAATTATTTGGATTCAAAAATCCTAAAGATCTAAAATTTGATATCAATCTCCCTGTTAATCTTTTGTGATAACAAATCGCTTTACAACTTGTCATTAACTGTTTTCCATGAAAGATCAAAACATTTTGAAATTGATGTTCACTTCATCAGAGAAAAAATTGCAAGAGGTGTTATAAGTGCCAAAAAGATTGGCTCTTCATACCAAACTGCAGACATTCTTACAAAAAACCTTCATGTTTATCAGCATAAATTCTTGTGTGAAAAATTGATATTGTTTGATATGTTTGCTCAACAGACATGGGGAATGTTAGAAATTGAGGTCATAATCTGTGGCAAACATGTCATTCTATCAATTGCTAATGGTTTTCGAGTTATGTTTATTGCAGACTTATTACAGGAGTTATTCTTGGACAAAGCATAAATGATTTAAAGGGTGTAGAAGTTCATTGCAGCTGATGGTTCTCTTATAATAGTTGAAGGGGTCAATGTGCATCTTTTCCCCTTACTTAAACCCTCTCCTAATCTAGGGTTATCACACAACTGTGTGCAGTCATTGTCTTACATTCTCTCCTTTGTCTGATCATAGTTCTGATCTTGTTTACTCTTTGTATTTGTCCGTTATTGTCTCATTGACATTAACCTGACCTTGTATAACTTTGGATATTATTGTTGGCTTAATCTATGCCAACTGTTGAGGCTTTGGTTTGAATAAAGTATTATTGTGTTTCTGCTGTTGCTGATACTTTCGTACAATATTAAACACGGTTAGTTTGGGTGATCGCAGATATTTGAAAATAAAAACTAAAAGCGAGCCGTGATAATTAAGAGGGTTTTCCAGTTTCATTTTTTTCCCGGTTTCTTTGTTATCGTTCTTTGCGGTTTCAGACTAAGCAGGTCTGCTCGGTTTGTCGGTTTCACAAACTTTTTTAACACCCCTATCCATAAAGGATAACATTATATAAATCAAATTGTCATTTTAAACAACGAAAATGCACTCCTCACTAAAATATTTATTTATATCATATTTGTATAATGAAAAACATTGTCATTTACTTAAAGCATTAAAATATGCGACTAAAATTCTACATCCGTAAAATTTTATAAAAAAAAAAATGTATTAAAAAAAAAAAAAAAAAACATGATTTACCGGAAATTTTTTTTCAAGGTTCGACCGCCGTAACACACGGAGTACCCTGTTAGAATAATGTATCCTGCAAGCTAATAAACGTAACATGAGGATATACGGAGTATATAAACTATAGTTATTGAGCAATAAGAATAAATATTTAGCTAAAAGTATTGTCAGGATTCATAATTGTGAATAAATTAAATAGATACGAGGATACACTTCAAGTAACATTCGATTGTTTACATGTTATTTGTCATTTGATAAGATCAAGAGAAACAACTTTACGGTTTCAATTCGTTACTTATAAGTTAGTAACATATATATTAACATGTATCAGAATTCAGAAAAATGTAAGTACGAAAGTTTGGGAGGTTAATGATATTTTATCACCATCATACAATGACAGTAAGTTAAAAAATTGGTAAACAGGAACTTATCTTTTGTGAAGATTTCATTAAATCATCTTCACGCAAGTACTTTACTTATGAAAGTCACTTTACATATCTGCATGTTATAGTCTACCTGACTTTTAAGTGATGAAATTGTATGGAAATTGTTAGATTTGAAAGTCAATAGAAATTACACAGAAGTTGATGACCATTTGCAAAGTAAAGTGATAGTGGAAATGTCTTAGTTCCCACGTTGGTCAATCGTCAAGGCAGCAGACGGCTGTTTTCCTTCATGGGGCTCACCACTAAACCAACTCATTACTTAAAAATATATTTATTTCTAGTTTTCTACTACTAACTATGAGATTAAATGGTTTGTTTAAAGTAATTTCAACAAATTTTCAAGAGAATCAAACAATCTGTCAAACATGATTAAATCCACATTTTGATACAGATCGACAAGAATAGCATATGAAAAGAGATCTAACAACCATCCTTGGACTAACACACAAGTTATTGTAAATGTGTACATGAGTGGGATTCATCATTACAAATTTCTAACTTGAATGACTAACTCGATAAGTAGATTAAATTTGGAGTCTTCACAGTAGATAAAATTTATTAGTTTATTATGCACATGAACTTATGACATTTATATGATCATTGAAATTTAACAACCGATATTATGCTGGAAGTAATGGGTGTGAGGCTGTGAGCCATCACTAATGAGGGTATGGCTCATGCGCCACCTCACTATGTGAGGCTCACCTCACGTGTGTGGTAGGGTAAAACCAGGGAAGAGACTAGATAAGTGAGGCCAATGGCCACCCGGTGGTTGTGCAAATAGTGGGCTTCGATCACTAATACGGTTAGATTTATGAACAGAAAAATAATAATTAAACTTTACCATTTGATTTGCTTATAAATACCCTTATATGTCATCGTTTGTAACACAACTTCAAACATGATCTTACTCGATATATACACAACTCAAACAAAATATTTATCATTCATCATTATCCAAATGAATTCCGAAACGATCATATTCACCAACTCATTAGAAGAAGAAGAAGTTATTAGTCGGGACTTGAATTTTTTTAAAAGAGCATTGTCGTTTATTAAGAATAGACAACGAACAAATAGACTGACAAGAAACCTTGTAAGTCAAGATCGTTGTGGTGCTCATGATCGTACGTTTAGTCGCCACCTATTTTAATGCGAATCCAATGTACAATGCATATCGTTTCTAGAAGAGTATCCGAATGAGTAGAGAGCTATTCACAAGGATAGTTGAAGAAGTAACTATTCATCCTACATTCTTTCATGATAATATTGACTGTACCGGAAGAGAAGACATTTCCCCATTGATAAAGTGCACATCCGCAATTCGTCAATTGACATACGGTACCATTCCTGACGCCCTTGATCATTTTGTAAAGGGGCGAGAGAACTTCTCACCTATCTCTTGATTATTTTTGAATTTCTGTTATGGAAATTTTTGGAGCTGAGTTTTTGCGAAAACCCACTATTACCGATGTTGAAAAGCTATATCGGTTTCACTGAGAAAATCAGGGGTTTCCGGGAATGTTCGGAATCCCTGATTAGGTTTGGTTGTTCAAACGCATATAAAGGGCATTATTGTAGATGTGACCATGGTCCGAATCCATTCATTTTGCTGAAAGGTTTTGATGCAGGTTTTACTGACCAGGTCTTAATATTTATAGTGTCTCGCTATACCTATGGTCTACCCTAATGCACTAACGGCCAGTGTACCCGGTCGCGTGTAGTGTAGTAAATGGTAAAGCCGAGATCGTCCCAAGAGCTACGTGGATTGGAAATTAACTTAAGTCTATGTCACGATATTAATGGCTTATAAGATTGAAATGATAAAATTAACTAATAAAACAAGGAAATAACAGAAAGCAGATAAGGGCAAGAGATGTGATCAATGAAGGAGAATGGTGCTAACCTAGTTACTCATCCTAGCTAGTTATGTCTACGTCTACTTACTTCTAATTACTTCGTGGGGTCAAATTGAGGACAGATTTGGTCAATTCGCGCTAACCTATCAGCAAGATGCCACCACAGGATAAATCAGCGCACCGTCATAAGTCCTGTTGTTCCTGGTCCCCTGCCGAGTCATTAAGTACCGCTACATGCTAGATTTATAATAGTGAGTGCCCGGCCGTTAGGAACTTAGACACTCACCCTCTAATTCTTAAGTTCATCCAAACGATAGGTGATCAGTTGGTCAAATTGCACAAGTAAAAAGGGTCGTCAGTTGGTCATATCTTACCCTTCCCTCTCCTCACCGCTCACCTAGGGTCAGTTGGTCATATCTCCTAGGCAATTGGCCTCTATCGCCATTCAAAACTACCGAACCAAGGGTGGCTACCAATAAACTATGCATGCATACACTTAGAAATAATTGTAAGGAAATAAAGTAAACGTAAACAAAACAATTAAGGAATCATAACAAGGCCAAGACCGGGTGCTTAGCCAAACATATAATAAATCATACCAACAAAATGAATAAATCATAAATTGAATTGAACATAATGTTTGATACAAATTACTTGATGTAGAGCTAATAATGATGATGATTGCGAGTGAATTCTTCCTTCAAAACTGGCTTCTGATGCTGAAAATGCCCTGGAGTGGTGCCCTAATCTACCCCTAGGAGAGGGGTGAAGAGAGATACTCAAAATGCATTTAGCTGTATTTATAGACCGATAGGGTTACGGCGTAACCTAAGGGCTAATTATTACCGTAACTAATGTCGCGAAATAAATTCGGATCTCGAAAATTACGACGTAACTAAAATAATTAGTTGCCGAATAAGTTAACGCCTGTAACCTATCATTTCAATTACGTAGTAAATTCACAACTTCGTACTTTTAACTAGCCAAATATTATATGAAACTTATTTGCACTAGATGACGCTTTTGGCCCCTGATCATTCTTCTTCATTTAATTTTTAGTCCTGGAAGTAGATAAACTTCAAAAGAATTGTCACTTTTAGTCCCCGATCGTACTTGCTATTTTTACTTTTTATCCTTGGAGTAAGTATTATCTTCATTTTGCCACGGGACTTCAACTCCTTAGCGCCCAAGTTAATAATTACGGCGTAATTAAATTACCGAATTACGCCGTAACTCTTCAACCGTATATTTTTATCCGCTCCGTAATTATCTCTACGGCGCAACTAAATTGCAACGTTACGCCGTAACCTTCATAAAAATAATTACGACGTAACCATAAGAAATGGTTACGCCGTATCCTTCAAAGCTCATATTTACGCCGTAACTTTATTAAGCAGTTACGGCGTAACCTTCACAAATAATACATAGGCCTTCGTAAATCAATATTCAGAACATATCTTTGGCCTTATATCACATCTTTTCCGCTCCAACGCCTCATTTATCCTGAAATGCAATTATGAACGAATTAAGTACCATATTAATATAAATGAGGCCATAAACACGGGAATTTGATATATAAAAGATCAGGCTAATTTGATGTTATCAGGTTTTGTGTCACAAGACTTATGGATATGACAAGTTTTCTTTCGCGTTTCTTGGGTGAACAACGACATCAACGTTATACATCAATCCCCTATATTCATCGATCTCAAAGATGAAAAAGCACCAGTGATTCCGTTTGTGGCTAACGTCGTAACTTATAAATGAGGATATTATCTTGTTGACGGGATATATCCGGAATTAGTGACACTTGTTAAGGCGATTCCAAAACCAGCCGAATATGACCACAAGCGAATAAGGTATAAGTGAATGAATGAAATGACAAAGAAATATGTGGAATGAGTGTTTGGTGTTCTGAAGAAAAAAATAGGCTATATTAGCCAATCGCACACGACCGACGAAAAAATAAAGAATAAGAAAAATGATGGATACATGCATCCTATTACATAATATGATTAAAAAAGACAAAGGGAAGGCGTATCTCCCGATTGGTGTTCAGAGGAAGCACATCAACCGGACGACCTCTTACGACCCCAAAAACAAGTGCTACAAGTTATCAGAAAAATCAAATCGCCACAAGTGCATCAAACTTTCGTTCCGATTTGGTCGAACAACTTTCCCGTGATTTTTAATTTAAGTTTTTAACATTTATGGTGTTTTTTATTTTTAATGTAATGTTTTTAATATTTGGAGTCTCTGTGATGTTTCTAATTTATGAATAAAAGTTTTAAATTTTGTACGTTTACGTTTACATTATAAGTTTTTTATTTCAAAGGTGAGAGCAAGGTAAGGGGAACTCAATGAAAAGAAAATACTAAAGTGATGTTGATGTTGGAAGGTAATGTAACGTGTCCATTACCTCTAGCCTAAGGTTAGAAGGTATCACAAATGGTTTCATCATCATCATATCAGTATCACATCAACATTTCTTTTCATCACCTTCTCACTAAATTTATTCCCGTAAGGGTTACCATATTTTTTTGCCATTCACATATAACTAACCTAAACCCAAATATGTTGCACAACACATTTACACACAGTTTCCTTCTTTCATTCGATGGTTTCTGCTATCCATTCTCTACTTTTTCTCCCTTTCACGCATGAACAACCACAAGATGTAACAAGGATGACCCACAATAATAATGCCACCTCAGCTGACCATGAAGAAAGTTAGTGGTTCAAATTCTAATGAAGTAATTACATTTTTTTATAAGGATAGTTTAGTTTGACAACATTACTCAAATTTTAAATTTTAAAGCAAATGTGTTTTCTCTTTATATGTAGTATAGATAAGAGATTATTTTCACAAATATATTGTGTTTTTTATAAAATAAGGAAATCCAAACACTGATTCCAAAATGGCTTTTTTATAAGTAGCTACTTTTAAGTGGAAGCACAATTAGAGAAAATAACATCCACTTAGTTTTAAGAGAAATATTATATCCTTTTGCTTATCTTTCTATTATTTAGATGTTAATCATGCAACAGTGAAAGAGAAAGTAGGTCATGTCGGATGATTAACACCTAAGAGCATTTACAATGCCTCAAATATTTAAATAATTGATGCATTTAATAAATAAGTTTGTTAATCAAATTTTGTTATTAAAAAGTCATGGTGTAAATCTTACTTCAATGCAAAAACTAGTTTAACAGCTTTTCATCAATGAACATTCAAGTGAAAAACCAAAGGTTATAATTGAGCATCCGTAATAGGTAAAGTTGTGAAAGACTTTTTACTATTTCAAAAAGCTTTTTAATAAGGTTTTTTGTATTGAAACAAAAACTTTTTAAAAAGCTTTTTACAAAAGGTTGATAAACCTCAAGTCTTTTGTAAAAGTTTTAGAGCATCCGCAATGCTCCTACCTTTTAAAAGACTTGATGCATTAATGACAATAAATACTAAACTTGTGATGACTTGATGCATTTATTACAATACTTGCAAGTAAAAAGCTATTCCCTCCAACCGCTTGGCACCAGCCAAGTCATTCTTCCAAATGTTTTAAAAATTCATTTTATGCAATGGTAAAAAGCTTTTGAAAAGCTTTTTCAAATAGTAAAAATCTTTTGATCAAGCACTTCATTGCGGATGCTCTTAGTCATTAAATGTGATTTGCATTGTAGTTGCCATTTTATGGATACAAAGTCTTTGTAAAAAGTCTTTCAAAAAGCTTTGAAGTGCAACGCATAAAAAGCTATTAACAAAATACATCAAATCTTTAAAGACTTGAAGCATTTAATGTTTTTTTTCTTTCTTTTTTTCCCCACAATTAATGCATAACTCATTTCTAGTAAAAAGTCATAAAGAATTGGACATGTTCTAACTTCTAAATGGTAGGAGGGAAGACGCATAGGAGTATATAGCATTTCACAATAAATATTATTTTGCCGTTACGAAAAAACAACTACAAACATGTCACATCTAACAGCTTATTTGTGAATCAATTTGTTTCTTGTTATACCTAAAAGGCAGCCATTTGTGGTTCAATCGAATTTCAACGTATTTCAAATGTGGGTGAGATTAAGTATTTCATGCTACACTCACGGGTCATGAGTGGTGGTGTGGTAAACGGGTCAAGATTGCGCCGGGTTGGCACAAGAAATACGTGATGGATTAGGAGTTGTCCATCATACTTTTCAATTGTTTTGAGATATATGTTTGTGTCGTTTTAGGATAAGTGTTTGTGTCGTGATAGGATAAGCGTTCCTATTTGTTTAGGATTATCTCACAATGAGTATTTAAAATGGAGTCATTAAGTTTTTGTCAAATAAAAATATCTCTGGTTTTCTTTAATTCTCTTCTTAGGAGCTCGTATCATACTTGAAGGGGTGCTACTATCGATACAACTTTAATGGGTCGTATCATTTCAAATGTAATGTTTTTGTTTTAAACTAGCATTTAGGATCTACGTAGTATAACGTCTTTGTGTTGTTTGCGGATCATTATATCACATGTGGCCCATGTTAGCGTATGACACGCGTAGCCTATTTATCTCGGTTTATTGGTATTTATATTGTATCCAAGGTTTAGCATGGCATTAGAAAGATTCTTGGTTGTGACGAGATTCTTAGTTGATTATGTTGGTATCCTCATTTGCATGCCACTAACCTTCGTCCCTTGTTACCTCCCTCAAGGGTCTCTTCATGTGTTTGTGTTTGGCTTTGCTTCAAACGTTAGGTAGTTGTGAAGAGTTTTCCGACGAGCATCTTCTTTTTAGGTTTGCTTTGATAGATTTGGTAATTTGGGACAATTATTTACATGTATGTTTAGCTTGTTTTACAGCTACAATAACTAAAGCTGTTTTATTAACAGAAATAAGACAAACTGATCATTAGATAAGATTTGTTATTCATTGCTAGATTGACATACCTTATGAAACAACATTAGGTGAATATAGATACGAAAAACATACCAACACATATTCATATGTTACATAACTAAACCACGCAACAATACAGACTAAACAATACAGACTAGAGACGATACATTTCAACTGGAAGCCTTGGTTGAGCCACAGTTACAAGTGGAAACTTCTTTGGAGTCGATAACCCAAATATCTCCTCCATATTCAAATCGTCTTTGGTCATCTTACTAGGCAGATTCCAGGTAAACCCGTGAAGTAAATTAGCCAAAGTTGCTTCAATAACTTTGAATCCTAAGCTATCCGGGCACATCCTTCGTCCTGCCCCAAATGGCAACAACTCAAAGTCATGACCCTTGACATATCTCTTCCAATGAACCTTTCTGGAAAAAATTCTTCGGTTTGTCCCACAACTTAGGATCTCTCCCAATAGTCCACACTAACAAGCACGGGTTCCTTCAGTAACGTCGTAACCACCTACTTTACAATCCTCACGAGCTCTTCTAGGAACTAACATTGGTGCCACAGGGTGCAACCTCATTGTCTCTTTAGCAATTGCCTCAATGTAAGGTAGATTAGGCATATCCTTCTCTTGTACCCATCTATTTTTTCCTATGACCCGATCAAGCTCTTCAGTCGCCTTTTTAAATATTTCTGGCTTCTTTAAGAGTTGGGATATAGCCCATTCGACTGTGACAGCCGAGCTCTCAGTCCCACCAGCTAGCAAGTCCTGTAAGTTCCAAATAGCAACATATTTAGTGTTAAAATAGTGAAAAGCAGCTATTAATATTATCAAAGAGAACATTTGATACACAAGTAACACAATGATGCCAAAAAGTGTTTAAAATCAAGTATTTTACTAGTATAGTAACTTGTCACGAACAAATATTCAAATGAGCAATAATGCCAAAAAGTAAGTGGAATCAAAATACTTAAATTAAAACAGTATCTTATAGATTGACATATATTTTAGCTATAAGTTCCTATAACAAATAAAGAAAATCACATGCCTTGATTAAGTTGACTACAAGATCTTGAATCAAGTTTAGAGGTGGTCAGTCAAATTCATTTAAAACAACTTATCATCTTATTATCTTATCAAAATGCAATAAGTCATTTTTGATATTTATATTAACGAGTGCTTATTGCATTTATATGGGTAGGATTTTATGTCATTGAGAGGGTGGGAGTAGCAAAAAGTTGGTATAACAATACAAAAACGGCTTCAACTTAAACGTAGTTATCTTAATTGACAATTAAGCAGAAAAATACCTGAGTAAAAGCTTTAACCCCATGTCGTTCTAGCTTAACATCAAGATCAGGATCTTCAGCAAGCTGCGAAAGCACGTCAACCATATCGGTAGCCACAAACTTCTCCCCCTCAGCCTTTCGCCTCTCATTATGCTCATCAAACACATGCTCAAGAAACCGATCAAATTTCTTACTAACGACTTTCATCCTTTTAACATACCCTTGTAAATCCAGAAATTTGATCCAAGGTATTGAATCACCAATATTAAAAACACCATTTAGCAAAATTATCTCATCCAACATCTTTTTAAACTCGTTCGGACTCACTATAGAGTCTTCGGACTCGTCTAAATACCTTTTTCCTAGTACCATCCTACTAATAACATTTAAACTCACATCGGACAACATATCTTTTAACAAAATTTCCTCTCCAACTAAGTTATATATCTTTTTAAGTAAGGAATTTGTTTCCTCGACTCGTATATATTCATACGACTCGAGTCTTTTAGCGCCAACTCCATTAAGCACATTTTACGTGCCTGACGCCAGTAGGCCCCATATGGGGACCACGTGATGTCAGAGTAGTTATAAGTAGTATACTTTCCTGCAGCCGTTTTAGGTCTGCAAGCAAAGTTGACATCCTGTGTTTTAAGGATGATTTTTGCCGCCTCAGCTGATGAGGCGACAAGAACATTAAACGACCCAAATTTTAGTTGCATTATGTCACCGTATTTTTGGGACAACTCATGTATGGAACGATGAGGAAGGGTGCCAATAAGGTTAAGGTTTCCTATTATAGGCCATGGTTTCGGGCCCGGTGGGGGGTTGAGTTTGCGCTGACGGCGAATGCGACGAGATACGATGAGAAGAGCCACCGTGGCTAGCCATGCTGCTGCGTAGTAAGTGTAAGAATTAGAAAATGATTCCATTGGGATATTAGGTGAGTGTTTATTATTGTTTTAATAAGGTGTTTAATTTACTTGTGAAACTGTGATAAGAAAGACGTGTGAAGGTGGCTATTTATAGTTGGGGTTTGTAGTGCAAGTGTCATACGACGTCGTGTATTAGATGCTAAAAGTAAGCTAAATAAATACAAAGTACGTAATAAACTAGGAAAATGATAAATGGACCTAACTAAATAGGCTTAAAAGTAGAACTAATGCATAATAGACTTGTATAGTAACAATACTGTATAAGTCATTTATGCATTAAGTCTCTTTTTAGGCCTATTTAGTTAGGCCTCTATATCATAGCTTAATAAACTAATAAAGCTTGATTTGCTTTTTGGAAAGACCCTACCTAGCACTCTGTGTTCAGTATGGGATCGTGGGACGTGTACATACTAGTTATTTCGAACGTGACATTTATCTCTAGAAATGATCGAGTTGATTGAAAAGATAGTTTAATATTTGTATATATAAAATGGTGTTGTAATAATTTACGGTTGTGAATAAGGGAAATAATACGGTGAGAATAAATTTTAATCTCATAATTTAAATGAGAAAAGGAAATTTAAAAGCAGATATATTTATTTTTGTAAATGTATTTAAAATGTATATGATTGTAGTTTTTTTTTTTTTTTTTTTTTTATTTCTCATTTAACTTTAACTATTGTGATCCTAGCTATTGTGAAGAGATTATTCTTTTTAGTCTATCTTAGACTGTTGTTTCAATAATTTTGGAGGAGACAAAATTAGAAAATATTAAAAGAAAAACAAAAGTTTTCATTAAACAAGTACTTTAAGATTAATGTTTGAAGGATTAGTATAGTTTTCAAAAAGGGCAAGTTATCCGCACCCTCTCATAAGGAGGGCTTGCAATGATTGGATGCATTAACGGATTGTACGGTATGCATCGCGGGTTGTACGATTTGACCAAACCCCTGTGTATCAACAATTTATTAATTATATACGTGTATCAACCAGACTCACTTTTTATAATTCAATTAAAGTAGACACAAAATTAGTCACAAGTTTTATATCTAACAATCTTTTTACTCTTCGATAATGAGTAAAGAACTACTACTGTAATTATTTATAACTAACTTATCTAGGAAATATTTTTCTCGATAGTGGTAACGAGTGTTGTAACCCGCGCGTTGCGGCGGGATTGTTTTTGCACATGTAAATTTGAAACAAATGAATTGGCAAGAAATTTGTGAGGACCTAGGTTGCAAAGAAAATTAAACCTTAGGGACTATTTTGGTTAAATGACTAAATAATAATTAATGATACAATGCGTTCTTTGAAAAGACAATTAAACCTTAAGGACTTTTTTTGTTAAATGACTATACATACTAATTAATTTGTGAGGACCTAGGTTGCAAAGACACTTAAACCTTAGAGACTATTTTGGTTAAATGGCTATAGATAGTAATTAATGGCGGGGACCTAAGTTGTAAAGACACTTAAACTTTAAGGACTATTTTGGTCAAAGGGCTAAAAATAGTAATTAATGGTAAAATTGTTATGCTAGATTTGTTCCTGCCTTTTAGTATATATATATAATATGTATTTACTCGAATTCACGTTTCTAAACTTTAATTTATGTATAAGAGCACTCCCAATCCTAACACTATAACACCAATAACACCGTTCACGTCAGCGCCACATCAGCTTTAACATTTAATATTAACATCCCCAAAAAACACCCACAACCATAACATCCCAATAACATCAATAACATTTCATATTTTCAATTTTAACCCCTAAACTAAAACAAACAATTCATTTATTAAACTAAAACAAACACTTCATTAAAATTGAAAACAAATTACAATACGAGATTAAAAATAAATAAATAAATAACATCGTTCCTCCAGTGCTTGTTCCCCCAGTACTTGTTGTAGTCTCGGATCTTGCTTTCTTGGTAGCACGTTTCTTTCCCATGGGTCGTGGTTGTTTATCATTACCAAACAAAGCCTGTTTGTTTGGTGGGACTTCACGGTTAAATCAACCGGTTCCGGCGTGTCCCATTTTTATAATGACGAAAACCCTGCCGTCATCAAGACCAAACAGCGTTCTGCTTTTCCTCACGATACCATTGCTTTGCTGTTTATCACATCCACCTCACTTTCCCCGCGTTGATCCCGTGCGCACGTATGTAACAAGAGTTGAACTTTGTGCATATCCCGTTCAACGTTTTCCATTTGCTTGACATCATGTCTTTGGTGCGCCGTTGAAAGTTGAGTCTATTGAACTCATTTCTGACCCGATACCAAAACGTATCTCTAGGTTGGCACTTTCCAACTTTCGGATCCTACGAAACAGCTATGTAACACCTTGCAAGTAATGCTTCCTCTGCCGAATTCCAACGCGCAGTAACAACAACCTCCTCATCAGAATCAATTGGTTCCTGATCTTTGGATTTTTGATTTTCTTAACACGACCTTTTCCTTTTTTTGGAGGAGATGTGGGTGTCTCAGCAACATCTTGTGTTTCAGTTTGTGATTGTTGTGACTGTGTGTGAATTGTAGGTTTTGAAAGTTAGAGTTTAAGGTGCTTTTGTTGGTTTTGTTTGTTGCCAAAACAAGAATGTGTGATGTTGTTGCCACATTTATTGGCTCGAGAAGCCTAGTGGGTTGGGTTTTGAAGATGAACCCGCGTTCGGGTTAGATGATGAACCCGGGTTTGAGGGATTCCACCCACCACCGAGAAGATTCAAGAAACTATCATCGTTGCCTCCCGACATTGTTTTTTTTGCAGTTAATCGAAGTTGAAAGATTGAGAGTATTGAGAGGATTTAGAAGTGGAAGTGTGGAAAAAAATGGTGTTTTAATTGTGTATTTATAGTGGTAAAAAAAGGTTTTTGAATTTTTATTTTTTTATTTTTATTTTTTATTTTATAAAAACTAGCCGTTAGGGGTGGTTTTTGAGTTTTTTTTTTTAAATTTAACAGCTAGTAGCCGTTACAGGGACTGGAAATGAAAATTTTTTGAATTTTTTTTTCATCGCCTAACGCGCGTTATAGTGGCAACGCAAAGGGACCAACGGCGTTAAACAATCACACTTCCAAGGGTGTAACGCCGCTAACGGCGTTATTAGGCCGATAACGGCCGTTACCCCGTTAACATTGGGACTGCTCTAAGGCTTTGTAATTAAAGAGTAGAGTTATTTTACATACAAAACTTTTCTTACATACAAAAGGACTCATCTCAACCATTCATTTATGTTAAATCAATTACCGCATGATTATTTTATTATTTCACCTATTTTATAATTTAAATATCTTTCTAAACGTTAATCGCTAAGCAAAATTACATTATCGCCATCGGAAGCATTTAATTATCTTTCTAGATCGGGCACTTTGATATACTTCTAAAAAGAAAAAAACGTTTTTTTTTTTTTTTTTATTTTTTGGATTTAGATGAAATATCATATATGATTTAACACTAATATCACATGTGGTATTCAAATTAGTGTTAAATCATATATGATATTTTAATGCAAATTTCAGTAACGTAAAAAAACAAAAAAACTTAAAAAAAAAAACCTGAAAAATACGAAAAAAAAATTTTGTCGAAAATATATCAAAGTGCCTATCTATAAAAAGATAATTAAATGCTCGTCGCAATGATATTTTCTTTTTCGCTTAACGATTAACGGTTTGAAAATTATTAATATTTTAAAAACGATGATGAAAGTGAGTTTTTTAAATTCTTGGGATTAATCTCATACATTAGATCAAATAAAAATGGATGGTGGAGATTGATCCCTTGGTATGTAAATAATCTTTTGTCCTCAAATGATCTTAAATCTGTAATTAAAAAATGACTTAGTATCGATATTTATTTATATAATACTTTATTTATCTTAAATTAAATTTTCACATTGTTATTTCTGAATTTTTCAAATAATTTTTTTTTTTTTTTTTTTTTTCATATTTCAATTATTAAAAATAGACTTTAGTAGG
The DNA here is from genome assembly GCA_910596185.1 of Chrysanthemum makinoi. Classification (NCBI taxonomy): domain Eukaryota; kingdom Viridiplantae; phylum Streptophyta; class Magnoliopsida; order Asterales; family Asteraceae; genus Chrysanthemum; species Chrysanthemum makinoi. The sequence continues at coordinate 96,095,684 of OU343225.1, forward strand.
TAAAAATAATATTTGGTTGATGAAATTGTTGTTGGTAGGATGTGTTCTAAAATTTTGTGTAATATTTCAAAATAATCTCTACTATTTATAATGTTTTCGTATGCATTCGTTAAACTTAAAATGCTTAAAATTTAAGTAATGTTAATTGCTTATAATATATTTTAAATTTAAATTCTTAAATTACAAGTTTTATTATTTTACTTTTCATTTTAAAACAAGTTTAAGTCACACGCTTACTCTATCAATATCAATCTCTACTATTTTTAAAATGTCAAATTTATAAATGACAAATTTTTAATATCGGCCAATCTCTAAGCATTTATCAATTGAAAAAAAGAAAAAGAAAAAAAAATGGTTGCGAAGATGTGAAGTGTGAAAATTTGTGGTAGAGTGTTGGAGAAAAATGGTGTATTCCATAAATCCGGATTCTGTAGCTAAAAAATGTTAAAGAAGGTTTAAAAGTATGGAGTAAAGTAAAATTTGGCGGGAATGATCGTGATGATGAATCTCTTAAGAATGAAGCTACCAAATGAGAAATTGTAGCTGAATCGAGAGATCTAGATGACGTGGAAATGGAAAGATAGAAAGGCAAGTAAAGATTGGATTGAAAAAGACAAATGTAAAAATGAGATGATAAGACAAAAAGCGAGATCAAAGTGGATTTTGTCTTCACATGTGGTCTTCAGTATCTCACATTTACCAGACCAGATCTCTCCTATGCTGTACAACAGATTTGTCTTCACATGCATGATCCTCGCGAGCCACATTTAGCTTCCCTTAAACGTATTCTACGATACGTTCAAGGGACTTTGGATTTTGGTCTTCACCTATATTCATCATCTACCACCTCTCTTGTTGGATATACAGATGCCGATTGGGCGGGTTGCCCATCCACACGACGGTCTACTTCAGGATACTATGTTTTTCTAGGCGATAATCTACTTTCCTGGTCTTCCAAACGACAACATACCCTCTCCCGTTCTAGTGCCGAAGTCGAGTACCGGGGTGTCGCTAATGTTGTAGCTGAGACTGCATGGCTTCGTAACCTTCTTCGTGAGCTGCATTCTCCTCTTTCTACTGCCACTCTTGTCTACTGTGATAACATTAGTGCCATCTATTTGTCTGCCAACCCTGTTCAACATCAACGGACGAAACATATTGAGATTGATATACATTTTGTCCGTGACATGGTTACTGCTGGTGAGGTTCGTGTTCTCCGTGTACCCTCCCGTTATCAGTACGCGGATATCTTCACCAAAGGACTTCCTTCAGCCCTATTTGAAGATTTTAGATCTAGTTTGAGCGTTCGGCTTCCTCCCGCTCCAACTATGGGGGAGTATTAGTCTTCAGTTAGCACTTATGATAAACATAGAATCATTGTAGATAAGCATTGACTTATTGTAATTGATTTAGTCTTAGTGTAATTGCATAATTAGGGGTGATTGATATTTACCCAAAATAGCATGTAAAAAGGCTATATGTAGTCCTTGTTTTGTATGGAATAGAATCAACGATTATCTCACTTAATACATTTTAGAGAGATGAAGAGAGTAGAGAGGAGGTTCCTTGAAGAGAGTTGCTTAAACAAATGAAATGTTAGATTCAAAGAAGCCACACCCCTTCCATGGATGGAAGGGGTATTTATAGTTACAAAATACACGACCTCCTATCGGCCTGTGGATCAGGCATACAGTGGGTAAAGACCCGTCCTTCCTCCACGGTGTTGCACTAAACTAAACTACGCTAATAACTAACTAATAAACTAACGAATAACGTAACTAACAATATGTCTACGAGCTAACTTATGCTAGATAATATTTGGGGTGACCGACACTTCACTATGGAATTTTCTAATTCCTAACAATCTCTCCCTAAGGGGGGTCACCCCATGTTTTACATTTCGAATCCTAGCATTCTATTTTATCTTCGGCCTGAGTCAGACTTTAATTCTTCGCTCGCAATCTTTGTGCTTAAGTAGTGCAACTTCAAAGTCCGCATTGATTTGTACTTTTAGTGGAGGCCTTAACTGATCCACATCTTTGATGATCTTCGAGCTTTCTTTGAGATCATCAGCCACAGTAAATCTCTCGATCACCCTTTATTGTGTTGCCATCATGTGAAGTTGTGACTTTTGGACCGACATGCTCACACTATTGAATCATGACATCTTTCCATCATAGTAGCGGAAGCCCATCGTTCATGATATTTGCAAAGCATAAGCGGCGAAGCATAGTATGAAATATCGAGCCAGGTTATGTAGATATGCACCACCATGATTTCTTCAATTAAGTGCGATGCCGTGAGCATGCGCTTTGGATTGACCGCCAATTCTGATCAACTGCAACCGTCCAAATGTACCGCAAACAACGTTAGCAATAAACACACGAAAGTATCTTTGATCACTTTCGCTTGAATGAGGTACACGCCCACGGTTCCCCGCTGATCGTACAAGTACTGCCTGCGGATCGTAGGATTCCTAAGAATCTCCTTGTCGGTTTCGCACTGCTCTAGCCGTTCTCAAACCGAACGTCTCAAAAAGACAACACGAGTGAGTGAACCGGCGAATTGAGATTCACTGATTGATGAAAAATTGATTTGAAAACAATCGCGTATTGCTTGGAAGAAAGAGTTTTGCAATACGACAAAGGTTTTACATGAGAGATCAATTTTCAATCAAAAATACTTTTTGTATCGAAAAGAGTACACATTCGACGTATAGAGAAAATAAGGTTTGCACATCGAACGGTTTTTCCAAAAGCATTTTTTCAATCAGAGATACTTTTGTGTTTGAAAACATAAGTACACATTCGATGTGCTAGAGAAAAGAAGATTTGCACAACGAACGGTTTTTCCAAAAGTATTCGTCAATTCCATTCCTGGACCAAGGTTGATTCAAGAATGAATCGCCCCATTGTTTCTATCCAGTTGCCACAAGCTTGATCTTACGAGAAGATCTCACATGTCACCTACCAAGAGCTTGTTTGATGTTGGCTCTAGAAGGCTTTCCATCTTCATTGTGAATATGTTTACATATCACTTTGATGTTCTGGCAATACCACAAGGATAATGCGTAGTACTCTTAATATATACTTACTTTCCACATTGTGTGAAACAGCAAGTCTTCAAGAATTTAGTGTCCTAATGAGATATTGTGGATGATCTCTTTGCTCTAGACTCAATTGTGCACATTTGGTTCCTTCGCCGAAGACTAGGGAGAGGGTCTCCTTCTTCAATATCAACAATCTCTAAGAGAAAGTCGATAGATTATGTAGGTTCCCCGTGAGAATGAAACAAGCCCTTTTAAGAGGAACTTGAGTAGCTTGGGAAGTTTAGTGCAGTGCGCCACTGGGTCCATGGCGTCTTGTCTTCAATACCAGGTTACCTTAGTAACCACCAGAGCATATGTATTGAACCCGTTTCTGGTTCTAAGGTTGAATTATTGGAGGGCTATTTCTTTTCACCCCTTTTCTCATTTCATTTCTTTTTCATTCTTCAACCCTTCAGTGCTTACCGAGACTTCATAACTAGTACCTTGTTGGGTTTATTCCAGCATTAGCTCAGTCTCACCAAGACTCTTCCCATATCTCACTTTTCTCCTTTTTTCAATATACCTACGGACTCTACACTATCTAGTGGATTGTCCCTGGGTAGATCCCTCCGGTTCTGGCGGATCTTGGGAACAAATACCTAACCTAACCATCCTTATAACACCATGCATAAAGTAAATTGGTCGGTCTTTTGGTGCAGTTCATTCTTCCTTAAAACCAATTGAAAAATCATTTGGAAAAACAATCAAGGTACTTGTGATACGAGATCAAAGCATTTTGTACCATAATAGTTTTGATCACTTAGAAAACCTCCCCCTCATCATGTGCATATGATTTAGAAATTGAATAGCACATGGAGGCAAGAGGACTTTGAAATATTTTCTTTGATCACAATTTTCATAGAAAAAGCCATTTGATTTTCTTGGTAAATTCTCCCCCTCAATATGTGCATAGGATATTAGAAATCATTTTATCACATAGAGGCAAGAGTTCTTTTGAAGTACATCCACGATCACAAAATCCATTAAGAAACCATTTGAAAACTCAATCAAGGTACTTTATAAATCATTTTAAAAAACTTTCGTACCTCGATAGTTTATTTGCTCCCCCTCAATATGTGCTTCGAGATTCAAATCGCTTAGCACATATGAGAGAGCAGCCTGCACAATTAAATCAAAACGATCACTTTTATCAAATTTCATTATTAAATCACAAATTCTCCCCTGATCAAAAATATCAAACCCTTTGAGATTTTGGATCCTAAGTGATTTAATTAGGTTTAGAAAACATGGGAGAAAATATGGCCTTGTTTAAATACTCATCCTGGTTTTGGATAAATCCTTCTCAACATGTGCATGTGTATTTGAAATCGTTTGGCACATGGAGGCAGGAGTGCCTATAAAGGACTAAAACCAATTCCATTTAAACAGATAAGATATTTAAATCACGATCTCTACCGCGATCGAATTTCAAACCTTTGAGATTTGTGATCCCAAAAGATTTAAATCATTTAGAAAATTTTGGGAAAGACGTAAGATTTGATTTTGAAAAATGACAGATAAGGACCATTTTAAGACATTAAAGATTGTTAGTATCCGGTATGATTGTTTTATGAGATCTTTAAGTAAAATAAAACAATTTCACAATCAAACAAGAACCGAAAAAATTTCATTTTGAAAGACCTTGATTCAAAAGAAAAATCATACCATGACATAACATTAAATCTTTAGATCACCACTTATTATCGTATAAAACGGAACTTTTGTGAAGAAATATCGTTTGAAAATATTTTATTTTAAATCACTCTCTCCCTCAATCCATGACAGAAGTCAATAATTGAGTGACTTAGGTTTTGATAAAAAGAAGTCCTGTGATTTTCAAAATTTAGTTCAATTTATTTTCAAAACAATATTTTCCATTTTCAAAACAGCTTTAATCAAATTAATCAAATTTGTTTAAAAATGGTATCCGCAAGAATAAAGATACGTTAGTGGTTGAGAAGCTTCGCTGTTGTTACCGTAGGGTTTGAAGAAAACCATCTGCCGATGCAAGTTGAGACTTCGCCTTACGTTGCATTTATGCCAACCTCCATAGAAGTCCAATTAGCTCCGCTTCTTCATTTGTCAACCCAAGATATAGTTACCTTTTCCTTTTGGCATCCAATCATCTTCAATTGTGGGATCCGGATCGCCAACATTCTTTTATACCAATATACCTGCATACGTTAGTGAACACACATACAAATATATGGTGGTCGACATCACCCAAACAACAATCGACTAATAAAAGTCAATGCAACATCACAATCAGATCATGTAAAGGCATGGTAATAATGTGTTCATCAAACTCTAATCATCTAATCCTAAAAATCATATCCTAGGCACCTAGTCCTTCAACGTAGGTTAACATCATTTTTAATTAAGCATTATAGGATAATTAAGAAAGCCCGTTAGATGATATAGATTTGAAAAACATTATCCCCCTCAATCCATGACTCATTTTATGAAAAGTTTTAAAAGCGCTGAAGTCATTGATTGAGTTTTCAATTTTTACGAAAAACTCTGAATCTGATTGTTTTACAAGCAACTCAAACCACTATTTTTGACAATACACCAAATATTTTTCTGAAGAATTTTAGACGGAAAAACATTTGTGTAGGAACAGCAGTCCTTCGACATACTTTCCTCATTTTGTTTTAGGATAAGTGCACGAAACATTTGAAAATTGTTTTTGCTAAGCAGCACTTTCCTTTCTTTTGAATAATTTGCATATCCAAATAATAGCAAGCCATAGTTTAAGCCCGGTTACGTAAGTAACTCAGAAGCCTAATATATTTACATGTTTTTAAAAACAATATTTACACCTCCCGCTCGAACTTCATCTATGGTCCCGTGCCATTATTGAATGATATTTCTAAGACTGTAGATATTATCGATACCGTAAGACATGTCATGAGAAAACAATATTTTTGGACTTTTTCAAATTTTCTGATTTTTATGGGATTTTGTAGATTTTATATTTTTCTATTTTGTTTTTCTGATAAATATATACAAAGATAGAATAGATGATATATATTTAAGAGGATGATGATACGAGTACCGAGATAAGGATATCGAGCAGCACGTCGTAAAAGATAGAATTCGTCATCTTTTAAACTTCCGCCACCAAAGCTTCCGAGGCTCCATAATAAGATAACATGAGCCTGAGAAAGAGAGACTTTGCAGCCTTCCCAAACCAAATATCCATTAGATGAGCAGATTCGAAGCTCTATTTCAAGATTTCCTTAGCCAGGTGCACAGGGAAGCACACCATTATCATAAATCCCGCTGCTCCTTTTAAGAACAAAAGACAAGATACTTCATTCGGGGTTATATCATCAAGAAGAAGAACAACAACGTATCATCCCTCTCATAAATAATCTTCTCAACTTTCCACCAAGTCTCCGAAACGATCCATTCAAAAGGTGTCAAGAGAACACTTCCCAAGTAGTTGAATTGATGTAGTCACTCTTTGTATAATGCTCATGAACTCTCCCAAATAATAACATCATGAGGGAATGAAAACACCTCCCCATGTTCACATTTTTCTTCCCTGATGATCGTGTATGAAGTTCAAGAACCCGGTACACCAATACCCAAGAACTCTCCCGAATACACATCATGAGGGGAATGAAAACATCTCCCTAATGTTCACATTTTTCTTCCCCGGTGATCGTATGAAGCTCAAGTATCCCAAGGTACCAATACTCAAGGAATTAATAACTGATAACATTGAAGAAGCAAGCCAAGTCACTGATTATCTCTGCAGATGACAATCTCTGCGGATGTCAACTCCGGAATAAGTGATTATATCTCTCAATCACTGATTAAGCACTCAAGTGAAACACCAGCATCCCCAATGTACACAATCTCTCTCCCCAATGAATCACACACTGAAACTTCTTTATCTTCTTTAAACTTTCCATTACATCACTTCCCCACATAGTTGGAATAAGAATACTAAACCTTGATGAGTAAAACCTGAGTTTCTCACGGTCATGACATTTGTTTTCCAGATATCTTCAATCACTTAGAAGAATTGTTCATCAAGTTTACTCGCCATGAGTTAAACTCTTGAGTTTCTCTCGGTAATAACATTTGTCTTCCCAAGATATCTTCAATTAATTAGAAGTATTAAGTTCATCAAGTTTACTCGCTAGATGTTTGTTCTCCCTCCTCACTGGTTTTGACACTTCAGAGTCAGCAAATCATTATAAGCCCATATACTAGGAATTTGTTGAGAAGAACACTGAACTCCTTGTGAATCAACTGTCAAGACTCTCGACTATTTTTATCAACCCTTATGTAGACAATTTAAGTGACCAATCAAGAAGAAAACCCGATATACCATACTTGAACCTAAGTCAACTTCCCACATTTGTATCTTAAGCTTGCACCTAATGATGGAAGAACATGTTCGGAAATTTATGCCAAGCAAATCTCTAAGTACTCACTACCCAAACAAAGTATGAGACATTAACACCTCTTGAGATTATCCACACCATATGCGGTGACACTAAGTAAAACAAAGTAACTCCTAATAGTGATAGTTAACCAGGACTTCAACCATCCACCCATCACCGGTAACTAGATAAACCAAGTCTTCAACTCAGATTTTAAGCCCGAGCAAGTTATCAAATAAGAACACGCCTTTGTGAAAGTCAACTTCAATCTCAAATAAGTGATAAATGATTAACTCCGAAGGAATCAACTTGTGTCAAATGTCCAACACGTGAATAAATGTACAACCGGATGTACATTGACCCACTTAATTAACCGGAACAAATGATTCCTCAACATCAATTCCATCTTCCTAAAGATACATATAGAGACCGATCCGAAGATTCACCAATAATGTCTTCAAGCGGATGAGGTAGTCATTTTCCTTAATGTTCATGTGGTTGATTTACAGAGTGAACAATAATCCGTGAAGATTTGGTAAAAGAATACCAAAGAGCGGATCATTTTTCATGAACAATAATCCGTGAAGATTTGGCAAAGAAATACCAAAGAGCGGATTATTATTCAAAGTGCAACTGCAATATTACAATAGTCAATATCAACGCCTCCCATAAACCGAAAATCTGTATGATAAATGCCCGATTACTAAGAAGTCTTTAGATAATCAAATGCAACTCCTCTTTATTCTTCTAACATGTAAGCGTGGAGAATGTAGAACTGACTGTAGACTCGACCTTCTTCAAGATTGTCCGAATGGGGAATAAAATGTTAACATCTTCAACTCACACCAAAAAGCATCCCACCAAAAAGCATCCCAATTAACTTACATCTTGCAAATCCCCTTAACTAAAATCCCTCCCAATCTTCTCCCCCTCAAGAATTGCAATGGCAAGTTGCCATTCTTGACTAAATAAGTGAAATCATCCAAATGTATTCAATTCACACTTCTCCCCCGCAAAATTAGCACATGATGTCGCCATCGTCCTTATAGTAGAGCAAGTTGAATAAGAAAACAATCAATGGTAGCCCGGTTCACTTGATTACTGAAGCGCATGGAAAAAGTATGAAGCATGTTGATGAGAATGGTCATAATAAGAAGATTTTCTTCTTTCAAGATAATGCGACCTACGCGCATTTCTTTTCTTCATAAAACGAGGCATGAACTGTTGTGTTCATACGCCATAATGTTGAAGTACGAGGCACCGAACAGATGCGTACAATGACGCCATTATCTCTCTCTTTCATCTACTCTTGGCAAACTTACAATCAACCCCATTATCATTCAGTAGGCTCTTTGTCGTGACAGCTGACGGAGAAAATCCAATATGATGAATTTGACCCCGAAGTAAACTACCCCGAACTGGTGACTTAAACTTGCACATATGTAACAAAGAGCTGTGCCGATTTCCATTAGCATCTCTAAGTACTCTCTATGTACTCTATACTCTTCATCCAACCAACCATCAAGTATAAGACGTACATCACCTCTTGAAAATCCACAATTGAATGTGACACTGAGCACTACAACGTAACTCCTTAAAGTGATAGTTATTTTGTGGTGGTATGAGCCCAATTCCCCAAGTGGTAAAAGAAAAGGTAAACGACACCCAACAATAACTAGATTTCCAAGTCTTCGTTTTTTATAATAAGCTCGAACAAGGATCTTGAAGAATCTTCATCCATCCATCCATCCCCATACCTTCAGGATACTAAGTACACTCTCCCGTGATATTTCACTTCAACCTCAAATAAACAATAGTGAATTAACTCCGTTGTCACATCTTCTTGGTTAAAAGCTCAAATCTAGCCTCCTTTGACATTTTAAGTGAACTATGATAATGGTTTCATCCCAACCATGGTTAAAAGCACATAACTCCGTAAAACCATGTAATAACAAAGCCTGCCATGACGAATATCCAAACACACATCCAATTCATGAAGTACACCCTTTTATCCCTTCTTCGAAGTAGAAACCGTAGCACTAGCATCATAAAGGATCCCGACCTACACTTTCCTTTCTCCAGGATGGTTCTATCATCACGGGATTTTACAATTCTATGGTTTAAACTGAGAAATAGTATCTTTTGCGGGATTTTACAAAATCAAGACAAAACCGTAAACAATGTCAGCTTGAATGTGTTATGACAACTTTGGTTTCTGTGAATATCTGTTTTAGGGGAACATGCAGCGGTTCATCAGCGATTCATACTCAAACATCAACAATATCATCAACCATCCAATAAACACATTGGTAAACACATCTTCCACATATTCTCGAACGGCTATTGCATTACTTGGTGAAGTAAATCGATATACCAAACTTGATCATGAAGTGAAATTCTCCGTGATTTGTTACTTAAACTTGTACTAATCCTTGTGAAGAAGAAACGGTGTACCCAATGTACAAAACCTCTTGACATATTCTCAACTGCGTGAGACACCGAAGTGATAGTTACGTTGTGAGTTAAGCGAGAAAGAGTCACAACCGTAATTAAATAGCCAAGTCCTTTTCACACTCAACAAAAGCCCAAACAAGTCATCTTCGCGGAAGGGTAGAAAGAAAGAAGATGAAATAAGTAAACGCGCCCAGTAAGTCTTACTTCAAATTCAAATAAGAAATATCGTCCAAGCAACCCCATAGTCAACCTTGTTCAAGTATTATCCGTGAAAAAGTATACACCAAAGTATCAAACCCCATAACATACGAAATCTCATCATCAACTCGCATCAAGTCTCAAGTCGCATAGAATAATCAAGGCTCGTCATCTGATCTCATCAACATCAAATCACATCATAACATCTTGAATAACTCGTAGCCCATAAATTATCATCTGTCATAAATTCAAATTCTCGAGCATGTATCAATGATCAACGAGCGCTCGGTCTACAAATATATCCAATATTACACAACACGATCCAATTAAGCACAACTCGACTTGGTCCATTTATCACATTAATCCGTATTCCCAAGACAAATCACGAGTCCAAGTCCATTTAAAATCGTTAGTACATATTCCCAAAATTATCCATTGCAAATAAGGTGTGTACACATTATTATCCAATCATCCAATGGATACTCGTAAAAACAACCAAGACCACAAAATCTATATGCGGAAAGACGCAGAGGCCCATCATGCACAAATGAGACCCTTGTCTCCACGTTATAATCACAAATCAACAGGGCCCATGTAATACTCTTCTAACCCAAGAGATCAAGTCAGCCCAACAAACATCACACCCTAGCCACGAGGCCTGATCACGTACCCATCACAACACTCATCCGTTCATAATGAAAAACAACCCTAAAACATTGGGGTGTATAAAACATAACCAAATCACTCTTAACCCTAAAAACACTTTCACAAATATGTGCCCCTCCTCTCACTTACCCAAAAAATTCGCCCACAAACCCTAATATCACTCCAACTTATATGACCGCCTCTTTTATCCTTTTTCAGAAAAAAAATAACGCCTCCCTTATGAACAACCTCATGAATACCCCTAATCTTATCATCATATTCGTATATCCCTTATCATTTACAATATCACCGTCACTAAATAGCCATGCCACAAGGATGGTATAAGGTTGAGTGACTGGCATAGATATTGAACCAAAAAAAATGGTAAGGTATTCAAGAAGCCACAGGGATGGCAAAGGGGCGAGGTAAGACATAGCCACAAGGATGGTTTGATGATTGTGAGATGCAAACGAGACCCCTTATTTCAGGTTGAGGTAAGATTTCATTGTTATGGCTTAAACGAATCATAGTCTTGAATTAACAATATTGTTAAATTCATTTCTTCTCATTCGAATATTGTCAAAAAGTTTAGTTTTGATCTATGATGCAATCGTTATTTCGTGTGACATGGCCTTAAAGGTCTCGATGTAGCAATGATACCACGAAAAATGGCTGAGATCTTTGTGATAATGATTTGACTTAAATAGGCAAGTCCTTTTGATTTTGTTTAATCCGACCATGAGTCATAACCGAAAGTAATGAAACGATTTTAACAATATTGTTAAGAATCCTTTCATATCAGTTTCAGATATTCAAGAGACAACAAACTCTTAAATGGATCAATGATGAGTTTAAATTTCGTGTGACGGACCTTTGAATGTAAATAAAGAGAGACACGAAAAACAACTTGAGATCTTGAGAACTTGTTAGTTTAGTGTTTGAGTCGAGGGTCTTGAATAATGATGTTGAATCTTGTTAGATGTGGACTCGTTTGTTGATGATGTATGTACCAGATCAAAATCTTTCATCTTCATCACATTATTAGCAAGTCGCTTAGATGAATTAGAGTTAAGTCGTTTCATATAGTGAGTCAAGTTGCATTGATATCAACTCGCATTTGTTAACAACATCAGATTTGTCTAACTTGCTTTTACAACTCGCATCTGCTTTGATAACCCGCAACTGACCCAACTCGCTATACCCATGTTTAGTTGAGACAACTCGCATAGCATATCAGCCAGACCACAACTCGCTTATTTCCCAACACGCTTCAGCAGCAACTCGCTCAAAAGCAAGTGCAATCAAACCATATGCGAGTTAAGTAACTCGCATTGTAACTGACCAGAAACCCAACTCGCTTTTGACCATACCAACACGCATTTGACCATACCAACACGCATTTGACCTGACCAACTCGCTTACCGAACATTGAATCTAGACAGATATCAACAACTCGCATTAAGTAATGCAAGTAGGCAACTCGCATTCAACCAACTCGCATATGGCAAGTCGCTTAGTACAAGTTAACAACTCGCATCCATGAAAGACCAACTCGCATCTAAGAAGGCAATGAACAGCATCCAGAAACAAAAATAACGGACTCAAGTTTAGACCTATTGATTTAACCAACTTGGACCATTTAAAACTGTTTACAACTGTGTAAACTTTTAAAGAGAACCATTTAACCACATCAGTTGTTGAAACTATACATGAACACGTAAAACAGGTTCGGACTATGTCAATCGTGAAACAATGACCACTCAAAATATTACCACTTATAAAATAAGATTCAAACAATAAAGCATAAAAAATAGTTTTGGAACGTGATTCGAACCACAAATATCCATCAACAAACAAAACCCGTATCAAACCGCATATTAAACCGCTTCAAAAACTATGAAAATCATCAAAACAACACAACCTGGGCTCTGATGCCAATTGTTGGATCTTAAATATTATGTTGTTTGATGATTCGGGTGGTCTAGGATTGTGATTAAATAAGAAAGCCATTTTAAAGAGATGAAGAGAGTAGAGAGGAGGTTCCTTGAAGAGAGTTGCTTAAACAAATGAAAGGTTAGATTCAAAGAAGCCACACCCCTTCCATGGATGGAAGGGGTATTTGTACTTACAAAATACACGACTTCTATCGCCTGTGGATCGGCATACATGGGTAAAGACCCGTCCTTCCTCCACGGTGTTGCACTAAACTAAACTACGCTAATAACTAACTAATAAACTAACAAATAACGTAACTAACGATATGTCTACGAGCTAACTTATGCTAGATAATATTTGGGATGACCGACACTTCACTATGGAATTTTCTAATTCCTAACATATTGGTAGCTTAAAAGCATCCAATTGGGCTCTAGTTGGTAAATGGTGGTGGAGGTTTAGAGTAAAGGGGGATAGATTATGGGTTAGAATAATAAAAAGTATATATGTTAAGGATGGGGGCATTAACAGGAAGATGAAAGTAATAGGTTATTAGGTGGGAAATGGGGAGAACTTGTAAAGGTGGGTTGGATGATAGATAAAACGGGGATAAATTTTTCCAACTCTTTTGTTAAAAAAAGTGGGTGGTGGAAATAGTACTCTTTTTTGGTTAGATAGTTGGGTAGGAAACAGAATTATTCTTAGTGACAAATTTCCTAGACTTTATAAACTAGAAATGAATCAATGAATCACGGTTGGTGAAGAAAGAAGATGGGAAGGGGGTCTTGGGGTTGGCATTGGGATTGGGCTAGGAATCTAAGAGGTAGGGGCGGGTGAACTTGAGGAATTGACTAATTTTTTGGTCCAAATGTGTTAGAACTTGATTCGTGGAGGTGGATACATGACGATCTTTACGGTTAAGAGACTAAGAGAGATGATTGATGACAATATACTAAACAAGAAAAATGGGATACAAGAGACGAAGTGGAACAAGCTCACCCCAAGGAAAAAGTATGTTCTTATTTGCCATCTACAAAAAAGAATACTTCCGGTGCTTACTTGGCTTGATCACCTTGGTATGAACCTAAACTCGACGCTTTGTCCGCATTGTGAAGACGAAATAGAAATGGTGGAACATTTGCTTTTTAAAGTGTTCAAGGGTCGTGGAGGCCTGGAAACAAGTTTTTAAGTGGTGGAATATTGGGTCTATTCAAGATGTTCTTAGTCATAATGCTAATAATAGTCTCAACTTGAAACTAAAATCAGTTTGGCAAGTGGTGTGTTGGTCGATGTTATACCTTGTGTGGTGTTCTCGAAACAAGAGGGTGTTTGAAAATAAAGTCTCCAACCTCACTACAATTTGTGATGAGATACAGGTTCTAACCTTTTTTGGATATCTAATAGATCAAGAAGAGCAATTTCGTCATGGTTAGATTGGTGTTCGGATCTTATTAAAGCTTGCAAGATATAGAAGCTCTCTGTTAATCTTTGGTAGGATACTGATGTTATATTTAAAAAAATGCTGTAAAATGTCATATTTAGTGTGTCTGTTGTTAATTCTTGTGTTTGGCTGATGTTGACGGTTTGGAATGGTCTGCAAATTTGTTGTTTGCAAGTTAGTTGTCTGCAAGTGGTATGTTTGCTTCCCAAAAGGTTTATGGTCTGCAAGTTATGTTTTACATCTCAAAAGGTTCTATGGTCCCATAGTGGTCTCTGCTTCAGTTAATTTCGAGGTTTGTTTGGTTTTGGTCATAGTTTGTTTGTATGTTCTGTATTGTGTTTTGTTTTGAATTTTGTATTTTACTTGGTCGGGTTCCTCTCTCTTTAATCGTCTTGTTTGGAGGGGTGGAATGCCGTTTGTATGTATCGTCTTTGTTGCGCTTATAATAGATTGATGCCTTTCAAAAAATACATATAAAAAGTGAATGATTTTCTTTATTTAAAAAAAAAAAAAAAAAAAAAAACTTAAAAATGAGCAATGTGTTATACCTAAGATACTATTTTATAATTACTTTCTCAAAAGAAATAGTTTAACTTGTTCTTAAATATGTTGTCTTATAACTATCATTAAAAAGTTTATCAATCAGATTTAATACATACTATATATATATTTATCATTTCAACTATATATATAACACATTCTTTGTAGAAAAAGGTAGAAATGTTTTTTTAAAGGATAATAAAATAAACGTTTCAACTAATTATTGTCATGTTTCATTTTCAGTTAAATTATCGTATGTTAAAAAAAATATAATTACATTTTGATTATTTTACGTTGTATGCATAAACGTTACCCGAAACACTTAACCAAAATATGCCAACTATAATTATTTAGAGTTATCAAGTCTCGTCGCTATCCACGAATAATCGTCTAATTATTTTTACGAGAGGAAAGAAGTATTAATTAATTAAATAGGACTTGAGCAAAAATTTAGCAAGCGTCATTCTCTCTCACTTTGTAAATACATAATTAAAATTGTAAATTTCCTAACTCCAAATTATGTCCTAACGTTTGCTATTTTCGCGCGAAATGTCCCCCCAAAATGAATTCTGCTAGCTGTATGAACGTTTGGACTTTTTGCGAAGAATGCCCCTGAGAGGTTGCACTGTAGTTGCAAATTCGCATTTTTTACAAATGATTCGTACAAAATTAAGTTAGTTAGTCCTCACGTGCGTTCCACATGAGGGTATTTTC
Organism: Chrysanthemum makinoi; assembly: GCA_910596185.1. NCBI lineage: Eukaryota > Viridiplantae > Streptophyta > Magnoliopsida > Asterales > Asteraceae > Chrysanthemum > Chrysanthemum makinoi. The sequence continues at coordinate 96,111,099 of OU343225.1, forward strand.
GTCATTTAATTATTCCCACCATTTCCCACACCTGCTACCTTCTCAGGCACCAAAATCAACTAGGACATTTTTCGCAACTAAACTTACTCGTGTATACACTGATCAAATCACACACACAAACACATTCTATCTTGTTTCAACCGATCAAATCACACACCCACAAACACATACCATGGTAGTGGTTTTCCCACTTTGGCATATTCGAACTCCTATTTCCCAACCCATGAGCTTGGTTCTATCTATGATAAGCTTATATGTTTTAAGTTTTCATTTGTTTTTCTTATTTGAACACGCATGTATACATTGTAGGTTCTGTGATTTTTCAAACTTTTAAGTTGTTATTTGTTTTTCTAACCAGATTCTAATGGTACATTGTTCACTCTGAAAATCCATCACAATAGGCTCTTCACAAATCCACCAAATCGAAGATATCGTTTCGCACATAATACATATGTTGACCTGATTAATGTTGACTATTTCTGCAATCATTAGTTTGTTGAGATGTTAGACGAGCTAGGATTAGGGGATGATAGTATTCTGTTTACACATTTTAGGATCCATAGGGAATCTTTGGATCATGGGTTGCTCCCATTGATGAGTGATGAAGATGTCGTGACATTGTTGAAATACATGCCTCGATTTAAGGAAATAGAGGTTTACATTGAATAGGGTTTTTCATCAGTAGAGCAACATTTGTTAGACATGAGGAATACTCATGGTAAGGGTGTTTTCATTAAAGATATAGAGGATGGTGATGTAGTTAAAGAATTTGAGAAAGCTGGAGATTTGTGTTTGCTAGAGTGGCATGGTGATACTGAAATGGGAAAGGAGGGACAACGGGTTGATACTTCAACTCATGCTTCATCTAGTAAGTTTGGATGCAAGGATGATGAGATGGCCTTTTTGGTAGATTTGGATGACGAGCTTCTTATTCCAACACCATGGTCTGATGAAGGAAAGAGCAAAAAAGGGCATAAAGGTTGAGTGATGAGTACGAGTTCTGTAACATAATCGAGATTGACTTCTTACTAGACGATATGTATGAGAAAATGAAGGAGAAGCTAAGCCAAAAAATGAGGATAGTCAAGAAGAGGATGTGGGAGATATTAATCAAACGCTTGACAACATCATAGAAAAACTTAGTCAAGAGGATGTTAAAAAGTGTATGGGTGAAACAGAACTTGAACAGGGTTTAGAAGGTGAGTTAGAGATAGGGAAACATGATGATTTATTCGTGATAATATAAAATAATTCTAATAATTAAGTGTCAATTTTCCTCTAATATGCTCGTTATTTGTATCATTTTATATGGATATATGCTTCGATTTCTTTATTTTTCGTTTTCAGGTTGTAAATGAGCATAGGAACAAAAGAGACGCGGAATTGGAAAAGAACTTACAAAGATACACAATTTAGTATGCGGACTGTGATGAGGTTACGGCGTAGTTCCACTCTCCATTTACGCCGCAATTATAAATTTAAACATGAAGACCAAGTCAACGCTAATCAAGGATTACGACGTAACTATCACAAGAGGTTACGTCGTAATATTCTAGAGACTTAGAAGAATTTCATGACTATGAAGGTTACGTCGTAACCAATGCATAAGGTTACAACATAATAGGTACACAGTATGGGACTCAAGTTATTGACGAGATTACGATGTAACCACGCATGAAGATTAGGACGTAAATGAAACCTTAAGAAGATTATGGCGTAACTATCCATCTAAGTTATGCCGTAAATATTTATTAATGGATAAGATCATTGAAGATTACACTAGTTACGGCGTAACCACAACTCAAGGTTACGCCTTAGCTTTGTCGGGCCTATAAATACCAACCCTATTTTCTGCATTGAGACATCTTTCACACCACAACTCATCAGAGGACGAAGTAGGGTTCTACAAGGACGATCTCCAGAAGCATATGGAGCATTTTCCAAGGGAGAAATCACACCACAACATTAATAAGTTTCAGAAATTCATATTTCTTTTACATTTACGATTTCATGTCTTTCATTACCATGCAAAACATTGAATCTCTCATACTTTTTAATATGATCGGCTAAGCACCCTTGGTGATAGCCTAGTTATGATTCCTTTAATGTTCTGATCATGTTTTCGTGCTTTTATTATTGCTTCTAGTGTGTGTTTTCTTTGTTTTTTGTTAGATCCTCTATTTTCGGTGGTTTTGAAGATCAGTTGTACTTTTTACACTAGGAGAATTGACCATTGGACCCTATTGTGATTGGTTGCAAGGGTTGGTAAGAATTGACCATAGGACTACCCATTCCTTGTGTGTTAATTGACCATACGATCACCCTCCAGGTTGGATGAACTTAAAATTTAGATGTGTGGTCTAAGATCTGAGAGGCTGAGCCACACAAAGAATAAATTTAGCATGTAGTGGCACTTAATGACTCAAACTAGTCTACCTGTAAGTTTTGACGACCATAAGGATGCAGACCTTTGGTGTCCTAGTAGGATTCTAGGGAGATAGGCTAGGCGAATTGACCATAGGAGTCTAGTGAATCTTATGCCCCATTTGAAGCGATAGAAAGCTTAATTAGAGAACATAGTCATTGCATGATAGGATGAACAACTAGGCTACCACTTTCTCCCTAATGTTTTCATCTTAAAATAATTTTGCAATTTCATTTATGTTATTTAGTTTTAATATTCAAACAATTCAAAAACCATTTTAAAACGTGACATAGACTTAAGTTAGAATCCACATTCACATAGCTCTTGGAACGACCTCGGCTTTACCGAATACTACACTACATACGATCGGGTTCTCTGCCCGTTAGTGCATAAGGTAGACCATAGGTAGATGAGTAACTTTTATAAATATTAAAGCTTGGTCAAAAATCTTGCATCAAATTTTTGGCGCCGCTGCCAGGGAGCAACATTAGGATTTTTATTTAAGTTTTTAATTTTTTGTTTAATTTTTGTTTTTCTTACATTTTTCTTCTAGTTTCAGGAATCATGGAAGTTGTGGATATTGATATGCTTACTCTTGAAGAGTACCTTGCTATGACTCGAGAAGAGCAAGGACCGAGGCTTGTTAGGCCGGTCATTAGAACGGATGTCCAATTCGAGATCAAGAACCAATTCATTGTGGAATTACGTGCAAATCCTTTTTTTGGAAATAAGACCGAAGATGCTTACGAACATTTGGAAAATGTCTTGTACATCGTGAGTCTTTTCAACATCCCAGGTGTTTCTCATGATTCTATCATGATTCAAGTGTTTCCGATGACACTCACTGGAGCCACTAAAAGATGGATTGATAGGTTACCCGCTGGAACCATCAACACGTTGAATATCCTAAAAATATCATTTATCCAACATGATTGCCCTACTTCTAAGATGGCAAAACAATTAGAGGAGACCCAAAATTTTAGATAGGATGCTGACGAGACATTGTACCAAGCTTGGGATGTATTATGATCTTCTCTACTGGTTCTCGGCTCGTGACCTTAATAATCAGCAGAAGGTCAACATATTCTACAAGGGTATTAACATCGCAATAAGGAAGATGCTCGATTCTCAAGGGCCGATCTCTGGAATGACTCCTACTCTAGCCCTTAAGGCTATTCAAGACATGGCAGACCACTCACAAAAGTGGCATGATGGAGGCAGCAGCAGAAGTATAGGAGGAAGTTTGGACGGTATCGATGTTATTACTAACAAACTTGAAAGTATTGGCAGGGATATGAAAAGGCTGAAGGAAAATGTGCATGTTATACAAGTAGGATGCGACACTTGCGGATGAGCTCATCTAGCCAAAGACTGCCCCTTGAACAATGAAGATGAAAAAGTCGAAGAGGTCAAGTATGGAGAAGGTAGACCTTTTCAAGGGAACAATGGTAATAGCAATGGATACCGTGTAAGACCACCGGGGTACTACAATCGTGCACCTTACGGGGAAAGAAGGTGTAGCCTCGAGGAGACCATCAACAAATACTTATAAGAGTCAACCAAGAAGCAAAAAGAACACGACGAATGGTTGAAGGGCTTTCAAGAGAACACTAACAAAAGCCTCAGCCATGACGAGTCTCTTAAGAACCTCGAGGCAATGATTGGAAAGCCTAGTGAAGATGTGCATAAAAGGAATGCAATGGGAAAACATGAGGTGCAATGCAATAAATCTATCAGAGTCTGTAAAGCAATTTTTCGCTGATAAAGAGGTAAACAACTCCAACAGAAACTTCCATAATTCTAATCAAATATGTGGAGTTTCCTTTTTGCAGGATAGCACTAAGCCAAATGAAACTATACCAAGACAGTTACCAAGCAAGGAGGATAGCTCGAAAAGCTTTACCCTTCCTTGCATTATTGGTAATTGTGACTTATCTGCGTTAGCCGATCTAGGGTCTAGCGTAAATTTCATGACAATATCACTATTTCTAAACCTTAAGCTGACAAGCCTAAGGAAAACCAATCTGAAAATTGAAATGACGGATATGACTAGAGCAACTCCAGTTAGGATTTTGGATAATGTAATAATCAAGGTTGACAAATTTTTATTCCCTGCTGATTTCGTTGTTATTGATATGGCAAATATTCCTATAGAATACCTAACCCTAGGAAGACCTTTTCTTGCTACTTCACACGCCCGAATTAAAGTTTTTGAAAAAGAAATTTCACTTGGAATTAATAACGATAAGGCTGTGTTTATAATAAATAAATGTTTATGTCAAGAAAACGAGGAAGTAGTTAGTTCATGCATTGCTGATATGGTTGTTGTAGAAAAGCCTGCGGAAATATTCGAAATTTCCGATGACCTATTTGCTTATGAAACCCCTTCGAGTTTAAGATATGAACAGGAAGTTAATTCCTATAATAGCGATGGATCTTTTTGGAATGATAGCGATGAAGAAGATCCAACATTAGATGAAGGGGATAGCGGAAGAGCGTCGATAACCGTGACAGGGAGGTTACATTGTTGTGCACCAATGGCAGTTATGAACGATGGGTCAAAACTAACTCTACCAACATGTGACCCTTTTGTTAAACATTGGAATGGAGGGGGCCAATTTAGGTTGAGGCGATTAAAGAAGGAAGCAAACGTTTGGTAGTGCTTTGAAGATGAAAGTGTGATTAAAGAAACTTGGTTCCGTAACCACTTCATGAGCGCTAACTTAAACGAGAAGATTGAATGGACGGTTCACTTTTGTAAACCAGCTATTATGACGTATAGAGGAATGACACAAGATTGGCCTACATGTGATCCCTTTCTCATGAAATGTAGTGGAGGGAAGTTCCTTGAAGAAAATATGCTCAAATGGTTCACAAACGAATGAGCATGTTTTAATGAGCATAAGAAAGGACAAGTCGGCTACCATGGGATATCTTTTGAAAATTGGGTCAAAGTAAGGTTTAGAGATGTTCAACTAAATAAGCAGATTGAGATTCAATATCGTGATGAATGGGTCAAAGCTAATTTTCTACGAGAATATCGATACGACCTCTCGCCCTTTATAGCTTCAACGGTTTTTGACCAATCTTCTACCACTAAGAGTAAGGACAAGGACAATGAAGTTCATCCACCCACGTAGTGGCCACAGCTTTGAGTCTAACTTAAATACTCGTAAAATAAACAAAATTGCTCTTTCGAGAGACAACCCGAATTATCCTTTTTCTTTTTCATTTTATTAGTATAGTTGGGTTTGGTATGTTTGTTTCTATATTTTGCAAGAATGGAGCAAGGAGGATAGCGTAAAGCTTTCAGAAGATGAAACCAGTATGGAACTTCCATTTCATGCAGACTTTACGGCGTAACCCAAGTCTATGGGTTACGCCGTAACCATCCTCCCGATATCGGATGACTCTCAGGTTTCATCAATTATGGCGTAACTCAGTCATGAGATTACACCGTAACGTGTCTTGTAACCAAATTTAAATTTTAATCTTAAACGCCATAACTTTGTATTAGTTTTAAACGAACTTTGTGGGTGCGTTCCCTGTAAACCCTCACGAGACTTCACTAGTCCACTCGGGACACTGATTGGTTTAAAAGGCTTATTGCATACGCTAAATGCAACCGTGATTCCTACGAAAGTGAGTTAGGTTTTTGTTTGTTTTTATTTTTCCTTTTCATTTTAGATTTATGCTTGTTGGTAGTGCCGTGATTTCAGAGAATTGAAGTTTTCTCATGGAGGCAAGACGAAGGCACGCATGTTCAACGTGATCCTTCTTTCATTTTAGAGAAAATTTCAGGGGATTTCTCATTCCAGTTCAACTTTTACCTCATACTTATTTCATGTTTAGTACAAAAGGGACTTTGTACATTTTAAGTAGGAGAGGGGGGGAGTAGAATTATAACTTGAACTTTTTTGCCCTCATTTTTTCTAGTTTATTTTGAAAATTATGCCATTTTTTAAATTTTGACATGTTTTTCCTAACCTAACTAGAATAAACCTTAGCTGAGCATACTATAACCCTTAATTTCCATGGTGAGACTTTCTATTTCCCCTTATTTACCCCGAATCTACCAAGTATTGAGTGTGTCGGTAGTATGTAAACTTTAGAACTTGACCTTGATATCATTTCGAGACCATAGATTCAGTAATGTGTCGAGTTAGCTTGATACATTTGGAAGAGACAATTCGAGAAGGCAATATTTTAGGATTAACACACAAATAGCCCATATGTGTATATAATTGTGTGCGTTTATCGACTAGTCACCTTGACTCTTCAAGCCCCATGTTAAAACCATTTTGTTGCACTCACCATTAGTGCAAGATACCCCTAGATACACCCTTTCGAGCCATTCTTTTCATTTCATACCCTTATCAATATTGTTTCGATACACCTATTTGCCTTAACTTACCGTGTAGTCTTAGCTCATGATTGGGAAGTCACCGTTTTCTAAAGTTTAAGGTTCAAGTAGAGAGATTCGGGAATCACGCCTACGTCGAAGACATATATTTGAAGACCATTGAAGAACCACCAAAGTTTCTCATATATGATTCATCTCAAGTGGGGTGATGATATTATTTTGTATAGTTATGATTAAAAAACATTGAAAAGAGAAAAAATATTACTTGGTTAGTTATTTTTTGTATTTCAAATAATAGTGCAAAATTTTTAGCACTAAGTTGATATAAGCTTAATGGACTAGTATCGAGGAGGTCACTTCGATCACATTTGAAGATTTGAGTTGGTGACGTGTTAGCACCAAAATATTCATGAAAACCAGGTAGTGTGCCCATCATGACGTCCACTAATGACACACTTACTTGTTGCATTATGATTCGGTTTTTGCGTCTTGAAGCTTGGATTTTTGATGGACAGCGAACGGTGACGACTTGGTTGTAGGCTAAAACTATTTGCTTCTTATTTTTATTTTTCACCATTTATGTGCATCCCATGTCTTATCCTACCCTTTAGTCGTGAATCATGCTTAGGTAAGGGATTTGAGCAGTCATTGGTGTCTTGGCTATAGATTTGGTCATGTATCGATGGTCTTTGTCTCCTTCACCGTAGTATGTTGGTAACGACACTACACCCTAGCCTTATAACTTTTTCACCCAATATTTCCTTTGAAGATTGTTTTGACTTTAGCTCTAGTGGTGAAGATATGTGTAACCGCCAAGCCTATGAAATAATACATGATATGACTGTGCGTTGAGTGATCACCCCAAAATTGACACTTAGATTAGAGAGAGTATGAGTGTTTGTTCCCATTTAGTGAAGTGTTCGGATTTGAAAATTCTAGCATAGGAAATTTTTAATCTCATATTTCCCAAGAAAAACTGTGGGATATCTTTTTAGAAATGATTCTAATAAGGACTACTTGAGGGCAAGTAGAGTTTAATTGGGGGGATATTTGATGACATCAAATAATCCTGATAACTAAGTGTCAACTTCCCCCTAATATGCTCGTTATTTGTATCGTTGCTTTGATTTATTTATATTTCATATCCAGGTTGAAAATGAGCATAGGAACAAAAGAGACGAGGAATTGGAAAAGAACTTACAAAGATACACACTTTAGTATGCTGACTGTGAAGAGGTTACGGCATAGTTCCACTCTCCATTTACGCCGTAACTATGAATTCAAACATAAATACCAAGTCAACGTTAATCAAGGATTACAATGTAACTATGACAAGAGGTTACGCCGTAATATTCTAGAGACTTAGAAGAATTTCATGACTATGAAGGTTACGTCGTAACCAATGCATAAGGTTACGGCGTAATAGGTACATGATAAGGTTTTAAAATGTACCTTTTTGAGGGGTCATTTAAGCCCTTATTTGATCACTTTTGTATCCATTATTACTTAATATCGTTCCTTTTCACTTTTAAGGTATCTTGAAGGCAAAATGCTGGAATGACACTTATTCAGACAAAAAGGCGCAAATATACGAAGAAAATGGCCAAAGTCAAAAATGGAGACACTCAGGCTGCTGGAACTGAAGGGGACGGCGTCAGGTGTTATCTCCGACGCCATCGCATCACTTTTGTGACGGCTCAGTAGCCAAATTGCTTATTTACAAGTGACGGTGTTAGGTTTTAAAAGAGTAGGTCGTCGCAACTCGCACGCCTAGATTTGATCCGACGACGCCGAGATCTGAAGGGGACGGCGTCACAAGCATAAGGTGACGCCGTCGCAAGACTAACGTGGCCAAGACGAAATCCTAATGATGGCGACCCGACGGCGTCAAAAATCAAAGGGTGACGCCGTCGCATATGTAATCTTATATATAAAATCCGAATTTTTTAGTTTTCAGTGTGTAGTCTTTTGGAGTAAAAACCTAAACCGAACCAAGGATGTCTTGTACAGTATTTTAGGGTTCCAAACCCTATCTTACATCAAGATAAGTGTTTTACTTCATTAATTTAATTATGTCTTCAATTACTTGTGTGTATGCTTGCATGTTCCCCATGTCTGGCTAATTTACTTGTATGTTTGCTTAGGGAATATGAAACTTAATTATTGAATATTGATTAGTTGTCTCTTATCTTAATTGTTAATGATCTAGTAATGCGATAGGTCATCCCTTGTGTAGTTAATGCTTGATTGATCTTTGTGAACCTTAGTTTATAATACCTAGAGTTGTTGTAGGCTAAACCATCCGAAGAATACCTTAGAGTTAAAGTTTATAAATCCTAGAGATTTTGTAGGCGATACCCTTTGGTAGTTTCAAAGAGTTAGGGATAAACGCATACCCTACGACTTTAGACACACAACGCGATTAAGAATAAGGACGTGACAATTCAACCATCAATAGGAGATAATTAAGGAGTAATACAACCTAAGTAAACACATCTTTAAATCATTATACGAGCACACAATAATTAGACATAGACTACATACACCACTAGATTAGATAATTAGATAGTAGAAATAATCGGTAGAAATACCAACCCCCAAATCCAAACCCCGAGATTCGTACCTTTCCATTTCCTAAAAAAACATAAAAGATAAAAAAATAATCTTCCTCAACCCCAACCTTAGCGTAGTAACTTCTCACTAGCATTCCTATTCCCCTAGAGAACGATATCAATTCCCGTGGCTTACCCTAATACTACACTACAACGATTAGGTTCACTGCTAGGGTGTTGAAAAACTTGCTCGACGAAAAGGAAGTTCCTTTGACCCGAACGACGCGTGTAGCGTTATCAAGTTTTTGGCGCCGCTGCCGTGGAATAGAATAGCTAGTTAGGAGTCCACCTCGTTTAGGTTTTTTTTTGCTTGATTCCTATCAAGTAAATTTTTCTCATTTTTTAGCTTCCTCGTAGTCTATCCCCCTTCTTCGTGACCTTTGTTCGTAACCCCATCACTTTTCATCATGGAAGGTGATAACCAACCACCATTCATCAACCCACCACCAAATAAATCACTTTCACTCAAAACCCAAACCAATGACCAACACAACCGCTGAAGCCGTTATGTGAGTAGAAACACCGACCTTCAAGATTTGCGAAGGTATTCGAAAGCACAATTAGGAAGCTGTTGAGAAAGTGGTCATCGCCCTCCAGTAGTTGGCTCCATGATCAACAGTAATTGAGAAGATGGCTTAGTAAATAAAAATGTGAATGAGGAGGATAGTGCTTATTTTAATCTTTACCTCACTAAGGAAGAGGTTGCATATCATCAATACATAATCGATAATCCCCGATCACCCATCATTAGGATATGTCCAAAGATTAGGAGAGGAAATCCTTGGAACCTCAAAATTCCTTGTATGATCGGATATAGGAATGTCGAACATGCTTACATAGATACGGAATCTCCCATTAATGTGATGTCATCAGCTGTTTACAATGACATTATGAATGAGCGACTTAAGATTAGGAGAGACCCTAAGTATCCAGGTGGAGTTTGCAACTTTGTGAGAAGAGTCAAGGATGTACATGTCTTTATAGGAAATTTCACCTACCTAGTTGATTTTGTGGTCCTAGAAGATGTAGGATGCGTCATTGACTATAGCTTATCCCAAGTAGTGCTAGGGAAGCCGTTTGTTGAAACATCTAAAATGAGCCATAACAAGTATGATGGAGCGGTTAGGTTTAAGGAAGGAAATGATGAGATCACTTATAGGATGCCTTGGAAGACGAATGAATATGGCCATCTATCCCTTTTTGAACGAGACAACATTAGAGCTTTTGAGGACAAAAGCAAGGACGATGTTGAAAAAGGTTATAAATTCATGTGGGAAAGAAGGAGGCTTTATTATAAGGATTGCTTGACCCTAGGGCCTAGGTATAGAGTCGATGAAAATTTTGTCAACATGATAGAATTCTCATTGAGAATGCAAAACGAGACCACGTAGGGCACGACTACAGTCTAGCTACAAGACTCATAAATAAAGAAAAGCGCTTCGTGGGAGGCAACCCATGCTTAATTGTTTGCTTGTTTGTGTCATATATCTTTTATTGATTGTTTATTCTCATGTTTAAATTTGTAAAAATGCTTTTTTTTGTTTTTAACCTCGTCTTAATTACATATAAAGGTATTTTACATAAGGGATAAGTGTAGGGAGGATTACATACGTTTTCAAAAGAAACGTAAACATGAGAATTTCAATTAATTAAAAGATATACATGTGTGTTTGTTCGAGTCAAATGCTTGTATCGAGTCATAATGGATGTTTTGCAGGAAATTTTTCCAGATCCTTAAGATGTAAATTTTCCGAATTTTTCCGAAAATCGCAGACTAGTTTTTTTCAGGATAACCGACGGCGTCAGATCGCAACTGACGGCGTCAGGAAGGAGCAAAACAACTGATTGCTTTTTTCTCGTTTTCTCGAGCTACTTATAATTTTTTGAATTTTCCAGTCTTAATTTTCCGAAATTCTAAACATCCATTCCACAAGAATTATATCCTAGTTTAGTAGAGTCATATATATATTGTTACCGATTTTACGCGAAGGTTTCGTTTGTTTTCTTCAAGTGTGCAGGTTTAATTTATCAAGAAGAAGATACATAAGATGAGAAGGAGCTTTTCACGCTAACGTTCTTCTTGAAAAAAGATGTAACCACCATATTACACGGATCCTACCGAGCTAATCAGGGGAGTACTAGTTTCTTTCATCTTTTATTACATTCCATTATCATAACTTTGATACTTTCGGGGAACATTGGGGACAATGTTCAGTTTAAAACGGGAACTTTGAAACTATGCTTATCCTTGATTATTTGCTTTGTCCAATTGCATGTGTGTAATAAACCATGAGAAATTGTCAGTCAGGGTAATTTGGGCACCAAATTTAAAATTTTTCATGACATATAAGAGTGGGCCATTAGTCTTAATAAAGCGTCTCATGGATAGGAAGTTATATGACTAGCACAAAAACCCTTTACCACTTAAATTCCACCCAAAATGTGAGGATCTCCCTTAGATTAGTAGGAATTAAAGCATCCATCTTTAATGCTTAGTGTGTGAACCGGTAGTATAATAGATTCTAGAACTTGTTTCGTGATGCATCCCGAGATCGCTAGTAAGACTACACTTGTGTAGTTAGGAATAACTAAATGATAAGAGGCATTAGGATAACCCTTGTTTGATACCCGTAATATAATTACTTCTTCCACATCGGTTGAGTAATTCCCCCACATCTTTGCGTTGTACTCATCTTTAGTACACGATACCCCTAGTTAACCCCTCAGAGCCTATCCTTTTCGCGGTTCTCGTGATGTTTCGGTTTTCCGGAATATCAATGAAGAGCATTGTTTACACCCCACCCCAAATGTACACCCAAATCGCCTTAGCCTACCTTGTATGCACTCACTTTTAGTGCATTATTGCTATCACCCTAAAACCCTAGTTCAATTATCTAGTTGCTTGCATAAGTTGCTAAGTCGAGTCATATCCTATGTATACAGTTTTGGGACGATTGGGACTCATGGGAAAAGTTAAACTTTATGAAATGACGGAAGGAACGTTAAATTCAAATTCCCTTTATTTGCGTAATAATGTACTCCAAGTGTTTTGATCTTTTCAATTCGGGTCAAATTAGTGTTAGAGTAATAAAAACTCAAGTGTAGGGATGTGCCTATAAATCCCTATCATTTTGATGTTACCATAGAGGATGGTAGAGTAAAAGTGTATGAAAAGAAAAAAAAATATATATATATATATATATATATATATATATATATATATATATATATATATATATATATATATATATATATATATATATATATATATATATATATATATATATAGGGGAGGGTTAATGTGAGATCAAGCTTAAAGTTATAAAAGTAAGACCCAATATGAACCGTTGGATCATTGTATTTGTGTAGGATGAGATTAACATTTAATGAGTAACATTATTGTAATTAATAGGGTTTCAAGGGTATTTTGGAGAATTCAAATCCAAATGTAGTCAATATTTTTTCAAATTTTTGTCTTTTTTTTTACAAAAATTTGGCCAACATTTTGTATATATTAAACTGTAACACAACCTATACAAATGGTACATCAGCAGATTCCGGTACACCGGAATTTGTGCCTTTTACCCAAAATCTGTCCACATTTCCTATTCAAGCGGTACAACAGCAGATTCCGATACACCGTAATATGTGCATTTTTCCCAGAATCTGGTCCACATTTTTTACCCAGAATCCGGCAGCCTATCCAAACGGTACATCAGCATATTCCGACAACCGAAAATATTAGATGTATCACAACAATCTTACAAACATGCAATACACTAATAATCTTACAAAAAAAGCTGTTACTACAACAACAACAAAAAAAAAAAAAAAAAAAAAAAGTTTGTTAATACAAAAAAATCTGCTATACCAAATGGATCTATTATTCCAAAAAATCTGCTATTACAACATCTTACAAAAAAAATTACAAAATAAATTTCCTATTTCATAAATCTAACAAACAACAGTAGATTCTGTACACTAGCGATGTATCCGGTGTGCCGGCGATGTATCCGGTGTGCCGGCGACACATGCTAGAATGTATCCTGTGTACCAAGAAATATATCAAAACCAAAAAGTAGCAGATTCTGGTACACCGGATTGTGTACCAAATCTGGTACATAAATAGATATCAAATCGATCTATGTATAAAGAGAACATCGAAACGGATCTATGATTCTGGTACATCAGCATAACCATCATATCTGGCACATAAATAGATATATCAAGATTGTTAACGCCGGTTGTTAACACATGCCACAAACATCATATCTTGGATGATTGACGTCGCGACATCAAACCCACATACCACAAACTAATATGAAACCGCAACATCAAAACCACATACCATAAACATCATATCTTGGTTGGATGACGGCGGTTGTTAAACCGAAAAACCATATCTAAAACCACAAGATTGGTTGTAAAAAAGACCAATTCTAGTTGTATGGCCATTGGAATTAACCGTTCGAAGGGACGTCGTTGTAAAAAATACCGGATCTAGTTGTATGGCCATCGGAATTAACTAGATCGAAGGGACGCCGGTCATAAAAAAGACAGGATCTGGGTGTATGGACGCCGGTTGTCTAGGTTGTTTGGCTGCTGGAATCAACCACACGCCCAGATCGAGGGGAACAATATTTTTGTTAGCCGGATAAATAATAGATAGGGAGGGAGGATAAATGAAAAATATGTAGAGGGGAAATAATAGATAGGAGGAATAATTATTTTTGTTAGCCGGATAAATAAGTAGGGAGGGAGGAGAAATATAATTTATGATGGGGCTGTTGATGGTTTTTAGGGTTATAGTGAATTACCAAGATGCCCTTTTCATTTAAATGTTAGTTTCATTTTTAATTAAGACATAAATTACACTTGCTCTTCTCCTATTGGTTGTTGAGTTGATCTTATTTTTATAATTTTAACATTGATCTTATTTGATCTCAAATCTATATATATATATATATATATATATATATATATATGAAAAGAGAAAAATAAAAAATAGAGTGTTAAAAAAAAAGAAAAAAAAATACGGGCTACCATCCTACATCTATCTTTAAATTTATGTTCGTTTGTTTCAGTTATCTAGAGTCTAGAGTGTCAAGTCTTGGCTTAGCAACGCCATTCTTCGCATGCTTGTAACATAAAGATTTTTGACTTGCCACCACTAAATAGCCTATCCCACCAAACCCTTTGTTTCCATACCGTAAGCCTAACATTACAACCCTTTAAAAGACCTCTTTGATAGTCTTTCCTAGGTGCTTACGCCAAAGCGATGGAGGTTTGATCTAGTCTCAAGCCTATGGTAATCTATGTACTAGGACCGGTTAATGAGTGTTTATCTTCCATTTCCACTTTGATATATTTCATATACACCCGAGAGATGTGAGTATCCAAACACCCCTTGTGAGATGCTAGTATGTAATTTTCGTGCTTGTTATGACTTTTGCGGGGCTTATATGTGTTGTGGATTGTTTTAAACCAATGCTTCATGACCCCTAACTTATAAATTAATTGGCTAAAAGCACATTTGCTTGAGGACAAGCAAATACCAAGTGTAGGGATATTTGATAAGGTTTTAAAATGTAGCTTTTTGAGGGGTTATTTAAGCCCTTATTTGATCACTTTTGTATCCGTTATTACATAATATCGTTCCTTTTCACTTTTTAGGTATCTTGAAGGCAAAATGCTGGAATGACACTTATTCGGACAAAAAGGCGCGAATATACGAAGAAAATGGCCAACGTCAAGAATCAAGACACTCAGGCTGCTGGAACTGAAGGGGACGGCGTCAGGTGTTACAGCGACGCCGTCGCATCACTTTTGTGACGGCTCAGTAGCCAAATTGCTTATTTACAAGTGACGGTGTCAGGTTTTAAAAGAGTAGGTCGTCGCAATTCAGACGGCCTAGATTTGATCCGACGACGCCGAGAGAAGGGACGGCGTCACAAGCATAAGGTGACGCCGTCGCAAGACTAACATGGCCAAGACGAAACCCTAATGATGGCGACCCGACGGCGTCACAAATCAAAGGGTGACGCCGTCGCATATGTAATCTTATATATAGAATCCGAATTTTTTAGTTTTCAGTGTGTAGTCTTTTGGAGTAAAAACCTAAACCGAACCAAGGCTGTCTTGTACAGTATTTTAGGGTTCCAAACCCTATCTTACATCAAGATAAGTGTTTTACTTCATTAATTTAATTATGTCTTCAATTACTTGTGTGTATGCTTGCATGTTCCCCATGTTCGGCTAATTTACTTGTGTGTTTGCTTAGGGAATATGAAACTTAATTATTGAATATTGATTGGTTGTCTTTTATCTTAATTGTTAATGACCTAGTAATGCGATAGGTCATCTGTTATGTAGTTAATGCTTGATTAATCTTTGTGAACCTTACTTTATACTACCTAGAGTTGTTGTAGGCTAAACCATCCGAAGAGTACCTTAGAGTTAAAGTTTATAAATCCTAGAGATTTTGTAGGCGATACCCTTTGGTAGTTTCAAAGAGTTAGGGATAAACGCATACCCTACGACTTTAGACACACAACGCGATTAAGAATAAGGATGTGACAATTCAACCATCAATAGGAGATAATTAAGGAGTAATACAACCTAAGTAAACACATCTTTAAATCATCATACGAGGACACAATAATTAGACATAGACTACATACACCACTAGATTAGATAATTAGATAGTAGAAGTAATTGGTAGAAATACCAACCCCCAAATCCAAACCTCGAGATTCGTACCTTTCCATTTTCTAAAAAAACATAAAAAGATAAAAAAATAATCTTCCTCAACCCCAACCTTAGCGTAGTAACTTCTCACTAGCATTCCTATTCCCCTAGAGAACGATATCAATTCCCGTGGCTTACCCTAATACTACACTACAACGATTAGGTTCACTGCCTAGGGTGTTGAAAAAATTGTTCGATGAAAAGGAAGTTCCTTTGACCCTGAACGACGCGTGTAGCGTTATCAGTACATAGTATGAGACTCAAGTTATTGACGAGATTACGACATAACCACGAATGAAGATTACGACGTAAATGAAACCTTAAGAAGATTACGGCGTAACTATCCATCTAAGTTACGCCGTAAATATTTATTAATGGATAAGATCGTTAAAGATTACACTAGTTACGGCGTAACCACAACTCAAGGTTACGTCGTAGCTTTGTCGGGCCCATAAATACCAACCATATTTTCTGTAATTGAGACATCTTTCACACCACAACTCATCAGAGGACGATGTATGGTTCCACAAGGATGATCTCCAGCAGGATACGTAGCATTTTACATGGGAGAAATCACACCACAACATCAATAAGTTTTAGCAATTCATATTTCTTTTGTATTTACGATTCCATGTCTTTCATTACCATGCAAAACATTGAATCTCTTGTACTTTTTAATATGATCGGCTAAGCACCTTTGGTGCTAGCCTAGTTATGATTCCTTTCATGTTTTGATAATATTTGCGTGCTTTTATTATTGCTTTTAGTATGTGCATGCTTAATTTTTCGTCAAATCCTCTAGTTTTGGTAGTTTTGAAGACCGGTTATACTTCTTACACTAGGAGAATTGACCATAGGATCCTAGTGTGATTGGTTGCGAGGGTTGGTAAAAATTAACCATAGGACTACCAATTTATTGTGTGCTAATTGACCATATGATCACCCTCCGGGTTGGATGAACTTAAACCGTGACATAGACTTAAGTTAGAATCTACATTCACATAGCTCTTAGGACGATCTCGGCTTTACCAAATACTACACTACACATGATCGGGTTCTCTGCCCGTTAGTGCATAAGGTAGACCATAGGTAGACGAGTAACTTTTATAAATATTAAAACCGGTCATAAATCATGCATCACTTCCACCAAGAAATTTGAAGTTGATTGGCAGGATGATCAAGCATGCCCTGGACTTTATCAACAGTCAAAGATTGATGTGTTGTATGCTTAGGTAGGAGTAGTTATTCAGAATGTGGCTTTTCTAAACAACGAACTTAGATATGAAGTTGTAGTACTTACTCATGAAGCTCCAGAAGTAGATGTTGAAGAAAGTTTAGATAGGGCAGACATAGAAGCTCCAACTATAGATGTTGCATCTGCTAGTGTGACCTTTGGTACAGAAAAGAAGAGAACAATGTTGGATCCAGCTAACAAGGATGAGAAGGCAATGGAAGCAGAGGAGGAGGTTGATTCTAATGAGAAGGCAATGGTGAAGGTTCTAAGAAGGCATTGGGGAAGGTTGTTCGGTTTATTTTAATTTTTTATGGCTTGAGATGGCATGTTTTGGAACAAGTTAGTTTATGTATGTCAAATAACATTTTAGTGTTGTCTTTGGTGGTAGTTTGTGTAGTATGTGTATGTTTTAGAACAAGTTGGTTTATGTATGCATTACATGTGTTTGATACACAATATTTGGTGTTACTCGTGTGTTATTATATATGTTTAGCACATTTTACACGTTAATTTAGTGTTTTACATATGGTATTTTACTTGTTGGTTGACTACTAAAGACAATTAATGCTATACAGGTTCATAAATGGTTATGTTTATGTTGAAACTCAAGTGGTTCACTACTAAAGTCAATAAATAATATGAGATGGTTAGTGTGGAAAACTAGAAGGGGGGGGGGGTTGAATAGTTTTGCCGATTTTAAGTTAGTTTCAAAAACTTTAGATTCGATAATATGTGAGATCGTATGGATGTAGAGAAAGTATTGATCTAATGATAAAGCAAGTAAATAAAGTAAAGTAAAGGGATAGAAATGACACAACCGATTTATAGTGGTTCGGCTACAAGGACACCTTCCTTGCCCTACTCCACTCCCCGAGTCACCTACTCGAGAGTTCAAGCACTATGTCAACAAACTCCTTCAACTTGGTAGAGAAGCCTTCACAACGTTGCTTACACCTTTTTCCGGTACAAAGCTAAATACCGAGTACGTAACATGGTGGACCAAACCAACACGACTATTACACAACACATATGTGAAATATCAAATACAAGATCTTCGCTACAGAAATCTTGTGGAGGAACAAATCAATCAAGGACCCCTTGCTTGGATGACTTGTAGAATTCTCGTGATCTCGCCTTAGAGAAGGACCTATATGAGAATCACTAAATAAAGAAAGAAGGAAGTACTCTCTAGATCAAGTGATCTTTTGTTAGAAGAGAATGAGAGTATATGAGAGAATTAGTAAGAAGAGGGGTAAGTTAGAATGAAGAAATGGCTCTCTATTTATAGGCAAATTCTGCCACCGTTCCCCGGATCCCACAGATCCCTCCCACAAGGGATCCGTCTAGTGTAATCCTAGGGATCTGTGGGACGCTCCTCTTTGCCCATGGGTTTTTTGGTTATAGGTCATGGGTTGGTCCATGGGTATTCTTTTAGATTCAATGTATCTAATGAGTACAATGTATCTAGTCTTGTGGGTATGGGTTAATACCATGGGTTATGGATATGATCCATGGGTTGTGATTTTTACCCATCCTAATAAACTATTACAACAAATGATTAATTATAACATTTTTGTATTAGATGGCTATACGTAAATGCTTTACAAAAATAACATGTATCCTTATAATTGTACTTAAGATAACATTATATTTGTTATCAACAAAACAAAAAGAGATCGCAAAATATTAATAAACGTTTTTACGGTTTATTTGTATTAACAATCTCCCCTTTTTTGTTGATGACAAAACATAATGTTATGATGAGTAAAACTTAAGAATAGATGTATGTTTTGAAAGCCCCTAAGTTTTACTTCTTCTCCCCCTTTTTGTCGAAACAAAAAGTTAACCCATCGAAGAAATAAAAGTTTGGAAAAATGGTCCACGTATCGCTTACTCCCCCTTGACGGTAGCTCCCCCTAGTTTGGGGCGTCAAGTGAAGAAAAATAAAAAAATCCTACAAAAAAAAGGTTGGTAACATGCTTAAATAATCTTGTGATTGACGAGAATCAAGACTGGGAGCCAAGGTATGTAAACAAGGCCTTGTAATAAAACAACAAAGTGTAGTGGTATTTATGCCACATACAAGCATGTAAAAATAAGAACAAGACTTGTTCTTGAAAAGTACTAAAAATAGAAAATCGTAATAATGATTCCTTCCATGCTTGTACAAGGTTATGGATGGAGGTTTTGATGAGTAATGGTATTGATGCGATCAAGGATGAGGTTGAGTATGAATCGCATTTCTTCCCTAACTTTTATTGCAATCTCCATAGTGGATTGGCAATGTTCACAATGTAAGTGATGTGGGTAATGAGTGCAGAAGTTTTCCGGGTTCTTTTGATTTGTGAGTTGCGGAATATGTGGTGGAAAAATAGGAAAATACGGATCAAAGTCCGGAATGGTTTGAAGTGGTGGTGGAAAAGAACCTAGATGTTCTTGTAGTTTAATGGAAGCTAAGGGTGGTGATGTTTCAAGATCATTGAATATTGTGTTTGGAGAAGTGGGAAGTGTCAAAAAGGCTATTTCTTTTTGTTTTGGTTGTTGAGATCTTGTTGGAGTCTTAAGGAGTTCCAAAAGAGTGACTTTAGGTGATGAAGTTGGTGTACTTGTTGGTGATGTAGGAGGTGCTATAATGGAAGCATCTTGTGGTGAGTTATTTGATGGTGATGAACCATTTGATGATGGTTTTGCTAAGCAACAAGATCGGATGCTAATCCGTGCGGATATCCTAGAGTTTGATTGTGTTATTTTGGAAGGTGGGAGTACAAAAGTTTGGGTTTCATGAAGAGGATTGTTTGTACTATGTGATTCATCTAAGTTGTAAGATCTTTTGGATGACATGGTGTTGTTTGTTTGTGAAGATGAGATGAATATGCAAGCATTTTGGGAGTTCTATATATAGAAAAATAATGCATTGTAATGAATGTTTGACCCAAAATGTGGATTAAAATCTAATGATTAGATATGAATTTAAGGCATGTGATCATGAGAACACAAACATTAAAGAACATACTCCAAAAAATAAAACAAATGTTGGAGTTTTCATCAAAAGTGAGAAAAATAGAAGATAAAAATAGCTTATGTCTCACGGATCCCACGGATCCTTCCCTTGAGGGATCCGTTCAGCATTAAGGTTGGGATCCGTGGGTCTGGTGATCCAGGAAGCACAAAATTTTCCTATTGGAAACATTTTTGCCTAGTGTGTGCCTATATGCAAACTATTTGGAGTTGCGGTTATCTCGACTCCTAAGAAGAAAAGAAAAATAAAATAGAAGTGGAAAAACATAATATTATGTGAGATAACCCGAAAACACATAGTTAATACTTGAGTACACAATTTAGTGCTACCAATGCTCCTAATTCATTGTCGCTTAAATGAATGTACCCGAAAACAAATATTAGTTATGTGTCCCCTTTAGCATTCAAAAGACATGAGATGCAATGAAAACGGGTTTTTACTTTGTATTAATAATGAAAAAGCGATTTGTCCTAATCGTGAGAAATTGCTTTTGTGAAATTGATACAGGAAGAAGTATCATTTTTAGAAAACATTCCAAAAGAGGTTTCCATTTGTGAATAAAAATCGTTTTATTCTTTGAAAAGAAGATGTGTATGTAATTATGTGTTTGCAACTTGTACTAATTTTTGAAAGAAAATAAGAAAAACTATGAGTTATAAGTGAAAAACTTATCTTGGGTTTTGAAAATTCCCGTATTGTTTGTGAGTTGTGCGTGAAATAGAGATCCTAGACTCAGAAAGAAGAAGGCTAGTGTTTACATACCTTGTAGAGTCAAAAAAATAAATTACGACGTTTGTTCCATGAGACCAAGACGAAGACGAAGTAGGTTGAATTGTTCCCGCTTCAACGGTTTGGTGAGGACATCGGCTATATTGTCTTCGGACGCTACCTTCTCAATAGAGATGTTCCCGTTTTGAAAATTGTCTCTTAAGAAGTGATGACGAATCTCTATATGCTTTGTGCGAGAATGTAATACCGGATTCTTGCTTAAATCTATGGCACCCTTGTTGTCACATAGAATTGCTATGTCACTTAGATGAATGTCGTAGTCGACTAACGCTTGTTTCATCCATAGTGCTTGTTGGCATGCTTTGCCGGCGGAGACGTATTCGGCTTCGGTTGTTGATATTGCTAATGCCGTTTGTTTCTTTGAAAACCAAGATGTTAAACAACATCCCATAAAAGTACATACCCTACTTGTACTTTTTCGGTCAACATAATCACCTGCATTGTCAAAATCTGCATATACAATTGTTTCTACTCCCGTGCCCTTAGGATACCATAATCCTAATTGTGTTGTACCCTTAATATATCTAAATATTATTTTTACGGCTTCTAGGTGTGATGTTTTAGGGTCTTCTTGAAACCTAGCACATAAGCAAACACTAAACATGATATCCGGCCTACTAGCCGTGAGGTAGAGAAGACTACCAATCATGCCACGATATTTAGTATTATCAACGGATTCGCCGTCTTCATCTTTTGTGATTTTGGTGTCGGATGACATTGGTGTCCTAATTGGTTTCGACTCTTCTAGACCGAATTTCTTTAACATCTCTTTTATGTATTTAGATTGATTAAAGAAGATATCATCTTTTACTTGTTTGATTTGTAGACCAAGAAAGAAACTAAGTTCTCCCATCATACTCATCTCGAACTCGTCATGCATGATTTTAGAAAAATCATCACACATGTCTTGACAAGTGGATCCGAATATAATATCATCTACATATATTTGAACTATGATTATATGTGACTCTCTTTTCTTAGTAAAAAGTGTGTTGTCAACTAACCCCATAGTATAGTTGTGTTTAATTAAAAATGACTTGAGTCTATCATACCAAGCTTTTTGAGCTTGTTTAAGACCGTAAAGGGCTTTTTTTTAACTTATACACATGTTTAGGTTTTTCAAAATCGATGAAGCCTGGAGGTTGAGCTACATATACTTCTTCATTAATAAAACCATTTAGAAAAGCACTTTTGACATCCATTAGATAAAGCTTTAGATCATTAGCACAAGCATACGCAAGAAGTTTTCTTATAGACTCTAATCTAGCCACGGAGGCATAGGTCTCATCAAAGTCTATTCCTTCTTGTTGGTTATACCCTTGGACAACGAGTCTAGCTTTGTTTCTAGACACTACACCATTTGCATCTAATTTGTTTTTATAAACCCATTTGGTTCCTATTATGGTTTGATTACTAGGTGGAGGGACAAGTGTCCAAACATCATTAGAAACAAATTGATTTAATTCTTCTTGCATAGCCATTACCCAACTTTCATCTTTTATGGATTCTTGTGTATTCTTAGGTTCTATGGTTGAAACAAAACAAAATAAGCTACTTTGGTTTTGAACTTGAGACCTTAATGTTCTTTCGTTTAGCTTTCCTATGACCTTATCTACGGGGTGATCTTTGGACTCTTTAATATTAAAGACTTCATCATTAAAAGGTTCTTCTTCTTTATTTATCTTTTTTTTATTACTATAGCTTCACTTTCTACAATCTCGTCATCGACAAAAGGTGGAGGGGGTTTGGGTGGACTTTCATCAAATTTTACATTTAATGACTCTTCTACCTTCATTGTTTCTTTATTTAAAATGATGTAATCTTTGCTATTTGGAGAGTAACCTAGAAAGATACCTTCGGTTGATTTAGGATCAAATTTTGTAAGGTAATCTTTAGTGTTAAGAAGAAAACATTTGCAACCAAAGACTCTAAAGTGATCTAATGTATGCTTTTTGTCTCGGAGTAACTCGTATGGAGTTTTACCTAAGATTGGTCTAATTAAGACTCGATTGATTATGTACGTTGAAGTATCAACGGCATTGCAACAAAACTTTTGAGGTATGGATTGCTCATTAAGCATGGTGCGACTCATTTCTTGTAGGGTTCTATTCTTTCTTTCAACTACCCCATTCGATTGTGGAGTGCTCCGAGCCGAGAAGTTATGAGTAATACCATTAGCGTCACAAAAAGCTCCAAACTGCACCTCATTATCGAATTCCCTACCATGATCCGTTCTAATAGACACTATAGGACTTCCTAGTTGTCTTTGGATTTTCTTGCTTAATATTTCAAAATAATTAAACGTTTCCGTTTTGTTCTTTAAGAATTTTGTCCATGTGTACCTAGAGTAATCATCCACTATGACCAAAGTGTAGTAGTTGCCTCCATAACTTTGGATAGGGGATGGACCAAATAAATCCATATGTAGTAATTCTAGACACTTAGTTGTAGACACCGTATTTTTAGCTTTATGACTAGAATGAACTTGTTTTCCAACATTACAAGCATCACAAAAGTGATGTTCATATTTTAACTTAGGTAGATCTCTTACTAGATATTTGGATGATAGCGATTGAAGAAGTCGCATATTGGCATGACCTAATCTTCGATGCCATAAGGTCGAAGTATCATCCATAGAGGTAAGACAAAGTTTGTATTTAGGTTCATTACCAATTTTAATGACATAGACTCTATGTTTCCTAATTCCTCCTCCTATGGTTATGCCATTTTTTAATATTTTACTACCGGTTTCGATAAAAAGTACATTGCACTTTTTATCACATATTTGTCCTATACTTAAGAGGTTAAAGTTTAGGTTTTATACGTGACACACATCGTTAATGGTTAGAGATTTGTTAGAAATTGTACCTTTGCCGATGATTTTACTTTTGCTATTTCCAAACACCACATTACCTCCATTGAAGGATTCATATGCGGAGAATAGATCTTTATTGCCAGTCATGTGTCTCGTGCACCCGCTATCCTTGACCCATTCATCCGGGTCTAAGTCGACCTTTAAGCACACCTAAGAAAACAATTAACTCAAAATTTTGGTCCCCATTTGTTTATGGGTCCATTAGTGTTAAACATTCCATTCATGTTAGACATGTATGGATAAGGTGAGTATGCATTCCATGGAGAAAAGTTTTGAAAAGGAAAACCATTTTGCATACTTGGGTTCCATCCATTTGATGATTACTTCTCGGGTAAATTTTATTAGGTCTCCAAAATGGATTAGGTTTTGAAACAGATGGAGCATTGTTTCTTGCAAAAATAGGATTATATTTTGGAGGTGGTTGTCTAGTGGTGAAATGAGTTGGTTTCTTCTTATTAACGATAACAAAATCAGTTCTAGATGAAGAAGCTACGTTATTACCACTGTTTGCTACAGCCGACCCACGGATCCCTGGTTGCATACTAGCCGGTTCCCTTTTTATGGGATCCGTGGGATCCGCCACAACAGTGGCTGGTTTTTCTAGTGCCTTAACAAATTGTGTTTCTTTGTTTTCACTAGTTGATGGATCAAGTTGTTGAATACCTAAACCTTTTTGGTTATTTCCTGTTTTAACACTATCTAATATCATATCTAAAGTATTCGTACTCATTCTAGCAATTTTAGAATCTAGTTGATCAACTAGTGTTTGAAGTTGAACGCAAAGTTCACATTCACCACTTGCTATTTTACCCTTTTCTAGACTTTCAATTTTGCTTTTAATTCAATGACTTCTTTATCTAAACGTTGGTTTTGACTTTTTAAAAGCTTGTTTTTGTTAATTAGTTTTAAGATAATATTGCAAAGTTTGTCATATTCATTATGCAATGAGTCGTCATCTAGTGATGAGCTACCATAGTATTCGTGACATACCTCGTCATTTGCCATGAGACAAATTTCTTCGTCCTCCTATTCGCTCATTCCCCACTGGCTCGCCACGAACGCCTTTTGATCATCCCGTTTGGGACACTTACTAATAAAGTGGTTTGGGTCCCCACATTTAAAGCAAGCACGATCATCTCTTGGCTTCTCGTCCTCTTTGCTTTTCCGAATCCTTTCTTGTCGTCATACTGTTTTTTGACGTATCTTCCCTTCCTTCTAAAGAACTTTTTAAAGTCCCTTACCGCCATAGCATACTCCTCGTCGTCACTATCCGAAGAGAATTTATCTTCATCGCTTGAAGCCTTTTTGGCTTTAAGGGCAAGAGATTTGTATTTCTCTTTCACCTTTGAGGCTTCGGACTCTTTAGCAAGGACAAGCTCGTAGAATTTTAAGTTGCCTATGAGTTCATCAAGGGTGAGGATTGTCAAATCCTTTGACTCTTCGATCGTCGTCACTTTGGATATCACTTGATGGAAGTGCCCTTAGATATCTCCTAACATGGTTACCGCTAGAAAAAGATTCATCAAGTGCTTGTAAAGATGTAATAATAGTATTAAAATTAGCAAATGAATGATCTATAGTTTCCTCATCTAATATTGAAAATTGTTCATATTGTTGAACAAATAAATCAATTTTATTATTTTTAACTTGTTGATTACCTTGATGAGTTACAACTAAAGAATTCCAAATTTCTTTAGAGGTTTTAAGCATAGAAATTCTTTCGAATTCCTTTTTGGGTAAAGCATTATACAAAACCATTTTAGCTTCACTATTTTTAGAAAGTTTTTTTCTTCATTTCATCGTTTAGTTTATCATGATGTATGTGAACTAAATTTCCTTTATCATCATTTGAGGTAGCCTTAAAATCACCTTCAACAATAATGTACCAAAGATCAATATCTTTAGACTTCACATATGTTTCGAATCTATTTTTCCAATATATAAAACCATTAGTTTCAAGTGGTGGTGGTCGTTGCATAGATTTGTAACCCATGGACCATAACCCATGTAAGCATATTTGTAATAGTTTATTAGGATGGGTAAAAACCATAACCCATGGACCATAACCCATGGATCATAACCCATACCCAAGTTGGCTAGATACAATGTATACTTAGATACATTGAATCTAAAGAAAACCCATGGACCAACCCATAACCAAAAAACCCATGGGCAAAGAAGAGCGTACCACGGATCCCTAGGATTACACTAGACGGATCCCAAGTGGGAGGGATCCGTGGAACAGAGGAGAAATTTGCCTATAAATAGAGAGCCATTTCTTCATTCCAACTCACCCCTCTTCTTACTAAATCTCTCATACACTCTCATTCTCTTCTAACATATAGATCACTTGATCTAGAGAGTTGTTCTTCTTTCTTTCTATTTGTGATCCTCATATAGGTCCTTCTCTAAGGCGAGATCACGAGCATTCTACAAGTCATCCGCAAGATTTCTCAGAGCGAAGATCTTGTATTTGATATTTCACATATTTGTTGTGTAATAGTTGTGTTGGTTTGGTCCACCGTGCTACGGACTCGGTATCTAGCTTTGTGCCGGAAAAAGTGTAAGCAACGCTGAAGGCTTCTCCGCCGAGTGAAGGAGTTTGTTGACATAGTGCTTGAACTCTCAGTAGGTGACTCGGGGAGTGGAGTAGGGCAAGGAAGGTGACCTTGTAGCCGAACCACTATAAATCGGTTGTGTCTTTTCTATCCCTTAACTTTATTTATTTGCTTGCATTATCATTAGATCTATACGCTCTCAACATCCATACGATTTCACATAATACTAATCTAAAGTTTTGAAATCAACTTAAAATCGGCAAAACTATTCAACCCCCCTTCCAGTTTTCCACAATTGGCATCAAGAGCTAAGTTTATAAAAGTTTTAAAATAAAATTGTATTTTAAAAACTTTTCGATCACTATGGGTTCTGAAAATTATAAGGAAGGGCAATCTATGCAACCACCACCACTACTTGAAACTAATGGTTTTATATATTGGAAAAATAGATTCCAAACATATGTGAAGTCTAAAGATATTGATCTTTGGTACATTATTGTTGAAGGTGATTTTGAGGCTACCTCAAATGATGATAAAGGAAATTTAGTTCACATACCTCATGATAAACTAAACGATGAAATGAAGAAAAAGCTTTCTAAAAATAGTGAAGCAAAAATGGATTTATATAATGCTTTAAAAAAGGAATTGAAGAGAATTTCTATGCTTAAAACCTCTAAAGAAATTTGGAATTCTTTAGTTGTAACTCATCAAGGCAACCAACAAGTTAAAAATAATAAAATTGATTTATTCGTTCAACAATATGAACAATTTTCAATATCGGATGAGGAAACTATAGATCATTCATTTGCTAACTTTAATACTATTATTACATCTTTACAAGCACTTGATGAATCTTTTTCTAGGCGTAACCATGTTAGGAGATATCTAAGGGCACTTCCATCGAAGTGGAGATCCAAGGTGACGCGATCGAAGAGTCAAAAGATTTGACAATCCTCACCTCGATGAACTCATAGGCAACCTAAAAGTCTACGAGCTTGTCCTTGCTAAAGATTCTTAAGCCTCAAAGGTGAAAGAGAACACATAAATCTCTTGCCCTTAAAGCCACAAAGGCTTCGAGCGATGAGGAGAACTCATCTTCGAGTAGTGACGACGAAGAGTACGCTATGGCGGTAAGGGACTTTAAAAGTTCTTTAGAAGAAAGGGAAGATACGCCAAACAACCGTATGACGATAAGAAAGGCTTTCGGAAAAGCAAAGAGGACGAGAAGCCAAAGGATGATCGTATTTGCTTTTAAATGTGGGACCCAAACCACTTTATTAGTAAGTGTCCCAAACGGGATGATCAAAAGGCGCTCGTGAGCGGCACATGGGGAATGAGCGGCGAGGAGGACGAAGAAATTTGTCTCATGGCAAATGACGAGGTATGTCACTAATACTATAGTAGCTCATCACTTGATGACGACTCATTGCATAATGAATATGATAAACTATGCAATATTAGCTTAAAACTAGTTAACAAAAACAAGCTTTTAAAGAGTCAAAACTAACGTTTAGATAAAGAAGTCATAGAATTAAAAGCAAAACTAAAACGCGTTTAGAAGGGTAAAATAGCAAGTGGTGAATGTGAACTTTGCATTCAACTTCAAACACTAGTGGATCACTTAGATTCTAAAATTGCTAGAATGAGCACTAACACTTTAGATACAATACTCGATAGCGTTAAAACCGGTAACAATCAAAAGGGTCTAGGTAGTCAACAACTTGATCCATCAACTAGTGAAAGTAAAGAAACAAAATTTTTTAAAGAACTAGAAAACCCATTGCTGTAGGCGGATCCCACGGATCCCCTAAAAGGAACCGGCTAGTGTACGAAAGGGATCCGTGGATCTCGCAGAGCAAACAAGAGCAATAACGTACTTCTTCATCTAGAACCGAGTTTGTTATAGTTAATAGGAAGAAACCAAATCATGTCACCACTAGACAACCACCTCCAAAATATAATCCTACTTTTGCAAGAAACAAAGCTCCATCTTTTCAAAACCTAATTCATTTAGGAGACCTAATAACGTTTCAAAGTAACCATCAAATGGGATGGAATCAAAACATGCAAAACGGTTTTCTTTTCAAAACTTTGCTCCATGGAATGCATACTCATCTTATCCATACATGTCTAACATGAATGGAATGTTTAACACTAATGGACCCATGAACAAATGGGGACCAAACTTTTGAGTTTATTATTGTTTTAGGTGTGCTTAAAGGTCGACCTAGACCCGATGAATGGGTCAAGGATAGCGGGTGCACGAGGCACATGACCGGCAATAGGGATCTATTCTCCACATATGAATCCATTAATGGAGGTAATGTGGTGTTTGGAAATAGCACAAGTAGAATCATCGGTAAAGGTACGATTTCTAACAAATCTCTAACCATTAACGATGTGTGTCCGAGAAAACCTAAACTTTAATCTCTTAAGTATAGGACAAATATGTGATAAAAGTGCAATGTACTTTTTACCTAAACCGTAGTAAGATACGTAAAAATGGCATAACCATAGGAAGAGGAATTAGGAAACATGGAGTCTATGTCATTAAAATCGGTAATGAACCTAAAGACAAACTATGTCTTAATCTATGGATGATACTCTGACCTTATGGCATCGAAGATTGGGTCACGCCAACATGCGACTTCTTCAATCGCTATCATCCAAAGATCTAGTAAGAGATCTACCTAAGTTAAAATATGAACATCATTTTTTTGATGCTTGTAATGTAGGAAAACAAGCTCATTCTAGTCATAAAGCTAAAAACATGGTGTCCACAACTAGGTGTCTAGAATTACTACATATGGATTTATTTGGTCCATCCGCTATCCAAAGTTATGGAGGCAACTACTACACTTTGGTCATAGTGGATGACTACTCTAGGTATACATGGACAAAATTTTAAAGAACAAAACGGAAACCTTTAACTATTTTGAAATATTAAGCAAAAAGATCCAAAGACAACTAGGAAGTCCCATAGTGTCTATTAGGACGGATCATGGTAGGGAATTCGATAATGAAGTGCAATTTGGAGCTTTTGTGACGCTAATGGTATTACTCACAACTTCTACTTCCACGCGACTCCACAATCGAATGGGGTAGTAGAAAGAAAGAATAGAACCCTACAAGAAATGAGTCGAACCATGCTTAATGAACAATCCATACCTCAAAAGTTTTGGTGTAATGCCGTTGATACTTCAACGTATATACTCAATCGAGTCTTAATTAGACCAATCTTAGGAAAAACTCCATATGAGTTACTTCGAGGCAAAAAGCCTACTTTAAATCACTTTAGAGTCTTTGGTAGTAAATGTTTTATTCTTAACACTAAAGATTACCTTACAAAATTTGATCCTAAATCAACCGAAGGTATCTTTTTAGGTTACTCGCCAAATAGCAAAGCTTACGCCATATTAAACAAAGAAACAATGAAGGTAGAAGAGTCATTAAATATAAAATTTGATGAAAGTCCACCCAAACCCTCTCCACCTCTTGTCGATGACGAGATTATAGAAAGTGAAGCTATAGTAATAAAGAAAAAAGATAAGTGAAGAAGAAGAACCTCTAAGTGATGAAATAATAAACATTAAAGAGTCCAAAGATCACCCTGTAGATAAAGTCATAGGAAAACTAAACGAACGAACATTAAGGTCTCAAGTTCAAAACCAAAGTAGCTTGTTTTGTTTCGTTTTCAACCTTAGAACCTAAGAATACACAAGAAGCCATAAAAGATGAAAGTTGGGTAAAGGCTATGCAAGAAGAACTAAATCAATTTGTTTCTAATGATGTTTGGACACTTGTCCCTCCACCTAGTAATCAAACCATAATAGGAACCAAATGGGTTTATAAAACAAATTAGATGCAAACGGAGTAGTGTCTAGGAACAAGGCTAGACTCGTTGCTCAAGGGTATAACCAACAAGAGGGAATAGACTTTGATGAGACCTACGCTCCCGTGGCTAGATTAGAGTCTATAAGAATACTTCTTGCGGATGCTTGTGCTAATGATCTAAAGCTTTATCAAATGGATGTCAAAAGCGCTTTTCTAAATGGTTTCATAAATGAAGAAGTATATGTAGCTCAACCTCCGGGCTTCATTGATTTTGAAAACCCAAACATGTGTATAAATTAAAGAAAGCCCTTTACGGTCTTAAACAAGCTCCAAAAGCTTGGTATGATAGACTCAAGTCATTTCTAGTTAAACACAACTACACCATGGGGTTAGTTGACAACACACTTTTACTAAGAAAAGAGAGTCACATATAATCATAGTACAAATATATGTAGATGATATTATATTCCGATCCACTTGTCAAGACATGTGTGATGATTTCTCTAAAATCATGCATGACGAGTTCGAGATGAGTATGATGGGAGAACTTAGTTTTTTCTTGGTCTACAAATAAAACAAGTAGAAGATGGTATCTTCTTCAATCAATCTAAATACATCAAGGAGATGTTAAAGAAATTCCGTCTAGAAGAGTCAAAACCAATTAGGACTCCAATGTCATCCGACACCAAACTCACTAAAGATGAAGACGAAGAATCAGAGATAATACTAAATATCGTGGCATGATAGGTAGCCTCTCTACCTCATGGCAAGTAGGCCCGATATCATGTTTAGTGTTTGCTTATGTGCTAGGTTTCAAGAAGACCCTAAAACATCACACCTAGAAGTCGTAAAAAGAATATTTAGATATATTAAGGTACAACACAATTAGGATTATGGTATCCTAAGGGCACAGGAGTAGAAACAATTGTATATGCACGATTCACCATGCGGTGATTACGTTGATAGAAAAAGTACAAGTGGGGTATGTACTTTTATGGGATGTTGTTTAACATCTTGGTTTTCTAAGAAACAAACGGCACTTGCTATATCAACAACCGAAGAATGCACGCTCACGGCAAAGCATGCCAACAAGCACTATGGATGAAACAAGCGTTAGTAGACTATGACATCCATCTAAGCGACATAGCCATCCTATGTGACAACAAAGGTGCCATCGACTTAAGCAATAATCCGGTATTGCATTCTCACACAAAGCATATAGAGATTCGTCATCACTTCCTAAGAGACAATGTTCAAAAGGGAACATCTCTATTGAGAAGGTAGCATCCGAAGACAACATAGCCGACGCCCTCACCAAACCGTTGAAGCGGGAACAATTCAACCTACTTCGCCTTGGTCTTGGTCTAATGGAACAAACGTCGTAACTTATTTGACTCTACAAGGTATGTAAACACTAGCCTTCTTCTTTTCGAGTCTAGGATTTCTATTTCACGCACAACTCACAAACAATACGGGAATTTTCAAAACCCAAGATGAGTTTTTTTTTTTCACTTATAGTTTTCTTATTTTTTTCATTTTCAAAGAAAACCTACTTTCACAATGTTTTCTAAAAGGATGATACCTTCCCGTATCAATTTCACAAAAGCAATTTCTCATGTATAGGACAAATCATTTTCATTATTAATACAAAGTAAAAACCCGTTTTCATTGCATCTCATGTCTTTTGAATGCTAAAGGGACACATAACTAATATGTGTTTTCGGGTACATTCATTTAAGCAACAATGAATTAAGAGCATTGATAACACAAAATTACGTACTCATGTACTAAATATGTGTTTTCTGGTTATCTCAATAGGATGGTTTTATACTTCTAGTTTATTTTCTATTTCTTTTAGGAGTCGAGATAACCGAAACTCCAAATAGTTTGCATATAGGCACACACTAGGCAAAAATGTTTCCAAAAAAAAAATTTTGTGCTGCTCGAATCACCGACCACGGATCCCAAACCTTTATGGTGGACGGATCCTCAAGGGAAGGATCCGTGGGATCCGTGGACGAAATAAGTTGTTTTCAACTTCTATTTTTTCACTTTGGATGAAAAATCCACATTTGTTTCATTTTGGGAGTATGCTCTTTAATGCTTGTGTTCTCATGATCACATGCCTTGAATTCATATCTAATCATTAGATTTTAATCCACATTTTGGGTCAAGCATTCATTACAATGCTTTGTTTTTCTATATATAGAACTCCCAAAATGCTTGCATACTCCATCTCCTTCTCACAAACACACTTCATCATGTCATCCAAAAATCCTTTAGAGAATCATCTAGTACAAACAATCATGATATCCAAACCTTTGTACTTCCACCATCCAAAATACCACAATCAAATGCTAGGATATCCTCACGGATTAGTATCCCATCTTGTTGTTTAGCAAAACCAACCTCAAATGGTTCATCCTCAACAAATAACTCACCACAAGATGCTTCCATTATAGCACCTCCCTCATCACCAACAAGTACACCAACTTCATCACCACCTAAAATAACTCTTTTGGAACTCCTTAAGACTCCAACAAGATCTAATCAACCTAAAGAAAAAGAATTAGTCTTTTCAACACCCCCCACATCTCCAAATACTATATTTCAAGATCTTGAAACATCACCACCATTAGCTCCCATCACATTACAAGAACATCTAGGTTCCTTTCCACCACCATTTACAAACATTTCGGATATTGATCCATATTTTCCTATTTTTCCACCACAACTTCCGTATAACTCAAATCAAAACAACCCGAAAACTCTCGCACTCATTACCCACATCATTTACATTGTGAACATTGCCAATCCACTAGGGAAATTGCAATAGAAGTTAGGAAGAAATGCGTTTCATACTCAACCTCATCCTTGATCGCATCAATACCATTACTCATCAAAACCTCCATCCATAACCTTATGCAAGCATGGAAGGAATCACTACTACTATTTTCTACTTTTAGTATTATTTTTCTTTTGAAGTCATTTTCAAGAACAAGTCTTGTTCTTATTTTACATGCTTGTAAGTGGCATACATACCACTACAATTTGTTGTTTTATTACAAGGCCTTGTTTACATACCTTGGCTCCCAATCTTGATTCTCTGCAACCACAAGATTATATAAGCATGTTACTAACCTTTCTTTTGTAGGATTTTTATTTTTCTTCACTTGACGCCCCAAACAAGGGGGAGCTACCGTCAAGGGGAGTTAGAAGTTTGTTTATTTCTTCCAAGGGTTAACTTTTTGTTTCGACAAAAAAGGGGAGAAGAAGTAAAACTTAGGGCTTTCAAAACTTACATCTATTCTTAAGTTTTACTCATCATAACATTATGTTTTGTCATCAACACAAAAGGGGAGATTGTTAATACAAATAAACCGTAAAAACGTTTATTAATATTTTGCCATCTCTTTGTGTTTTGTTGATAACAAATGTAATGTTATCTTAAGTATAATTATAAGGATACATGTTACTTTTGTAAAGCATTTACATATAGCCATTTAAATACAAAATGTAATAATTAAGCATTTGTTGTAATAGTTTATTAGGATGGGTAAAACCATAACCCATGGACCATAACCCATGGATCATAACCCATACCAGCTAGATACAATGTATACTTAGATACATTGAATCTAAAGAAAACCCATGGACCAACCCATAACCAAAATACCCATGGGCAAAGAGAGGTACCCGCGGATCCCTAGGATTACACTAGACGGATCCCTGTGAGGGATCCGTGGAACAGAGGAGAAATTTGCCTATAAATAGAGAGCCATTTCTTCATTCTAACTCACCCTCTTCTTACTAAATCTCTCATACACTCTCATTCTCTTCTAACATATAGATCACTTGATCTAGAGAGTTGTTCTTCTTCTTTCTATTTGTGATCCTCATATAGGTCCTTCTCTAAGGCGAGATCACGAGCATTCTACAAGTCATCCAAGCAAGGGGTCCTTGAATGATTTGTCACTCCAAGATTTCGTAGCGAAGATCTTGTATTTGATATTTCACATATTTGTTGTGTAATAGTTGTGTTGGTTTGGTCCACCGTGCTACGGACTCGTTATCTAGCTTTGTACCGGAAAAAGTGTAAGCAACGCTAGAAGGCTTCTCCGCCAAGTGAAGGAGTTTGTTGACATAGTGCTTGAACTCTCGAGTAGGTGACTCGGGGAGTGGAGTAGGGCAAGGAAGGTGACCTTGTAGCCGAACCACTATAAATCGGTTGTGTCTTTTCTATCCCTTAACTTTATTTATTTGCTTGCATTATCATTAGATCTATACGTTCTCAACATCCATACGATTTCACATAATATCGAATCTAAAGTTTTTGAAATCAACTTAAAATCGGCAAAACTATTCAACCCCCCCTTCTAGTTTTCCACAGAAAGCTTTTTCTTCATTTCATCGTTTAGTTTATCATGAAGTATGTTAACTAAATTTCATTTATCATCTTTTGAGGTAGCCTCAAAATCGCCTTCTCAATAATGTACCAAAGATCAATATCTTTAGACTTCACATAATGCGTTTTCAATCTATTTTTCCAATATATAAAACCATTAGTTTCAAGTAGCGGTGGTCGCCAGATACACTCTTCCGTAATTTTCGAACCCATAGTGATCGAAAAGTTTTTAAAATAGGTTTTGGCTACTTTAAAACTTTTATAAACTTAGCTCGATACCAATTGTGAAAAACTGGAAGGTTGAATAGCTTTGCCGATTTTAAGTTAGTTTCAAAACTTTAGATTCGATAATATGTGAGATCGTATGGATGTAGAGAAAGTATAGATCTAATGATCAAGCAAGTAAATAATGTAAAGCAAATGGATAGAAACTATATAGTAACACAATGAGGCTTTGGACATACCGCAAAAAACCTCACCGAACTATATAATAGTTTTTTTTTTTTTTTTTTTTAATTTTTATTATTTTTCACTTTTCACTTTCTACTTTCAAGATTTTTTCATTATATATAGTTAGATTTCATTGTAATTTAATTATTTAATATCAAAAATTGATTTTTGCTTTATAAGATAGTTAGATTATCAAATTACTACTAAAAACCGAAAGGAAAGCATCAAAACAGGTTACGAACTCGTGACTCACGTTAGATTATCAAATTACTACTAAATTTTCTGAAAAAAAAATAAATAATAAACAACAACAACAACAGGTTATGAACTCGTGACTCACGTTAAAATGCTAGACCACTTACCAATTAAGCTAGCCAGCTTTTGTTAATAATTTTCACTAATATGTATTTACTACTAAATTGCATTTCACTTTAGACGAGCTGTGAAACACAATTTGGCAATTGTTATTATTTAAATTAAATACCCTCTCATTTACAAAGTTATTTCTTCTCTCGTATATTTAGTTTCCGAGTAGGCACCTTTCTCAAGAGTCAAGACTTTTAAGTTTTATTTTATTTGAAATTGCCTTCACGCCCACGCCCACGCCCACGCCATATGAACATAAATAGATACCGAACATACAAACCTCTATACAACGTCCATCTATGCATGCATAAATATATATTTACACACAAAAATGACATATATATTGAATTTTATGTCCATGTTTATCTATCCTTTAATTAGTATATCTATACTACTTATAACATAATGCCTTGGCATCTCACTCTTAATTTTAAGGCGTCAAAAGGCATAATTTCTGATACTTTTTAATGCAAATTTTGGAATTATATAGTAAGCATATTATACAACAAAATAAAGTTTGGTGTCATTTATGACCCAAATTCTATCAAACAACATTAGTGCTATTAAAACACCCTTCACCAAAAATTACAACCATTTAAGCACAATGTACAATAGGCTGCCCAATTTTTGATTTATAGAATAAGCATAGTGTACAACAAAATAAACATGATGTAATTTTCAGACTTACAACATTAATGCTATTAAAGTTGTCAATGTTATTAATGACTACTACTTACAAGAAAAGAAACATAGTGTACAACACTTTAATGCACATAATTTTCAGACGTACAAGACAAGAAGTATAGTGTACAACAAAACACCACATTAATGCTATTTAATGTAGTCAATTATTTAAATGGTCAATAAATACAGTTATTAAAACACCTCTTACATAAGAAATACAAATTATCAAGCATATTATACAACCAAATTAAATACAATTCCTGCATTAAATTTCACTACTACAAATAATAAAGCACATTATGAAATATTAAAGAACGGGCAACGGGAAATGGGGTTGAGCCGGCGTGCGGGCCAACGGGCTCGAGCAGAGCGGAACGGGTACGAGGGTTCGCGCGAACGGGCACGAGCTATACGAAATTCTTGATATCCCTAAATTTATTGTTAAAAAGAACATAATAAACTAAAATACATTATTTATTGAAAATTTTTATTTCGAGTGGTAGATCCGTGCAGCCGGATACCTCTAGTTCTTTATACATATAACTTCGTATTATCTATACAACATATAATGAACATTTCTTCAATTTGATGCAATAAGACATTTCATAATTACAATATTATGCATTACAATTAATAAAAACTTAAAGTAAAATTCAATTAAACACAATATACAAAACATTTAAGTTAGTACTAAACTTGAATTCATATAGTCAATGTTTGTACATTTTTATGAATATTTTGTTAAAAACTACATGTATATTAAATATAATTAAGAGGGATTTCTCGGTTTCGGGTTTTCTCGGTTTCGGTTTATTGGATTTCGGATCGAGCAGGTCGACTCTATTTGTCGGTTTCACAGATTTTTTGAACACCGCTATTTATAAAGCTTAACCTTATATAAATCATATTGTCATACTGAACAACAGAAATGTATTGCTAACTAAAATATTTTTGTATCATAACTATGTAATATATTGTCATTTAGTTAAAAAGTTAAACTATGCGACATGAAATTCTCGACATTCGCAAATTTATAGTCGCAAAAACGTATTAAATTTAAAAATATGACTCAGTAAATTTTTAATTTATGATATCCGTCGTCACAACACGCGAATACCCTGTTAGAATAACCTATCCTTCAAGTTAATAAACTTAACATAAGGATGTATGAAGTATATAGACTATAGTTTGTGAACAATAAGAACAAGTGCAATACCCGTGCGTTGCTCGGGTATAAACTTTTAAAAAATTAGGTGTGGATTTGCAGGAAGTTGTTCTTATGTTCAAAGCTGTAATAATCAAATGGGACACTATCATTATCTACAGTTTATAAACAGTAAATAGTATGATTATTGAAACACCAAATTATCTCCGGTATATCTATACTATATTATAAAGCATTTGTGACTTTCCATAAATGGAAGTATTAAAATTTTAAGACAAAAAATATTACTATAAAAAGAATATTAGAAAATTAATGTACAATTTGAAAATTTAAGTCATTTAAACTTTATAGTAACCCTCGTAAAAATAATATATTTTATAAAATTGTATATAAGAAAAGCTCACTAAACTTATAACTACCAATTTAATGCTAAAATTTGAAAAATAGAAGTGTCATTTACACTATTAATAATTTTAGACATACTACTTTTGAAAAACATATATCTGCTATGTTATAAAATATTTAAGACATGTTAAATAAGGAATATTTAAAATGAAAAAACATTTGCTCGTCACAAAATAATCAGGAACCCGCAAAATAACTAATGCATGTATTTTTCAACTTTCGGTTTTCAAAATGCTTCGCACCACCAATATGTTTTTCTTGGGGGCGTTTAGGCAAGCTTATTGAAGCTTGTTGACTTATCAATATTTTTCAAAACATAATAAGCTATTTTTAAATATCCAAAATTTTTATGGTTAACAGCTTAATCAAAACTTATCTCTCTCTTCGTGTTATATGTGATCATCATTTTCAGATTCCCAGTACGTTGATTTTGTTTTTCTTTCTTTAATAAATAGTATGATTATTGAAACACCGGTTATCTCCAATATAGAATAACTTATGCATTTCTTTTTTCACGTTTTCGTTTTGAAACGCTCCGTACCACCGATATGATATTCTTAAGGGCGTTTATGTATCCAAAAATCTTATTATGTTTGTCCGTACTACTGCACTTTTTGGTTGCTTTGTCCATACGTGATTCCCATCGCGTTGGTTTTGTTTTCGTTTCTTTACATTGCTCACTCGGGTATGTTTGCACTTGATAGGCTAGTACTCCTACAATATAGTGACCAGATGTTTTGGATGTGACAATTGTAAATGGGAATAGATCTTATCGCTCACGTATTCTATAGAAGTTATCGGTTTTCACATATGTGAAACTCATATGCGATGACGATGTAGGAATTAAGATATCACACGATAAAGAAATTTTGATTTCACTCTCTTAATCAATGATGCAAATTATGGTTAACAAACATAAATTGTTTTTAATGTCTTTAAATTTTAACGTTTTTGTATGGTTTGGATAATTCTAAATTGTTGCCTAGCTAATTTGAGGCTCCATACCACTTTAAAAATAGTTGACTAAGTCCTGTTATTAAGAGAAAAATGTTGCGAGTTTCATGCAAAATACGTTGCTTTTCGAAATTTGTTGTACATGCAATTTAGTTGACTTGTTATAGTTTTCAAGCTTATCAACATATCATGGTTTAAAAACGTGTTGTATAGTAATAACCTATCCGAACAAATAGCCAAGGAGTGTAGATAAGATTAATGATTATTTTACACGGCTAAGATGAATTTTCTAGTTGATCAAACGGTAAAAGAATGATGCCATGTCACCATTAATTCTCTTTGCTCCGTGAACAATATATAAGTTAATAAATATTTAGCTACAAGTATTATCAGGATTGATAAGTATTCATTAGTTGTTAATTTGTGAATAAATTAAAGAGATACACTTCGAGTAATATACGATTGTTTACATGTTATTTGTCATTTGATAAGAAGAGAAAGAACTTTACAGTTTCAATTCGTTACTTACGACACATTAACATGTATCAGAAAAACAAGTACGAAAGTTTGTACGTTAATGATATTTTATCACCATCATACAATGACAGTAAGCTAAGAGCATCCGCAATACAAAGGTTTTTCAATAGCTTTTTACTATTTTAAAAAGTCTTTAAAAGACTTATTACCATTGCAATTGGGTGCTTTTCAAAAAGCTTTTTCAAATGACTTGTAATTCATCAAGTGTTTGAAGTTTGTACTAAATTTAGATTTTGATTAAAATACACTGATTTACGCACTTGTTATCTCACTTTTTCTTTCCAAAAAGATTTTGTAAAAAGCTTTTACCATTGAAGAGATTTATATTAAAAGCTTTTTGATATATAAAAGTTAATGAAAAGTATGAGATATTAATTGTAAAACGGTTCTACTAATTACACCAAAACAATTTTTAATCATTAAATATTGGGTTAGTTTTTTCCTCGTAATTTGCAAGTGAGTAATAATTAGGTCATAGCCTCGTACGAGAGGTATTTCTTTTTCTTTAGAATTATTCTTTTATACATTTTTACAATCATTTTCTTCTTTTTTCACTTTTAGTTGGTTTCATTACTTTTTAACGTTCAAAACTAGTGTTTCATTGCAATCTCTTGTAGCCGAAAATGATGTGATAATGTAATTCTTTCCGTGTTACTAAATAATAAAAAATGAATTTTTAATCTTACTTTTGCATAAAAAGTTTATACGAAGTTTTAAAAAAATTTAGTAGTACATTCTTTAAATGGGTCAGGTTCGGGTTCAGATTTTCTGACCATCAATCTACATGTTACTAT
This sequence comes from Chrysanthemum makinoi, assembly GCA_910596185.1. Classification (NCBI taxonomy): domain Eukaryota; kingdom Viridiplantae; phylum Streptophyta; class Magnoliopsida; order Asterales; family Asteraceae; genus Chrysanthemum; species Chrysanthemum makinoi. The sequence goes on from OU343225.1 coordinate 96,151,315, forward strand.
TTGAAATTTGCCTTTTTTGATCGAAGATGTTACTTATCTTCAGTTTAACATAACTTTCTGACATATTGTCGAATTTGTGATTCAAATAAGTCAACTGACGAAATTACTATTTTTTTTTTATAGACTTGAATATGGAACAGGCAAAACATAGTTCGGCAAGATATTTGTTGAGAATAATAAAAGTGGGAGTGAGAGAATATCGTTATGCTGTAATATTTATCTATTTTTTCATATATGCATATATAATTAAATAAATAAAAAGAAAAACATATGTTAAAATAATAAATAACAATTTAATTACATAAAAAGATGTAAGAGAAAAGTAAAAGGCAATGATTAATATAATGATATGATAATTTTAGTTGATTTGTTCAATGTAACAAGTCAATGATTAGTTAATTATTTTGGTGTATTTAGACTCTCTCATTGTAAAAAGCTATTGGTGAGTTTAGTATTGCAGATGCTCTAAGAGCATTCATAATGAGTGTTGATACTCGCACCACAACTTTTTATACTTTCACCATAATCTGTGCATTAGAGTGTTGCACGGTGTGCTATACAACTTGTATAAAATGATGTAACTATCAAATAAAATGGTGTTAGTATCAATACCCATTCATAATGGGTAAAGTGGTTCAAAGCTTTTTATTATTCTAAAAAGCTTTTTTGAAGAGTCTTTTGCATTGTACATAAAGCTTTTTGAAAAGTTTTTTTTACAAAGACTTAATACACATCAAGTCTTTCCTTAGAGCTTTAGTTATTAAACGTATAATGCATTAAATGTATCAAATTTTTAAAAATTGATGCATTGTAGATGTTTTAAAAAATTGATACATAAGAACTTATCTTTTGTGAAAATTTCATTAAATCATCTTCACGCAAGTACTTTACTTATGAAAGTCACTTTACATATCTGAGTGTTATAGTCTACCTGACTTTTATGTGATGAAATTGTATGGAAATTGTTATATTAATTTGAAAGTCAATAGAAATTTCAGAGAAGTTGATAATCATTTGCAAAGTAAAGTGATAGTGGAAATGTCTCAGTTCCCACGTTTGGTCAATCGTCAAGGCAGCAGACGGCTGTTTTCCTTTCATAGGGCTCAGCACTAAACCAACTCATTACTTAAAGATTAATTTATTTCTAGTTTTCTAGTAGTACTAACTACAAAGTATGATATTATTGAATGTTTTTTTTTTTTTTTTTTTTTCAGAGATCACCCTCACAATGGAGGTAATTTGAAACAATAAGTTACATCAAACATAATGGGCAAAATGGCCGAAACTTAAACAAAATACTGCGAGCAACAAGTTAAGCCAAAATAAAGCATACACCCTAATAGTTGTGACAGACTACAACAACTCCATACAAGGGTGGGAGCAATCACCAAAGTGAGCTTTTGGTAGACACAGCCATATGAAGATGTAGCTTGACAAAAGTACACAAAGTACAGATAACATACATAGAAGATAAAACTGAGCATCCTAAAAGGAGCCAGAGCAAAACCAAACAGATCTAGAATCAAAACCCAGTTTTCAAACATGGTTAAATCCATCTAGATCTGAGCAGAACCGAACAATCTGTCAAACATGGTTAAATCCACATTTTGATAGAGACAGGAATAGCATATGAAAAGAGATCTAACAACCAACCTAAGACTAACAAACAATAGAAAACACACAAATTATTGAAAATGTGTACATGACGTGGGATTCGATCACTACAATGACTAACTCGATAATTAAGTATGATTAAATTTGGAGTCTTCATGGTAGATAAAACTTATTGGGACAAGATATTCCTACCCTCCTTAGGGTCCGTTTGATATAGGGTACTCACCCTTTGAATTTGGGTTTGTGTTCAACCTAAGGGTGCGTTTGTTGTAGGGTGTTGGATTTTGGGATGGGGATCAAAGTAATAGATATATGTTTGGTTGAAAATCATTGTTTAATTATTTGGGTCTCATGCCAAAAATACGAAATTACACAAATCCCACACAAAAAGTTAGGAATTATTGTTGTCTTTCAAAATGGTGGGCCATCACTTATTATGAACCACTTATTTTTAATTTATGAAAATTTTAATATATAAATCACTACTACTTACGATGCACAAACGACTCTCTCTCCTATTTAATTTTCAGACTTTCAGACTTTCAGACTTGCAAGTAATAAAGCATGATGTACAACACATTAAAGCACAAAATTTCAGACTTACAACCACATATGCATTATATACAACACATTGATACAAATATGAGAAAAGATTAATGCATATTAATGCACCCGATTCTCCCTCTATTATTTCGTCGGTCCCATTCTCCCTCTATTATACGAAGTACCATTAATATGTTTTTTTAATTATTTTTTTTATTTCTTTCTTCTGCTCTCTTTTAAACACAGTTTTCAATTCAATCTATTTTTTTCCTCATTCTATTTACAACTTCACAAATTATAAAAAACAAAAAGTACAATCTAAATACCTAAATCCCAAAAAATAAAGTATCAACCCACATATAACCCAAAAAAAATAAAATAAATAAACGTGGTTTTTTTTCTCGAAGACATAGATGCACTATCTGACGGGACGATGGTGATGGTGGTTCCACGCGATATTCTCCGGCAACATGGCGAACGACGGTGGTTGTTGCTGCCTGTGTTTTCTGGCGACACGGGTTTTAACAAAGAGAAAAAGCGAAGGGGAGGGGCGGTGGTGAACCAATGGTGGTGGCGGCGGTGGTAAAGCAATGGTAGTGGTGGCGCGTGGGGGTGTTTCGTGGCGATTCACGAGCCGAGAAGCTCCAGAAATGAAGAAGGCGAGCCGATCTATTGAATCGGCTAAAAAAATATTGCCGGAAAATATTTCGGCGACGGTGGTGGCCGGAAGTGGCAGTGGTTGGCCGGAGGTGGGAGTGGCCGGCGGTGAGGGGTGAGATAGGAGAGAAAGAGTGTGTTATATGTGTGTGTTTAAGAGAGAGAGTGAGAAAGAAATAAATGAGATAAAAATTTTGTTTTATAAAAGTTTAAGGGACCAAACATGTGCAAATAAAACTCAAAGGTTAGTAGTGAAAATAGGGGCGGAGGGACTAAACTTGCCAAGATGGATGAACTTTTCATAAAAACACACTCTGAGAGCCATTTGACGTATCAAACGGACTTGAAAATTACGAAACTTGCACCATTGTTCACGAAATAATTTTTCTGATAAAAACAAGTGTAAATACACATAACTTTCATGAAATCAATTTTCTTGGCAATTACGGTTCGTTTTGTGCTTTTTAGGTTCTGCCGGTTTAATCAAGGGACATGGCATGGACGTTTACTATAACAACATTGTAACACCCGCAATATACTGACCTAAAACTATCATACGACCCATACCTTTCTCGACCGAAGCCATAAGTAGAAGTTTAAAGCTCGATCGAAGCGGCAGTTATCAACAAAAAATATCTGAATTGGGCATCGGGGCCACGTATAATAAGATCCAAAATCTCTACAAAAACACTTAATAAAAAATGATATAGAAAAAAAAAATTCTTACTCATATAAGAATTACTGTATCAAACCTACTTGCCTATTAACGAAACAGAGCAGTCCAAATATTCAAACCAAATAAATACACAAACAAATTTTTTGGTCATTCATTAGTTTCAAATTTACGTCTACAAAAGCAATCCCGCTGCATCGCGCAGGTTTTCACACTCGTAAATGCTAAGCACAGTTTTTCTTGCATTTGACCAACTAAATTTTGGTGTATTTAGTAGGTCCCTTTTAAATGGGTACACAATAAATATAATTTAACGTGTTTGAATTATTTGGTGGCACCTGTTTCCTATATTTTAAAGTTAAAAATTCTGAATTCAAAATCTATGAATCTATGTGTTGTCTTCATATATTACTTAAATATTATAGTTATCGCAGTTTAATATAATAAGTAGTTAAATACCATTACATAGTCATCACTAGATATTAATTTAATTTGTGATTGGTTAGTAACATATTCATGTCGATACCAAATGCACATCAAACCATTCTAATATTAACATCTATCATTGCCGCTTCAAATAAATTACGTGATCTTTTAGCAACAAAAATGACACCTCATATAGAAAGAGAATATGAACCTCTTTTTGACACACTTGCATTAAAGTTTATATACAGATTGATGTATGCAAATTATATGATTTTCATTATTATCCATCTTACAGACTACAGTAATATATATAATAAAGATAAAAAAGATTATCTTAAAGAATATAATAATGGTATATCTATACTACTTTATAATATATTTAGGACATTTATATTTAGAAGTCTTAAAAAGTTAAGACAAAAAATATTTTTATAATAAGAAATAAACAAGACATTAATGTGGTCAATACATTTAATGTAGTATATTAATTAACTCGTCAATAAATACAATTAATGCAGTTATTAAAACACCCATTACATAAGAAATACAAATTATCAAGCATATTGTACAACCTACTCAAACAAAATTTGTAAATGTCACTAATACAAATAATAAAACACATTATACAAATATTCAAATCCGAACGGGCATCGGCCAAACGGGCTCGAGCCCGAACGGGCACGGGTCAAACGGGCTCGAGCCTGAACAGGAACGGGATAAACGAAATTCTTGATATCCGTAAATTTATTATCAAAAAGAACATAATAAACTAAAATACATGATTCACCAGAAAATTTTATTTCAGGATACCCGCCGCTGCAACGCGCGGGTACCCTGCTAGTATTATTAAATTATAAATCCATCCCTAAACCAATTTATAAAACAAACATCTTTTATACTTTCATCCCAATACCAAATCTTAATCCAAATCCAAATATAAATCTTAATCCTAAACCCACCTGCAAACCAAACGGGCCATAAATGTTTAGTTTAGAGGGATAACTTTTGTTGGGCCCACCAAAACCAAATATGTAGCCATCTACAAAAGTAGGCATGAGAGGCTGGATTACAATAAAACAATTTGTAATTATCTGACATTGCATACGTGGAACAATATGAACCTCGTTTTGTTTTTTACTTTGCATAAAATAAGTTCTTTTTATTTTCTATTAATAGTTTAAATTATTTTATAATATATATTATCTCTCTTACATTAAATTCAATTATAATCCAAATCCAAATCTAAATCCAAATCATAATCCTAATACTAAACCCATCTACAAACCAAACGGACTCTTAATTCTTATATTCCCACCCTCCCTACTTTTTTGCATTGTTTTTATTTTTTTTTTAATTTTTTTTTATAATTTTGTTTATATCAAAAAACTATAAACCTGAAAATGCGGAACAGAAAATATAAAGTTTAATAAGTCAAACGCTTAAAACTGTCAGAAATACGGAACAGAAACTGACAGAAAACTATGTTGTACTGAAATAAATAGGGGACAAAGGGAATAAAAGTACAAACCCTCCCTAGTAGGGAGGGTGGGAATAGTACATCCCCAAGTACTTCTTCCCACCCTTCCCTGGAGAGAGGGTTTTATTCCCTTTATCTCCCCATTTGTTTCGATGCAACACGGTTTGGGTTTCTGTCAGATATTCTGAAGGTTTAAAAGCGTTTGAGTATTAAAACTTATTTCTTGTTCGCATTTTAGGACTACTGATTTTGATATAACAAATATAAAATAAAGTAAAAAAAAAATGCAAAAAAGTAAGGGGTGAGAATATAAGAATTAAGGGGGGTGGGAATATCTTGTCCCATTACTTTATCATGCACGTGAACTTATGACATCGACATTATTTAGTAGGTACCCCTAGACGTTTCATCATCGTCACGTCAATGTCACATCGACATTATTTTTCATCACCTTGTCATCACAATTATTCTCGAAAGGGTTACCGTATTTTTCTACCATTTACATATATCCAACCCCTTAATATATTACACAACACATTTAGGCACAATTTTTCTTCTTTCATTAGATGGTTTCCACCATTCATTCTCTACTTTTTTCCCTTTCACGCGTGAACAACCACAAGATGTAACAATGATAACACGCAACAATGATACCACCTCAGCTGACCATGTTTGGTCACGAGGCTTACTACACCTGGTCTATGAGTCTATGACTATACAACCCTTTATGTGGCCTATAAAAAATTTATATACCAGGTAGAGTAATTTTTAAGATGACAACATCTACTTTGTTTTAATGTTGAAAACTAAATACAATGTATATTTCATTTGACCAGAAAGAAATGAAAGGATTTTGAGAGATAGAGTTAGAAGTTGGGATGTTCTATTGTATAAGATCAATTAGACTATTAGAATGAGACTAATCGGACTAAAAGTGAAAAATTCAAAAGATGTTACGCAAGTGTCCAATTGTTGGGATATCCTAATGGACGTTATACAACAAAATGCTTAAAGATGTGTTGGTAAAGGTGTTTGGATGGATGGCTTGAAGGGTTTTTTCCGGTAAATGTATCACTTCAAAAAAGCTTTAAGTACAAAGTACGTGAGTGAAATCTCACATCTCAGCCCGTTACATAAGCGATAAAGCTAACATAAAAAGACATTTCTGTCGTTTAAAAAAAACCGACTAGGCACTAGAATACATTTGACTCAACAATTAAATATATCAAATGCGTCACAGAATGTCAGTTGAGCTTCAGAATGCTCCTCGCGTTCTTCATCATCATAAGGATCGTCATCATAGGAATCATCACTATAACTCTCCTTCCAACACTTATATAAGCTCTTCCCCCACTTCCGCTTCCACCTCCTCCATTAGAAGAACTAGCAACCGTAGGTTTTTTAGATGCCAAAAACCTAGCCGTTTCATTAACATCTTTGATCACCTCACAATTATTTTCATCTCCAACCAATTTAGTTTCCTTATTGTGATCTATATCCAAATCAGCCCCATCATTATGCGAACTACCTGTACCACTAGGTTCATTACCCACGTTATTTCCAGCCATATTAAGATCATTAAACGGATTCGATGTCACAATATTCCCCCGCTCGAACTAGCCACTTCTGAGATCTTAGTATTACCAACATTGATAGTAACTGACTTCTTCGACACAGATTTGTAAACCTGTTTCTTTGGCTTAGAAGGGCTGAAGTTCGGCCCTTTACCAACTTCAATGCCACGATACGCCTTTCTCAAAGGAGCTTGAAAACCATCATTATTATTGATTGTTTGCTTCTTTAAATCAACTATTACACATTTAGGACATAGGTTTCCATCATGGCCAAACAACATATAAATACCGCACCTAGGTGGTTTCCACTCATACCCTACATGGACAGTATGCAACACTTCCCCATTACCCTCCCAACACGGAACATCAATGACTATTGTAACACCCCCAAAATTTGGTCAGCGGAAGACTTAATCAAGCTTTCGGGGTGCTACTGGATTGGTACACAACACAAGTATAGGAAAACAAGATAAACATAAATCATTGACAACCAATCCAATAGTTAATTATCTTGTTACATTTATTCTAAAATATTCAAAAGTAAGGCCCAAAAGAGATTATAAAATAGGTCCACAAATTATTATCAGAGACTAAAGTGATCCTCCAACCATGCCTCTTCTGCCAAGCCTCCAAGAAACAAGTAGTCCAAACATCAACTTAATTACCTGAGAAAACATGCTAAAAAGGTCAGCTAACACTGGTGAGTTCATAGGTTTTTATAAATTCATAGTGGACCTGATAGAGTTTATTTGATATGCGAGACTAAGACAGATATACAATAAACATTCCAATCACATTCCATCAACAATCGAGATCTCAGCAGGGCCCCAAGCGACTCTAGCCAGATACCACAGTTATAGCAAAGATGACCTCATGCTATCCGGATAGGTCGGAGTCATCTAATTTATTCTTGGTCACCAGGTATCGCAAGGTTGATACCCTAGACTAAATATTATTCTGTATACATTATTTACAGTGAAAGCAGAAGAAAGAAGGTAATTTAAACATTAATATAGGCTGTTTCAGTTAATTATGGGTTAATAAGGATAGTTAAGTTACATTAATACATTTAATTCCTATGCACATAAGTTTCTCTTATTTGGATTTGTAAATACGATAAGAAGTCTAGCCTTCACAATGGAGTTAAACAGTAATGGCAAGTCATCCATGACCATGCGCTATAACCGCAATGATTATTAAACACTCATAAAATTACACATTTTTAGTACTTTGATTGTCACGAAAGCGTTTAATAACTTCAATTTATTATAAAACTTTTACACATTTTTTAAGTGGTTGGTTCACACTTTAAATATGGAAGTAGCAAAAAATGCACATCACTTGTTACTAAATATTTAATACAAGAACTTACTATTTTCTATTTTTTTTCTAGTTTATTTACATGTTTATATATATATTACATCACGTTTTCAATATACATTTTAGAGTTATTATTATACGTCTGGAGTTCCTGAGAGTCAGAGTCATGACTCTTGGATTTTGATATGTCATATTGTCCAATAAATAATATAAGTCCATGTTACGGCGTTTTCGGGGTCAATCGAGACTAGAAAGTCACGGTAACACCGACGTTGCGCAAAGTTCAAATATATAATATCAAGTCCAAATAAACAATTCAACTCATTACCGGCCCTAAACCTAGTGCTCGGTAACGCATCCAACAATCTCCATTCAACTCACGTCATTCCCGACATCCAATCAAGTATCAAACCACACCCGAAACCAATGTCGAGACCCTAATGGTCTCGAATTGGCTACGATTAAGACCACGCGAACCAAACGGACCCTAAAGGTCTTTGGCTCCGTCGTGTCTCGTCCAAACCCATTACATGACCGGACCATCTTGGTCCCGGTCACTCCTAACATCAACAAAAACATCCAAATCATTACCATGGCAACCCAACCCGGACCATAGGGTCCTTGTGGGTCTCGGTCACTCCCCAACGCAACACCAAACGGACCAATTTGGTCCTTCTGGTTCTCGTTCACTCCCCAACGCAACACCAACATCATCAAACCTCCATTTTCAATACAAAGCCACAAACAAAAACATCAAAACAATAGAATAAAAATGCATACGTGAGACCCGACACAACACATTCGATACCAACTCGTATTATCACTTTTTTATTATTTTTAAAGCTAGTTTATGTGTTTTGTCCATCTAAACCCAACCCAAATCGGACAAATCGAGACATAAAAGTCTCGTACGAGGCAAAAAACTCTCAAACGAGTGTATAACTCGTTCCCTTTACCTTTCTTTCTTCCCGATATGTGGAAAACTATAAGGGGGGTTGAATAGTTTTACCAATTAAAACTTTGTTTTAAAATATTTAGATCGACTTATGTCAATCTATTTGAATATGTATGTTGGACATTGATAGATAGATATATAAATGTGTAATGAAAGATAAAGAGTAAGAAGCACATAACCACGACACGAGTATTTATAGTGGTTCGGCTACAAGAACACCTTCCTTGCCCTACTCCACTCCCCAGAGTTACCTACTCGATTTCGTAATCACTACTGCACGCGACTCCTTATGGCGGAGAAGCCTTCACAACGTCGCCTACTCTTTTTCCGGTACTAGGCTAAACACCGGGTTCTTTTACAAAGAAGAACCACACCTACCACAACGTCGCCTACCCTTTATCCGGTACTAGGCTAAGTACCGAGTACCATTACGATGGAGGATCTACTACCCAACACTACACAACACCTAACCCCAAAGGAGATCAATCTCCTTATATAAACACCATCAAGGATATCAATATCCTTAGATACAACCTATCTCTATTTGTATATCGATGCACCCCATCGAGTATACAACCTTGACATTCTTCACTAATGTCACTTGAATTGACTTATAGGCATCTTTCACTAATGCCCTTGACAGGGCTTGGCTTTTTCACTAATGCATTCGTCTTGACTCCTTTAGCATTCTTCACTAATGATTTTGACACGGACGTTAAGCACCTTTCACTAATGCTTTTGTCTTGACTCTTTTGGCATTCTTCACTAACGCCTTGGACACAACACTTCTATGGAGGAAGAAAGAAGTATCAACAAGAGAACCTCAGTAGTCTTGATGATGACAAAGCATGGCAACTCATGGACTTGAGCTTGCTCGACTTCAAGAGGTGGTGATCTCGCCTTTAAGAGGAACCTAGAGAATCACACAAAAACAAAAGACAAACTACATAGAAATATCCTTAGGATATGTGGTTAGAAGGTTACAATACTTGGGGAAAGTATGTGTGGGAGTTGCAACCCAAAAGGAAGAAATGGTTCACTATATTTATAGAGGAAGCACTTCTTTGTTCCCGCGGATCCCCTCCCAGCTTTTGAGGGATCAGATCGATGTCTTGGGGAGGTCAGGGTGGGGCCGGCATCCACTTTTGCCCATGGGTTTTTGGGTCATGGGTTGTTATGGATCATAGGTATCCAAGTAGATACAATGCCTCCACAAAGATTGTCATCATCCATAGGTCGTAGGTTAAAAA